>VSWD01000005.1:46142990-46698118 GCA_033119305.1 Pinctada imbricata | reverse complement strand
CTTCGTAAAACAATCGCACATTGTTAGGATGTACTTGTTCCTCATGTCTGACTTTGGCAAAGGTCCGAATATGTCAATCTCTACTCTTTCAAATGGTTCTCCAACAAGGAATTGTTTGAGTAGGGATTTCCCTTATCATTAATATTGTAATTTTTCTAGCAGAACAATGGTCGCATGATTCTATGTATCTTCTAGTGTCTGCTTTCATGCCTCGCCAGTAGAATGCTTGTTGGATTTTTGAGAGTGTTTTATAAATTCCTAAATGTGCTGCTGAATGGATGTTATGACATGCATGTAGGATGGTTTTTCTGAAGCAATGTGGTGCAACCAGTTGATTTACTGTTTCATCGTTTCCTTCACTCACATACTGCCTATATGGAAGTCCATGGACCAAGACCAGTCTGTCCCATTGTCCCCAGATGGTTTTTAACTCTTTTGATCCTACTGAGACTACCTCCTTCTCTGGTCGTGAATTTTCATTTATCAAAGCTGTTATCATTGGCCCTATGTTTTCGTCTTGGATTCGCTGTTTCTGAATTTCAGAATGATGCAGGTCTGGTAAATGGTACTGAGGAGATTCTGCTTGGATCTTTCTCACAACTCTGTACTTTCCTTCCTCTGACTCATCTGTTTCACCATTACCCTGTTCGATCTCAATTTCATTTCGCTCTTCTTGGGTCTTACACGCTCTACAGGGATTCCTACTGAGGGCATCTGCGTTTCTGTGTTGGTGACCTGGGCGATTGGAAATTTCTATATCGTATGTCTCAAATTCTCGAAGCCATCATGCCACTTGACCAGAAGGATTTTTCAGGGAGCGCATCCAGCTAACTGCTGCATTGTCAGTTCTGAGAAGTACATGTTGCCCGTAGATATAGGAGTGGAAATATTTCAAAGCCTTTATTACTGCCAGTAGTTCCTTTCGAGTTACACAGTAAGAAACTTCATGACGATTAAGAGTGGAGCTCATGTAGGCGATGTAGGCACCATTTTCAACTTGGGATAGAGCTGCTCCAACTGCAAAGTTGCTACATGTAGCACCTGCATCTAATATGAAGGGGACACCAGGTTTTGGAAAGACTAGGATAGGTGCGGTTGTTAATTTTTCCTTCAACTCTTCAAACGCCTTCTGGCAATCGTCTGACCATTGAAACTTCGACCCCTTGTTGCTGAATCTGGTGTAAAGGGCGGGCAATTGCAGCAAATCCCTTGATGAAACGCCTATAGTATGAGGCGAGTACTAAAAAGCTTTTGACCTCCTTTCTTGACTTTGGGACACCCCATTCCTTGACTGCTCTACATTTGTCTGGATTTGTTTGGACCCCGTTTACAGATACTACATGCCCGAGAAATTTTATGCTGGTTCTAAACAGGTCGCACTTCTTTGGTTTAAGCTTTAAGTTGGCTTCTCTAAATCTAAGGAATATGTGTTCCAGTCTCTCTAGGGATTCGTCAAAGGTTATTGCTGGTACGATGATGTCATCCATGTAGATTAGGCACTCCTCCCATTGCAGACCACGTAATACATCCTCCATCAACCTTTGGAAGGTAGAGGGGGAATTTGTCAATCCAAATGGCATGACTTTAAGCTGGTATAATCTTTGACTGGTTGAAAAAGCCGTCTTCTCCTTGTCTTCCCCAGACATTCCAATTTGCCAAAATCCAGAGTTAAGGTCCAGACAACTGAACTATCTCTTCCCTTCCAGACTGTCTAAACATTCATCTATGCGTGGGAGGGGATATGCGTCTTTAACAGTTACATCATTGAGTTTCCTGTAATCCACACAGAATCTTATTGTATTGTCCTTCTTGGTCACCAGTACTACACTCGAGCTCCAGGGACTGCAGGATGGCTCTATTACTCCCATTTTCAACATCTTATCTATTTCATCTTTCTCTATTGACTTCTTTCCAAGAGGGATTCTTCTTAATGGTTGTCTGATTGGGAAAGCTGTACCGGTGTTGATCTTGTGAAGCACTCTATTTGTTCTTCCGATATCATCCGATGACTTTGAAAAGACGTCCTGATATGACGTGAGTAATTTTGCCAATTTTACTTTCTGTTCTTCGTCAAGTTCGTGAATGCTCCTTTCGTATAAGTCCTTAATGTGGTCGGGTATCAATAAAGCTTGCGTAGAGCTCACCACTTCAACTTCTGTTGTTTGTTGCAAGCTTTAGGGTTTTGATTTCTGGTTCATACAGTTGGATGGACTGGCTGGTCCCGAATTTAGAATTTGGATACATGACTACGTTCTTGTCTTCTGTATTCAATATGTGGATAACAGGATGTTCTTGTCTAGTGTCAATGATTCCAGAAACAATAATCACCCCCTTGTAAGGTATCTTTGCAGTTTCGATGAATGCGATGTGTTCTTCTTGACTTTTCACTGGAAGCTGTACTTCTATAAACATTGATGTCAGCGGTGGAACATTGACAGTCTCTTTGACTAGAATTGGGCAAATCAATTCAGCTTCACCTCCCACTTGCATTGGAATTGCATCGATTGTTATTTGAGATCTTTTGAAGTCAATTCTGCAATTATTCTTTTAGAGGAAGTCTTGCCCAAGTATTGCACAGGTCGCCATCTCACACACCATGATTTGCTGGAGGTACTTTTCGTTCTCAAATTGGAGGGTGAAATCAGCTACACCATACACTTTTAATTCGTCTTTGTTAACTGCTCTGAGTGTCACTTCTGTAGGCCTTAAATGTGGTTTGTTAAGTGTCATCAAGCTGACTGTAGGTTTCATTGGAAAGCAATGTTGTATTTGAGCCACTGTCAATCAGAAATGCGATGGTCAGGTTTCCTATTTTCCCTTTCAGATATGTACCATATCATGGTTGGTTATTTTCTGTTGACAAAGTCCAATTCTTGTATCGTCTGTTTCTGTTGAAGGACCTTTTCCCATCCGACATCCTTCGGCCTACTTGGATGACGGCTTGTCGTTTCCCTGATTTTGTCCAGCTTATCTCCCTTCATTTCTGTATTGGTTTTGTCTGGATTGGGGACAGTCCCTCATAAAATGGTTGGGGCTTTTACAGATGAAATAGAGTCTTTGGTCTGTGTACATGTTTTGTTCTCTTCTCCAATCATTTCTATATCCTACACTGCTTGTCAGGCGACCCTCAAGCTGTTCCAACCTCTGACTAAGTTTTTCCATGACGTCTCGCATCTCCCCCTGCTGGTTGGCACCACTGGTCACCATTCCTGTGGTCTTCTTTTTCTCTCCTATATTTTCCAGTACCGCCTCATACCGCTCGATGATATCAACGGCTTGAGCAATGGTCGAACAGTTCCTATCGATGCAGCGACACTTCATTTCTAGGCTGACGGATTTTTAGAGTTGGTTCAGGGCTAATGCTTCTTGGGTGACGCTGCCTTAATTTGGGGTACGCTTTCTGGGACATCTGTCTCAGGTCGTCACCAAGTGCTGCAATAGATTCGCCACTCTGTCTTGTTCTGCTTTCAAAGCGGGACAAGCAACTGTTCTGCTGCCTTGTACTTCCGAATCTTTGTACCTAACTCCTTTACCAGTCCCTCGTATGTCATTATGTCCCTTGGTGCCAGACTAATGTAGAAGGTCCGTGCAGGTCCTCTCAAACTGGCTGCCAATGATAGGGTCATTTCGTACTCCTGCCATCTTCCAAGCTCAAAATGCGATAGGTATTCGTCCCGGTCTGTTGTACCGTCATACGTATCCGGCTTCACTGGCAACCCGGACTTCCCTCGTCTTCCATCAAAGAAACCTAGTCCTAGAGCCTCGCCCCTTCCATGTGCATGGTTTTCATTTGCATCTTGAACTTCTTCTTCCACTTGGTTGTCTCCAGTCACTTCTTCTTCCTCCTCAACACGTCTACCATCATTGTGGAAGTTGAAAACTATCTCATTATCAGACATATCTGCCATGTTGTTTCCTTACCAAAGTATGCACAATCTAGAATTATTTTAAATGTTCGCTTTAGAAGTGTTCATAATCGAAATAATCTTCTTCTGGCGCGGGACGCATCGGGATGCCACTTACGGTTGGCATCCCACTTCTGACACCATTTTGTAACAGTCTGGCCGACGGTCGTGTGATTTCTTCTATGTACAAACATCACAAAGCTTCTTGTAAAGTTCAATAATCGCATTTTAATGGCGAAACAACGGAACATTTAACAGTAACATCGCTAGTATTCATTAATCAGGTAAAATGACATCAACATGGCAATAATAACAATAAACACAAGGCACTCGGCTCTGGTTGGCGATATCAACATAATTCTGTTACCATGGTTACCATTATTTCATAAATATTCAGAAATCCTAGTTATCAGGCGCTCAACATTTCTATCATAGTGCAACACACTTTACTACTTCTATAATTCTCATTTAAATATTATTACATTCAAAATTTGTCAGGCTGCATTTTTGTCAGGCTCGAATTTGTCAGGCCGAAATTTGTAAGGCTGACAATTTGTCAGGCTGTAACTCTAATTTTGTCAGGAAAGTGCCTGAATGATAAGTTGAAGTAATTCATTCTAAGTTACAAAGTTCAAATTGTCAGATTCATGGTTTATACCTACATGTAGTTAGCTATTTCAGGTTATCGATGTGACTACTACGAGCGTAATATTGAGAATGGCCAACTCTGAATGCTTTCTCACTTATATAACCTACTCCAACCAATCAGAGAGCGCCATGGGCCTGACAGTTTCAAAATCCATCCTGACAGAAATTTGTATCATCAAAATACATACATTAACACTCAAGTATCATGTAAAAATGATTTCTATGTTCCTAAGCTTTAAAAATGTAAAGTTATTCACAAAATTAATGAGACTAGAATACGATAATTAGCACTGCAAAATTTGTGGACTACTTCTCATACGCGTCTGCTCAATAGTGCAGTAGTAAACGTGTTACACATAGTTATACATGAAATTCTATGAAATACGACTGGACATACTCAAATTTGGCACACTGCAATAATTTTATGAGAAATAATGATTTATTCATGGATTATTACCTGATGTATATCAAATGTAGTTATTTCAATGTATTCAAATTATTGCGCCACTGAACTTCTTCTTGCTGACGAATCAAAATGGCGTCAATCGACAAGATCCGGTAAGAGATATCGTAAAAATAATAGGATTGTACACGGTAAACTGAATATAATAAAGCCTACGCTCACGCAGCAATATACGCCCGTTTGGTTCTTTTTACAACATCAAAATATGTAAGTCCCATAACTCCATAAGGACAAATCGGTTGAACCTGAAAATCGAAAGGCGGCTTCCTCTTCAAAGTCTGATCACAATGTACAAATATCATGAAAATCTGTTGACGCATATTCAAGTTATTGCGTTCCATGCACCTATATTTTGCCCTAAGCTTAACATGTATGTTCCTTAACCCCCCCCCCTCCCATTACAAATATCTCAGTTATGCGACCAAAAAATTAAAAAGCTGTTGCATATGTCAAAGAGCATCATTTCTACCTTAAGTATACAAAACTTCAAAACATTTCAATCAAAAATAGATTTTTAACCATTTTAATATATTTTCACTGTATTTTAAAATATCTAAGTCCTATAACTCTGTAACGACAAATCGAATGAACCTGAAAATCGAAAGGCGGTTTCCTGTCCACAGTCCGAACATGATGCATGAATATCATGAAAATCTGTTGACGCATATTCAAGTTATTGCGTTCCATGCGCCTATATTTTGCCCTTAACTTAACATGTATGTGCATATAACCCACCCACCCACCCCCTTCCCATAACACACAATATCTCGATTATGCAACAAAAAAATTAAAAACCCGTTACATATGTCAAAGAACATCCTTTCTACTTGAAGTATACAAAATTTCAAAACATTTCGACCAGAAATAGATTTTTAAATAATTTTTAACTATTTTAGTATATTTTCACTGTATTTTAAAAATCTAAGTCCCATAACTCTGTAACGACAAATCAGATGAACCTGAAAATCGAAAGGCGGCTTCCTCTCCACAGTCCTAATCATAATGTATAAATTTCGTGAAAATCCGTTGACGCATAATCAAGTTATTGCGTTCCATAGGCGGACGGACGGACGACGGACGGACTTCGCCATACCATAATACGACCCGTCAAATGACGGGCGTATAAAAAGGAATTAAGTGGATTCTGTAACAATACAATGTTCTGTGCATTAAACAACGAGAGTCATTTTGGATAGAATAAGTAATGACATGAGTACGACACTGATTCAGACGAAAATGTAAACAAAGTCATGGTACGAAAATGTGAAAGTAACAAAAAAAGGGAGGAGATCTCCAACAAGACCCCTTTGCAGCATCAACAGTAAAACACCAAAACACCCGATGCAAAAACACAAAAGACGAGTACAGCATGAGACGGAAAAGAGACATACGACATGTAAACATCAAACACAAAAGACTACACATAAACCGACGAGACCAATGGGTAACCGGTGCCGACTTTGGACGGCCATCTGTCACGCAAGTAGCAAATGGTGTGGTTATCCTGGATTACGTGCGCACAACCCTCTCACTTCTCCAATTACCCAAGGGTCTCGAAGAACGTTCAATTGTGGTGTAAAACAACCTCCTCACTGTAAGATGACATCACACAAACAAGACCGCGAAACGCAGAGGCCCCAGAGACACAGATGAATATGTTAATGGATATAAAAAGAGGGCATGCGTAATACAGTCCGTGCTCTGCCGGCTGTAGCGAGCTCATGTATGTAATCACCCGAGGAGTCCGACTGACATTTAGAGAGGACAGGTGGTCGGGGCCCTGTCTTCTCTAAAGAGGTTTGGACAGGGCCCGTCATGGAGTCCCGTCGTCACAGTCAGTCAGAGTGCAAGTCTCAAGGATGCGCTTGTACAAGACTGTAGATTGGTCAAGTACCAAGCCTAGTGTCCGTCTGGTGACATTAGGATCATATCCACGATATAAAAGGCATTTGATAATTCTGACGCATTTTCGATGGTTATGCTGCCTACCTTTGATCCTTTTTATTTTGTTTATCATATCACCATAAAAGACAGGTTGTGTAGTACCCATAGTAATGTACTCCGTTGCATGTATACATGTAGATCCGAATTTTAAAAGAAATTGACTGTAATTCTTGTAAAATTTCCAGAAAGTCTTAACTAGATTATGAAAGCGGAAACCTTGACCTAAAAGTTTTTTGGTAATTTGTAAATTTCTACTGTGAAAATCCAAAATATCAGTACATGCTCTAGCGTACCGGATGAGCTGTGATATGTAAATGCCATATGACGGTAATCTTGGAACATCACCGTCAAGCCAAGGGAAATTTACTATGTTGAATCCAAAATCATCCCTTTAGTCATATACACTTGTATGAATCTTTCCGTTTACAATTTTGATATTTAGGTCCAAAAATGGTGTTTCTGTATTTGAAAGGTTTGCCTTGTTAAGGGTTAATTCTTGTGGATAAATTTCATTCTTATATAATTCAAAAGCAGGATTGTCAATGGTTAGAATATCATCCAGATACCTAGAAGTATTATTGAAACATTTCAGCTCATCAAATTTTCTTTGCTTTTGAATATTTTGGATAAATTCTTTTTCATAAGTGTATAAAAATAAATCTGCAACAAGAGGCGCACAGTTAGTACCCATAGGAATTCCTACAACCTGCTTGTATAGATCCTCACCAAATCTAACATAAATATTGTCCAAGAGGAAGGACAAGGCATCACACAGGTCACTACATGTCCATGATTACAAGTTACAGATGAAAATCATGCTTCTATTGACATATGGATGATCAAAACAGGTAAGGTTAGACTTAAGATGATTAACAAAATAGATCATAATAATTATTTTCACTCGGGGATTCGAATCATCGATGCTATGTTACAAAATCGGAGGAAATGCAGGCTATCAAAAATAGACAAGTGTACAAAATGCAAACATAACACAGATCCGAGGTACAAATATAAAAACACATGGCATAGAATAACTGGTTATTACAATGATGTAAACTTACTAGCTAGGAACAAATGGCTTATACATGTATAAAGGCATGACGGAATTATAAGTTACCTATCTCACAATGGGTTCCATCAAAACCAGCTTCACAACTGCACTCATAGGCATTTACCATATCGTTACAGCTTCCGTTGTTCTGACATGGTTCACTTGCACATTCATTGATATCTGTGAAAAAGTTCTGTCATTTTAGACAATAGAAGAGGTAATCTATGAAAAATATGGAACAAACCATATCCGTATCAAGAAGTACAAAATCGTTAATCGAAAAATCGTCTAACCATGAGCATACAAAACCTGGATAAAACCAGAACTAAGGCAAAGGAACAGGAATAAAAAATCGACCTTATGAAGAGATGTGAACTCCCTGCGAAGGAGTGAGGTCGTCATGGCACAAAAACTCTACGTCAGAATATCATTTATGACTCTGGACAAGGGGGACATCATAGTGTGCTACCATTTCCCCATATCGACCACAGAACTTTTTCAGCGACGATGTTGGTCGGTCACAAATGCATACTTGACTGAGAAGGTTAACTGAAAGCCGTTGACTTCTTAGAACAAAATCAACTGATAACTTAGATTAATGACAATGCTGAGGACTTCAATTATAGTTCTGACAAGTACCCTTTCGGAAAGGTTGAATGGTTGAGTGTACTTGTTCCAGGTGGCTACAATATTTGCATCTGGCGTTGCGGATGGCCGCCGGAGTTGGTACCGGTTACCCTGGTTTGGGTATATATATATATATATTTGTTTTCGGGTTTTTTATATGTTATATTAGTTGTTTTGGTCTTTCTTGTCGCTTTTGTTTCTCGTATTGTGTTTTTCGTCTATGTTTTAACGTTTTGGTGTTTCTGTTTAATTTCTACTTATACGAGTACTGTAACCGAATCTTGTCGTATAACTCATCCTTTCTTCTGCTCATGTCTATAGTGATTGTATCGCAACTGATACACTATTCAAGAGTATAATTTAACTACAATGACTTCATTCTAATTTAAAGAGCAGTACTCAAACTAGCGCGAATTTTAGGTTTTCCGTTTGTTCTTTTGAAGCTTTTTCTTTAACTCATTGGTATAAATGTTTTGTTGATACCTCTTCAGGAGTCCTATGCATAGTACATTTGAAGTGCGGGTTTGGCTCTAGTAAGAAACTTCGTATAATTTCAATTTTGATGGAAAGGAGCAATTCAATTCGACGATGCGGCTTCAGAGAAAAACACTCGAGCATCGAATCTACAAAGCATAATATTTCTAATAGAATTTTCTTTAATTACTCCTCCTAAGCATTATTCATGAGTTATTTAGTAACTGAATTACCAAGGCATGTCCTATTGTCGGGAAGAAGCACGTAACCACTATGACAAGAACATGCAAAAGATCCTTGGGTATTTGAACAAAGCTGGCTGCATCCAGATGTTCCTGTGGAACACTCGTCAATGTCATCTAAAACAAATTGAAATATATGAATACAAAGTAAATGTTCGAAATACAACTCATTGACAGATCCCATGAAAAATGTGTACCGAAAATACGAATGCATTGTTTGATGAGAAGGAGTAAATGAAAGTAAGACTCAAAACCCAAATCAGAATTTAAAACTTACAATCGACACGAAGACAAATTCTAAAACAATATAAGAAACAGTGAAAGGGCAGATATCCCTGAAAGCAGCGGAAAACATTCTCATGAGACAAGGCAATCAGAAGAAGATAATAACACTACTATACACTTTGGCTGGAAGCATCACTTATGAGAATTTAATATTCAAAACACGTGTCTGGTGCATGAAAATTGGTTTGAAATTTTCTTAAGAAGGTATAGAGTTGGAACCCTTCTATTATCTATAGAAACATATAGGACAACAATACATATGTATCGTAATAAATAATATCCACGGAGTCTTGTATTAGTATGGACTCTATCATAGGTGGCATTTACCCAGATCAATGCAGCGCCGTATTTAATAAAAGCAAAAAAGTGCTTGAGTATATACTTTGTTGTTACATTCAATTTCAGTCTTTGAAATGCGATAATTGTTCATAATATTTATACAACGCATTACTATTGACATGTTTTTGGTTTGCAGCGTAACATAAAAGAACGCAATTTAATGTTGACAACTTGACGCGCAAGAGACTACATCAACATTTTATTTTATCACGAACGTTTTAGAAACAATGAAAGTTACCGTATGAATTAAATGAAGAAAATCGTACAACATTAACAAAAAAAAATTAAAAGGAAGGGACTCCAACAACATCCGCTTGCAGCACTCATAGCAAAACTCCAAACCATTCATTGCAAAACACCAGCGCGGACACGCACAGTTCTAAAGAAAAGCAAAAGGTTCAAGGAACACCAAATCACATAGAAACGTCAAACACAAATGACAACACATAAACCAACGAGACCAAGAGGCAATCGGTCCGACTTAGGACGGTCATCTGATACGACAGTAGCAGACGGTGTGGTTATCCGGATTAAGTGTACACAACCCTCCAACTTTTCCGATTACCCAAAAGTCTCGCAGAACGCACAATAGCGGTGTAAAATAACCTCCTCAATATAAGATGAACATACAAACATACATCATGACGCAGGGGTTCCACGAAACACACAGATGGATATGTAAATGGATATAAAAGAAAAGGCGTACGAGATACAGTCCATGCTCTGCCGGCTGTAGCGAGCCCATGCATGTTATCATCCGAGGAGTCCGACTGAGGACAGGTTGTCGGGCCTTGTCTTCTCTAAAGACGTTTGGACAGATCCTGGCATTGAATCCTGTCGTCACTATCAGTCAGGATGCAATTCTTAAGAATAGGCTGGTACAAGGTCGTAGATTGGTCCAGTACCTAGCCAAGTGTCCGTCTGGTGACAGAAGTATTATATCCATTTCTATTTTCGAGTGGAAGATTTCCCACTTGAAAATAGAAATTAAGTAAGTAATAATGAATTGGATGGCTGAAGAAATAAATCTTATATTTTTTCTGTTGACACAGGTATCACCCGAAAAATGCAGTTTTCTGTCCAATTTTTCGGGTGATACCTGCATCAACGGAAAAATATAAGATAATTTTTTTTATTATGTTATATCATCTCTTGAATCTAAATGCAATCAATCACCGCACTATATATCGTAAGTCTGGTATTTTCAGCAACGAATTTATTCGTGTTTGAGGGAACCCCTGGTTCTAATAATAGTGCTATAAATAGACTTCCGCGAAAAAGTTTGTTGATCAATGTATCAACAAAATTTCCAAGCCAATCGTTGCTTGAAAATAACAATGGAAATTAAATGATTTAATGTCAACTGGACGATGACATGATACAATAACATCAATATCGATCTTTTTTCGCGATTCCATCTTCTTCTTTTGAAAAAAAATTATCATGAAATGAAATACTTTCACAGCTTTCTCCGCTGAATCCTTCAGTGCAACTGCAACTGTCAACATCTACACATAGTCCATCATTTTGACAGGTCGTTTGCCCGAAACAGAGAGCTGAAAAGTTTATTAAGCAAATTATATAATTATTAATCTGATATGTAATCAGTTAAAGAAACTCAGAACATACACGAAAGATATGAAGATATATGTATGTAAAAAGCGAACTGGGCTAATGAGATTGATTATGTATTGTCTACCCATAAATTGTATTGCTTATAAAACATCTAATCTTGTCGCTTTGCTTTCACAATCACATTTCAAGTTAATAATAGTCAATGCACTTCGACAACGTTAATCAAAGCTGAACAAATCGAACAAGAAAGCTAAATCTAACGGATAAAAAGAAACTGTGGTACCAGAAATTTGGTATGAAATGTGAGAGGAAAGATCAACAAGCTCATTTGTCTTAAAAATCACACGTGAGTATATTTGTGATATAATTGCGTACATGACTTGTTTAATATCGTTATAGTTCCGAAAGGTTTGCGAATGTATATTCCTTTTTCTTACTTCTGAGCCTGTGAATCACGCAAAATGTTTTCAATTTTATTTTTCGTCGATTTTCTGCAGGTTTTTGTGTCATCCTGAATGCAGTTCAAAGAGGTTTATTGAGTTATAGTATCTTTACGAGAATATTTAGTGTTCGTACCAAGTCGGTACATCCTAAACTCTAAATCTTTCAAGTGGGAGCCTCCTATAAAAATGTTTGCCTAAAAAATCACCGACGCATCTTACGGAATTTTTATTTTAGTTCAGTACAAGTCATTCTGTGGGTGTGTTGTAGTAGCGAAAACGTACCGTTTGGAATTTTTTTTTCTTTTTCTTCGAGATAACTTTCAGATGTACAAAAATGATATTTATCGCTTAATTGCTAAGGATAAGGATTTCCATTCTAATAATCTTGTTTTATCTTTGACATGAAATGAGAGAGAAGAATAATAACTGTGATGCATGACTTTAGAAATTAGAAATTGAATATTCATTAAAATTTGCTCGGAATGCAAATTCCATTGTTCATGTGTCCATGTTTCCAAATGGTACGTTAAGGCCCTGTCACACTACAGCGTTTGATAACTGCGTATGCCAGCGTGTAAGGTCGCTTCCTAACACGCTGGATGATCGTCGTACATGCTCCGCGGATGATATGGGGACGTTGGAGAACGCTCTCACACGGAGCTATACGCTGTCGAACACTCTTTGCTGCAAAATATTTTGTGCCTGCACAAAATCGGTGAGCCTGCACAAAATCGGTGAGCCGAACGTGTAGGTTAAACGTTCAACGACCATTACACAAACGCAATGCAGTCGTTATGCACATGCTACCATATGTTACATGAACGTTACTCACATGTTAATGCACTTCCGAACACGCTCATAAAATAAGCGTGACGATAGTCGTGCGTTCGCGCAACGTGTTTGTAACGTGCACGGAGCATGTCTCTAACGGCCCCCTAGCGTTCTCGGCGTGTATGAAACGTTCAAGTAGCATCGAAATCACTTCCACTAGACAAATTCAATCACATCAAAAGTAAAATAAACTATCAATTATAATAATAATCCATATGAATTGATACTATATGTGATAAAATAAAGACAAAACAGGCGATGAAGGATGAGAGAAAGGTATAATAACCATTAAAGGCTATGGATTAGACATTTAACGTTCTTCTTTTTCTTTCTCTGGCATGCAGTTCCCTCGTATAATCGAATGTTAACCACTTCAGTGCAAAGAAACTGAAAATTTTCATACAACGCTCCAATACGCAATCAAAACGTTATACGAACGTGACGCGGTCGTTGAGCACACGTTCCGCGTAGATCGCTATAGAAATGCGCTGGGTACACGTTGTCGTATGCTGGTATACGCTATAATTACGTTACACACACGCTAACTAAACCTTTTACAGTCGTTGTTACACGTTAGTTGCGCGTTAGGCAAACGCTCAGGAAGCGGCTTTCTTTTGATCTTGTGTAACCGACCTCAGCGTTCGGCAACGTGCGACAAAAAAATTCATACGTTGCCACACGCTGTCCAGAACGCTGTAATATAACACGGCCTAAAGGTAAGATGTTGCCGATTGCATCTTTAAATTACTGAAGTATGCAGATATTCTACATCTGCTACCATGGTTGTCTGCAGTAACTTGTCTTGTTTGTGTAGTTGCTTCACTTTAGGATTCTAGGATATCTTTTCCTTTCTACGATTTTGTCTTGCAACGGATGTGTATTCAAAATGATATGCTTATACAGTGATGTATTATTTATGTCATCTCTTTAATATTGAATTTATGAATAAGTTAATATCTATATTATAACTATTCATCTATTCCTCATTTTACATTTATTGAATTACATCTATATGTATCACATTTTATTGTATTTAATTTTGATACTTGCGTGTTTCACAATTTTGTCCGGTGTATCCTTGGCAGCAGATTTGACGGGAACATTGCTGATAACATGATGTTGTTATGTGTCTATTAAAGAAATAGGAAAAAGAAAATTATAGTCTCTTGGTTCTAGTCTTAACAGTTAGACAGAAAGTTTGCAAAATTAAAAAAATAACCACGTAATTCGCACTTCTCAGAAGTTTGCAAGTCACAAAATTTTTCAACATTTAATTCAAAAATAATAATATCTCATATCATCACAGCGGCTTTGAATAAGAATTCAAATTATACAATAAAGTCTTTTAGTTAAGAGAGAAATAAGTAGAACTTAGCATGACTATCCTGCTTTGACGACAACCGAACGCCCGATCGTTTGTAAAAAAAAAAGAACATCAACCTACACAACTTAAATAAGAGGCCCAATCGGCCACAACGCTCACTTCATGCTTGCGTACAGTCTTAGCTGACTAACAGCTTATTATCTAAATTAATGTACTAAATTGTTCATTAACGTAAGAAAGACAACTCTCGATCATATTATGAAAATGAATTCCCTATCAATCTTTTGTTCTTGAAAATTGATTTTTTTAAGAAAGTAAACATATGAATAAACATATAAAAATACTCCCTTCCTTTCTTTTCATAGGGAAAACATGAAAAATCAGGAAAAAGATAATTTCACTCAATATCACCGTTAAACCATTAAATGACTTAAATATCACACATTTGCAGTAAATGAGTGCACAAAATCACAAATTAATAGTGTTATTTAAAGAAATAGTTTTAAAAAATGGCATTTCTGACAAAGTACGAAAAGGCGTCAAAATGAGTCAAAAATTTGACTTCAGAATGGAACCAAAAATAACAAAACTTCTTCGGACATCCATCTAGAACATCCCGATGCTTTCGGTTTGTCGATATGTGCTTCGGTTCTGATGAAGTTTGTCAAAGAAGGGTATCCCTATGACCTACTTTTGGCTATGGTGATGCCACCTGTTGACGGATCAACAAAACAACAGCACTTGTGGGGGACCATTAGTTCTACATTCCTAACAAGTTTACTAAAGATCCCCACAGTGGTTCTCGAGAAGTCGAAAATGTGTGAAGTTTACGACTGGGCGGTGAGCTAAAAGTACAAGGGAACAATGAGACACACGACACTACATATATGGGTCCAACAAACATTAACGTGACCATTAGTCATCGGCCAGACGTCATTCATTTAGAAATACCTCGTTGAGGGCCGAAGGACAGAGAGAGAGACTTTTTTCTCTCAACTTTTCAATACCATCGAGTTCTTTATTTAACTTTACCCGATTTTTAACATAACTGTTAAAAGTCTAATCTACCCATTAGATAAAGTTTTGTGAAAAAATAAGACTGAGAAAGGTGACGTTTCTGTGGAAAGTAAGATTTGAATATTAAAATAATTGTCTTAAAACGTTACTAAAATCTTCATTATTTAGTGTGATTCGTGGTCTAAGGAAATATGTATTTAAAATTACAATATACACAGCATCCATTAATTGAGAATTTAATTTCAGAACTTTGAATTTTTCATTATAATTTTTTATGTTAATTAGATTTGTTTTGCATCACACCTACTATCATTCAAGAAAAGACTTATTGTTATTGTCAAGCTAAGAGGATTGAATTTTTATTGCTTCTTTATGGTTACACATAGAGAAAGGTTGGAAATGTGATTATCCAACCCCTCAGGCATTGAATAGTACGTTGCTTGTCGATTAGTCGGTCTAACCATCAAGTAGATGTAGTTACAAAATGTGACGTCATGTATATAGATTGTTTAAATTTAGTTGAATGGTTTACGGTTTGATAAATCTCATCACCGCAATTTCATAGCACACTGAACAATATAAACAGTGCACAATTAACAATAAAGTTCATCCTCTGAATTACACACTTTAAAACTTCTCTGTTTCAAATCTTATAGGAAAGTATGTTTCAGTCTATTAAAATAGCCTGTTCCATTAAATCATTTTTATTCCAAACCATGTTTTACAGGGTGCCATACTTACCTATATGCAGTACAAGACGACCAACCCCACGTGCCACACGAATAAGTGTATCTTTCTGATAAGTAGCATGTACTGGCACACACGTAACTTTGACTGCAAAAACCTGCTATGGCTGTCCTATGTAACAAAATTATAAGAGCTGTGTTTCATTCAAATATATACTTAAGGGGTATGGACAAACTGTTATTCGCCATATTGGATTTTATGTAGTGTGTTATTGAAAATATTTCCTTACACCGAGTAATGGCTCCAAATTTAACTATTTAAACATGATTTGTATGATTTGTAATCTGTGGCGGAAAAGAAACCCTTCCATTCAGAAGTACAAATATAAGTTTTCCCCTCTCGATCAAAACACCATTTAATGAGTTTGGACAGTCGATCATTTATTTTGTCGTGAGGAAGCGTGGTGTACATATAGAAAAGTCGTATGAAGATATCGTATTTGCTTCAAAATTTCTTGATTTCATTTTGTCAATCACATCCCCTGAATTTTTAATAGACCAAAAGAAGTTTACGCCATTCCTGTTCATGACAGTTTCACAGTATTTTGCCACGTGTTCCTTTATAGCCGTGAGTGCTGACGTCAGATTTCTAGACAAAATTGTTGTTGAGCAGTTGCTAGAATTAGCAATGTATCGAAACTTGTAAGGAGACTTTTGAAGTTTTGGTATACAGTATATTGTAGGGAGATCCAATTTAGAAATAAGGATGTTAAAAGAAGAAATTTCACTGTTATGTTTCTTCAAAATACTGGGAACACTTTCGTTGCTTTCGATATAAGTATTAGTAGAGGAAAGTTCCGAAACTAAAGTTGATATGTAAAGAGAAGGGAGGAGATCTCCAACAAGACCCCGTTGCAGCATCAACAGTAAAACACCAAAACACCCGATGCAAAAACACAAAAGACGAGTACAGCACGAGATGGAAAAGAGACACACGACATGTAAACATCAAACACAAAAGACTACACATAAACCGACGAGACCAATGGGTAACCGGTGCCGACTTTGGACGGCCATCTGTCACGCAAGTAGCAAATGGTGTGGTTATCCTGGATTACGTGCGCACAACCCTCTCACTTCTCCAATTACCCAGAGGTCTCGAAGAACGTACAATTGTGGTGTAAAACAACCTCCTCACTGTAAAATGACATCACACAAACAAGACCGCAAAACGCAGAGGCCCCAGAGACACAGATGAATATGTAAATGGATATAAAAAGAGGGCATGCGTTATACAGTCCGTGCTCTGCCGGCTGTAGCGAGCTCATGTATGCAATCACCCGAGGAGTCCGACTGACATTCAGAGAGGACAGGTGGTCGGGACCCTGTCTTCTCTAAAGAGGTTTGGACAGGGCCCGTCATGGAGTCCCGTCGTCACAGTCAGTCAGAGTGCAAGTCTCAAGGATGCGCTTGTACAAGACTGTAGATTGGTCAAGTACCAAGCCTAGTGTTCGTCTGGTGACATTAGGATCATATCCACGGTATAAAAGGCGTTTGATGATTCTGACGCATTTTCGATGCTTATGCTGCCTACCTTTGATCCTCTTTATTTTGTTTATCATATCACCATAAAAGACAGGTTGTGTAATACCCATAGTAATGTACTCTGCTGCATGTATAGATCCGAATTTTAAAAGAAGTTGACTGTAATTTTTGTAAAATTTCCAGAAAGTCTTAACTACTTTATGAAAGCGGAAACCTTGACCTAAAAGTTTTTTGGTAATTTGTAAATTTCTACTGTGAAAATTCAAAATATCAGTACATGCTCTAGCGTACCGGATGAGCTGTGATATGTAAATGCCGTATGACGGTAATCTTGGAACATCACCGTCAAGCCAAGGGAAATTTACTATGTTGAATCCAAAATCATCCCTTTTGTCATATACACTTGTATGAATCTTTCCGTTTACAATTTTGATATTTAGGTCCAAAAAGGGTGTTTCTGTATTTGAAAGGTTTGCCTTGTTAAGGGTTAATTCTTGTGGATAAATTTCATTCTTATATAATTCAAAAGCAGGATTGTCAATGGTTAGAATATCATCCAGATACCTAGAAGTATTATTGAAACATTTCAGCTCATCAAATTTTCTTTGCTTTTGAAGATTTTGGATAAATTCTTTTTCATAAGTGTATAAAAATAAATCTGCAACAAGAGGCGCACAGTTAGTACCCATAGGAATTCCTACAACCTGCTTGTATAGATCCTCACCAAATCTAACATAAATATTGTCCAAGAGGAAGGACAAGGCATTACACAGGTCACTACATGTCCATGATTTGTATGATTTGTAGTCTGTCGAGGAAAAGAAACCCTTCGATTCAGATGTACAAATGTAAGTTTTTCGCTCTCGATCAAAACACCATTTAATGAGATTAGATAATCGATCATTAATTTTGTCATGAGGAAGTGTGGTGTACATATTAGAGAAGTCGTATGAAGAAATCGTATTGGCTTGGAAATTTCCAGATTTCATTTTTTCAATCACATCCCCTGAATTCTTAATAGACCAAAATGAATTTACATCGTTCCTGTTTAGAACCGTTTCACAATATCTAGTTATGTGTTCTTTAATAGCAGTAAGTGCTGACGTCAGATTTCTAGACAAAATTGTAGTGGAGCAGTTACTAGAATTAGCAATAAATCGAAATTTGTAAGGAGACTTGTGCAGTTTCGGTATGCAATATAGTGTTGGGAGATCCAATTTAGAAATAGAGATATTGAATGAAGACAGTTCACTGTTATGCTTGCCTAAAATGTTAGATGCACTTTCATTGCTTTTGATATATGTATTAGTAGACGAAAGTTCCGAAATCAAAGTTGATATGTAGTAACGTTTTCAAATGATAATGGTGTTGTTGGCTGCTTTATCAGCTGGTGCAAAGACATATTTTTCATGTAATTTACTTAGTTTGGATTTGAAATATCTTTCTGATTTGGAACGTGGATTTTGAAAAAGATGAGGGTTTTTATGGAAGTTATCTATTCGAATATCCATTATATCTAAAATGAGGTTTTTCCAGTCATTCAAAGCATGCGGTTCGACTCCTTCTGATTTACACCATCTTTTCGTATAATTATCTAAGGCTTCCGTAAGCACTTCACGGCATTTGACAAAATCTATCTTGGATGGGATTCTATACTTAGGTCCTTTTTAAGAAGACCACGGAGCTGTCTGTCTTGGATAATTGAAAAGTCACCTGTAACAACATGGCCAGCTGGTTTGTAGAGATATTTAGTATGTAGAGATATGTAGTAGCGTTTTCAAATAATTATGGTGTTGTTGGCTGCTTTGTCTGCAGGCGCGAAGACATATACTTTTCATGTAAATTACGTAACTTGGTTTTGAAATATCTTTCAGATTTAAAAATTGGATTTTCAAAAAGTTGAGGATTTTTGTCGTAGTTATCTATTCGAATATCGGTAATATCCAAAATGAGGTTTTTCCAGTCATTCAGAGCATGCGATTCGACTCCTTCCGATTTACACCATCGTTTGGTATAGTTATCTAAAGCTTCCTTTAGCACTTCGCGACATTTAATAAAATCTATCTTGGATGGGATTCTATACTTAAGTCCTTTCTTAAGAAGACCACGGAGCTGCCTGTCTTTGATAATTAAAAAGTCACCTGTAATAATATGACCAGCTGGTTTATATAGATATACAGACGTTGCACATTCTCAAGAAGCAGGACATGATTCAAGTATTTTAGGATCTTGTGTAGCTTTGTTGTATTTAAAAACGAAATTTCGAATAGGTCTCTTATATTTGTAACAAATAAGAGGAGGTTCTAAATTTTCAAAATATTGAGGAATGGCACTTTGTACGTGATGATCCCGAAAAATATTACAGATGTTCAGAAGATCTAATCCTTTGTTAATAAATGGAATTTTTATGAATCGTCTTTTAGGGGAGTTGTTTTTAACCAAAGGATATAGTTTATTTTGTGCGAATGCAACAATGATATTTAGCCTGAATCAATTAGTGTTTCTTAAGAATGCAACCAGTGCTACGTCCAAGATAGATTTTAATTGAACTGCTGGAACTAAAGAGAGAGCATGTAGCAGTTCATGTCTGCCGCCGTTGCGTGCAATGATCAGTAGATCTTTGAGGGTACGATGCACTCGAGCTCTTTTTCTGAGTTTTTTGTTTCGCCTTTTACCGTGAGACCTATGCTTCCTTTTAGTGTTAGGGCGGATTGAAAAAAAGAACATTAATATTTGAA
This sequence comes from Pinctada imbricata, assembly GCA_033119305.1. Classification (NCBI taxonomy): domain Eukaryota; kingdom Metazoa; phylum Mollusca; class Bivalvia; order Pterioida; family Pteriidae; genus Pinctada; species Pinctada imbricata. Next base: position 46,677,981 of record VSWD01000005.1, on the reverse strand, counting down.
GAGGTCGAAGAAATGTTTCCTTGTCCATAAATCTGATCGTTTAGACCAACTTACCTTAAACATTACATTGATATTATGTCTACAATCATTTGTCCTTCGATTTTGAGTACAAGGTCTCATATTCTTATGAATCTCTTGTTTATACAACACGGGGTCTTTTCGAACACGAGTTTTTACAGGTAGCCATTTTCACGTGCCGATCCGCCCCAACATAGGTAGAATGAATAAACGATTTCATGATTCCTTGGGTAATTCACTAGAATTTTGACTGTTTGCGATTCATTTATTGATTATTTGAGTGATATATATTAGAAAAGTGGGTTAGTCTTGTGAATTATTGGTGACAAATTACAAATGCGCATGCTTAGTATTAAAATGGTTAAAATTTGAGTCTTAATTCTGCAGAAAGACAGATTTTCATATATGCTTGACGTCAAATCCAATATGGCCGATAAAGTTTTGTCCATACCCCTTAATATATAAAGTAAGTACACTTTATGCACAGTTCAACATCCTTGTGTTACTCTGGAGGTTATCGAATAATTCCAATAATTGAAATGCCAAAATATGTGGATAATCAAGAAATTATCTGTTTTAGGTGCACCCTTGATATCAAACCTATGGCCTGGTCACACCACAGCGTATGACAGCGTGTTAGGTCGCAGGCTAACACGCTGGATGATCGTCGTGCAATTTCGCGGACGCTATGAGGACGTTGCGGGAACGCTGTCACACGGATCTATACGCTGTCGAAAGCCGTTGGCTTCGAAAAATTTTGTCCCAACACAAAATATCAGCGTGTGTCGAGCGTAATGGTTACACACCCCGCGTTATAATTACATGTTGAAGAGGAAGGGTGTGCTATTTCATTGTAACAGAAAATGTCAAATATCATTGGTACATTATTCTACACAAATTTGATATGTTTTCTTTTATGCTTTTGAACCTTTTGATGTTAAAACTGAATAAAAGAAATTGGCTTCAAAGATAGTATATCAATGTAATCGGCAAAATATGCGGAAACTGAAAAACGGTTTTATTTCGTAGTTATTTTAAAACTACTTATGGAGATTTCAGGCCCGAAATACACACAGTGTAGAAATAGACAACTTTCACATGTATCTCATTCATAACGATTACATATTTCATCGGAACAAACTCTATAGATTGCTCCATGATATCAAAGAAGAAATAGGCAATTCTAATCGACTTTGCTGCTCTAATTTTGAATAAGTCATCTACCCCCCCCCCCCCCCACATCTTTATTCGGTTTTAGTTCTAGAAATGGGACATTGTGCCCCCCCCCCTTCCCACAAAATATGAAATGTGTTTTATTGATGTAAACCGTCTTTGAAAATCGCATTCTGAATCGAGGAGGGGGTTAATGTTGAAGAAAAACTTTTCCGTTTTACATAGATTTCTCTTCAGAAAACGCCTATTTTGAACAAAATATCGGTATTATTCTAAATAATTCATCCACCCTGACAGAGGATTTAATGTAGAACAATTTTTTTATCAAATTTTGCATTTTTTAAAACTTTTCAGGACAGATTTTACATCTTATCCTTACAGCTTCTTTGTTTCGTTGGTTGATGTGTGGTCATTTGTGTTTGATATTTCTGTGTTGGTGGTGGTGTCCCTTACATGTATCCCTTTCGCATCTCTTGTTGTGCATGTAAACTCTGTGTTTTGCATGGGTTGTTTTGCTGTTGTTACTTCAACCGAGTGTTGTTGGAGATCCCCTCCTTTCTTTTTTAACATCATGATACTAGTATTAATCTAAATGAATTGATGTATAAAGACAACACATGCAACGAAAAGGGAGATCGAGAGAAGTACATCTATAATAACCAAAACCAATTTAGTTAACATTCTTCATCTCCTTCCGGTATGGAGTTTCCTAGTTTCATTGAATTTTAACCACTGAAGCAGAAAAGGACTGAAAAGTCTGTATACAACGCTCCAACACGCAATCAATCAATCATGGAATCGTTTGGCATACGTTCCGTTTCGCGAACGTTGATATCTTTAGAAATGCCAGGGTACACGTTACACACACGTTTAGTATACATTTGACATTCGCTGCTACATTTAACTTGTGCGATAATGATTCTCTTTTGATCTTGTGTAACCAAAACCAGCGTTCGCAGCGTGTGGCAAAAAAATTTTCATTCGACGCTACACGCACTCCAGAACGCTTCGGTGAGTCAGAGCCTTTAATTTTGATTAATAAAATTCAAGTTAAACACCGACGACGCATCAAGGAGTATGTTGATAAGGAATTGAAATACATGCATGCGTATGTAGATTATTTGATAATGATTTCAGTACACCATATATGAATTCAACGAACATTGCCTCATTTGTGATGATCGATGTCGATACATGAGCTTCCAAACTAAAAACTGGTCAAAATATCAGATATGGATAATATGTCCTGTTCCATGTTGTTAATTTATCTGCTTTTAAATGAAACTAATGAATTTGAAGACTTTTAAAATTATACTGTATTCATTGTGTTTATTTTTGTCCTTAGCATTTTAGAATCAGAATTTTTAGAGAAAATCTGGTACATATTACTTCCAATTTCAGAATTGTTTTCGTGGTAATTTTACGATTAATAGTATCCTTTTGAAGAATATCTAAAGCAATACATGTATCATGGTATACAATGGTTTAGAATAAATTTTCATGACGTTAATATTTTTTTATGTTCGTTCATTGACCATAAATACTTTTCAGATTAGGTAAGTCCAATTGATTTCTCACGATAATAACGATTTGGATGATTTCTATGAAGATAAATCAGTTCATACATGTGTAACAATATTGAACATTGTGAAAAGAAATACAAGAGATACATGATGTACAAGAAAAAGAAATGAGACAAGATATACAAGAAAAACATGAATACGACATACAGTAAAACCGAAATTAGGACGGACATGCATTACAAAAAAAACATTACTTTAATTTCATAAATGAATAAATTGATAAAGGTAAACTGAAATTTCTTATTCATGTACTTACTTGAAAGTCAGCGAGGTAAAAATTACGGCGAAAAAAATCAGCATCTAGATACCTGAAAAGGAAAAGTTGTTCAAAATCTGTTAGGCGTCATAGATGTCCTGTTCACTAATTCAAGAGCACCCTGTTTTCCCGGTTTTCTCTAAAATATGATAATTTCATCTTCCAAAAAGATATCAATTTTATAGCTCTCCTTAAGTCGTAACAGAATATACCATTGTTTTGGCTTTACGTCAGTTAAATTAGAAATAGGACGGAAAATTTTCTATATTAAAATCGCTGAAAATATGTGACGTCTGAGGCTTTGACGTCACTGTTTACTATTGTTGACACGGAGAACAATATGGCGGCGGCTTGAAATTAACATGGGAATTTCCCGTAGACATTTTATTTTTTATATTGCGGTTTGAAGGCAGCTGATAGGGTAAGTTGAAATCAACTTCCAGTCACGAGTAAAGGAGGTCAATACTCGGAATCAATAATTTATAGCAAAATTCTTCTGACGACAGAATAAATCGCCAAAACAGTGTGCTCTGAATTTAGTGAACAGGACAGTAAGTTATAATCCATAAGATTAATCCCTATACGATCTTTCCAATGTTCTATCAAATAAACTTTAATTTTCATTTACGGCCCACATAAGGCTTATAAAAAATAACTAATAATTTGCTTCAAAACAGAATGGCACGTTTGTTGACCCTTTAAAACTTAGCAAATCAATAATAGGACGTGATAAGGCACATGATCCTCCTTTTTGAAAAGGGGGCACAACCATTTTTGTGCCCCCCACTTTGTTGGCCACATCTTTAAAAGAGGAATTTGTAAATGAAATCCTAAATTATTATGCCAGTTTTCATAACGCTTCAAAAAAGGAAGGAGGGGATTTTTTTTCAAATATAATTAATTGGTTTTATGTTAAACGTCTTCAAATTCAATAGCATCATTTAAGAATAGATTAATTTGCAGCAGGACCAGATGTGCTCGTTTCGGATACTTAACCCTCGTCAATGATCCTCAATCTAACTTATGTAATATGGCCAAATATTGAGAAAATTATGTCCGAAAATGTACCGAAAGACGTAGCAGGATAGATGGGATACAATGCAACAGGACCAACGCTTTAGAAATTCCAAAAAATAATTGATAACAGAAAATTTCGAATGCGTTGAAGAAACGATCAACCGAAGTAAGTTGATCGAACTTGGCTACATGTGCCCTCGGGGACTCCTGGTCCACTAGAAGTGACACCGACCAAGTGGTACAAATGTTAAACATCTTCAAATTCAATAGCGTCATTTCAGCCGGGCTTCCACTGACGCGAATGTAGAGGAGAATTAGCTACGATCAGAGGCGAATGAACGATCGTGTCACATTCTTGTCTGTTCTCATGAAGTATTTCTTGGCGCGATAGGCACACGATAGCGCCGCAAATGCAACAAGAATATGCTACGCGTCCGCTACGATAGAGAGGCGAGTGTTTTAGAATAGAGAAGAATGTAACACGAATGTGCCACGATAAAAAGCCACCGAGACGAATGAGAGGCAAATGCATGAGATTGAGACATGATTTTAGCCCGATAGCGCTGCGATGCAGGAGATTGAGACACGAATTTAACCCGATAGCACTGCGATCATTTGACAAGTATATGAAAATCATTGGACATATCAAGAGCATCAATACCTTTTGTTGACTTTGACATCTTTCCAGGTTGTTTTCTCTTGAAAGGCATTGTCAAAGTTTTCAAAATATTGATCCGCACACTTTTACATTCAACTCTGAGATACTCATTCTTGTCAAAGTCGTGTGTGTATGTAGTACTATCGTGGCAATATCATGTCTGATTCGCATCGGTTTTTTTTTCATTCGCGGCACATTCGTGGCGCATTGAGAGGAGAATACGCTACGATTTTACAAAATTACCTAATCGAGGCTCTATTGCCTCTGCATTCGCGACAGTGGAAGCCCGGTTTAAAATGCAGATTTATTTGCAGCATGGACCAGCCATGCACGTTTCGGGTACTTAACCCTCGTCAGTGATTTCACACCCCCCCCCCCCCGAAAAAAAAGAACTGTGGAAATATATTTCTATTAAAATAACGAAGTTGAAAAGGTGACAAGACGACGACAAAAATTAATACTTATTTTCTAAAATCTAATAGAGGACATTTAAAAATGTACTTCATGCATATACACATTTTCAACAACAGCCATGGATCAGTTTCAGTTAAGACATGTAAATATTTAACAAACGAATAAACAATCCGCGGCCGGTATGACAATAACTTACTGTGAAACTTTATCCTCAAGAATTTATTCTAAACAAGGCAAACGTTTCAAACACAGAAACACCATTTTTGGACTTAAATATCAAAATTGTTAACGGAGAGATCCATACAAGTGTGTATGACAAAAGAGATGATTTTGGATTTAACATAGTAAATTTCCCCTGGCTTGACAGTGATGTTTCTAGATTACCGTCCTATGGCATCTATATTTCACAGCTCATCCGGTATGCTAGAGCATGTACTGATGTTTTGAATTTTCATAGTAGAAATTTACAAATTACAAAGAAACTTTTAGGACAAGGTTTTCGCTTTCACAAACCAGTAAAGACTTTCTGGAAATTTTACAAAAATCATTGACAACTTCAAATTCGGACAAATACAGGCAACAGAGTATATTACTTTGGGTATTTCACAACATGCATTTTATGGTGACATTATTAACAAGATAAGAAGGATCAAAGATAAACAACATTACTATCGAAAATGCGTCAGAATCATCAAACGCCTTTTATACCGTGGATATAATCCTAATGTCACCAGACGGACACTAGGCTTGGTACTTGACCAATCTACAGTCTTGTACAAGCGTATTCTTAAAACTTGCACTCTGACTGACTGTGACGACGGGACTCCATGACGGGCCCTGTCCAAACCTCTTTAGAGAAGACAGGGCCCCGACCACCTGTCCTCTCTGAATGTCAGTCGGACTCCTCGGGTGATAACATACATGAGTTCGCGGCGGCAGAGCACGGATTGTATTACTTACGCCCTCTTTTTATATCCATTTACATATTCATCTGTGTTGTTTGGGCCCCTGCGTTTTGCGGTCTTGTTTGTGTGTGGTCATCTGACAGTGAGGAGATTGTTTTATACCACAATTGTACGTTCTTCGAGACCTCTGGGTAATGGGAAAAGTGGGAGGGTTGTGCGCACGTAATCCAGGATAACCACACCTTCTGCTATTTCCGTGGCAGATGGCCGTCCTAAGTCGGCACCGGTTGCCCATTGGCCTCGTTGGTTTATGTGTAGTCCTTTGTGTTTGATGTTTCTGTGTTGTGCGTTGACGTTCCTTGTCCCTTATGCGTCTCTTTCCGTGCTTGTCTGCTTTTTGTTTTTGCATTGGGTGTTTTGGGGTTTTGCTGTGGGTGCTACAACGGGGTGTTGTTGGAGATCCCCTCCTTTGTTTTATATATATGAACATAAGTTCATAGGTTAAGTACCCGAAACGTGCATGTCTGGTCCATGCTGTAAATTTATCTGGTCTTAAATGATGCTATTGAATTTAAAGACGTTTAATATTTGAACTACTTGGTGAGTGTCACTGCTAGTGGACTAAGAGACCCCGACGGCACATGTAGCCAAGCTCGATCAACATCGGTTGATTGTCTGTCTCTTAAACGCATTTAAAATTTTCTGTTTGTAATTGGCTAATATTGACATGAGAGAAATTACAAAAGATAGAGTTTCACCTCGTATATTAATTTCTCTAATTAATCATTACATGAACAGAATTCATATCGGAATTCTAACGAGGGGTACTTTGATACGCTATGCCAGAGCAAGATTTTGTTCTGAGAGCTAAGCGTCTTTCAGATACGCTTCTCAGTCGAGGATATGTTTGTGACCGACTAACATCATCACTGAGGAAGTTCTACGGTCGATATTGGGAACTCGTCATACACTATGATGTTCCATTCTCCAGAATGGTGGATAATATTCCGTCATAGACCATTTGAACCATCCGACCAAAGATGTACTCTATATCTTCCAAAATGGAAGTTACCGGATGTGACAGTTCCACCGAATTGAAGCGGCGGGTGTTGCATGCAAGCAAGATATGCTTACTCTTCCTGGGCACCTGGTCTCACTCTCATATCGGGAGTCCACTTCTTTTCATGAGGTTGACGTTTTTGTTTGATTTTGTATGCCTTCGGTTTCTGATTTTCTGAATTATCGATTTTGTGCTGTATACAGGAATATGGTCAGTATCCATATTTGTCATCTATCAAATTTCAATTTTTCACTTTTTTTATTCATTCTAAATATAGAGGATGAAAAGCCTATTTTCACAGAACTATGGAAGCCAAACTGGGATAACCCTTATAATGGAAGTCTATGTGAAATTTTCGGGATTTGAATTACCTTCTTCAAATATAAAGGTTAAAATAGGTATCAAGTAGCATGCTGATCGAAGTGTAGACTAGAAATGCTCACTCTCCTCGGGTACCTGATCTAATCTCCATTAGGGATTTTCTTTTGCTTCGTTGCAGAATGTTTTAGTTGATTGTTTTTGTTTATCTTTGTGAAATACACATGTAAACTGCTATATATCTAGGAGAGGAGATCTCAAACAAGACCCCGTTGAAGCATCAACAGCAAAACACCAAAACACTCGATGCAAAAACACAAAAAAGACGAGTACAGCACGAGACGGAAAGTAAGTAGAGAAAATTTGAATATAAGCTTTGGTCTTCATTTTTAGTCCTAGTTGTTTAGATAATATGATTTGTATCGTATATCTACAATGTATCATGAATATGGGAACATAATTTTTGTAATAGAAGATATATTTCAATATTGACAAATCATGTTTGAATATGTTTAAAATGAACAGTAACCAATAAGCACGGTACCGCTAAGATAAGCATACAAACACACCGAATGTAACAATAAACCGGTCACGGGAAGTGACGGTTGTTGCTAGCAAACAAGAGATGCTTACTCTCCCTGGGTACATTATCTTCATTTCTGAATTCACATTTGCTTTTCTTTTCGAGGAGGAGGGGGTCCAATCCATTGTATTTACCTTGGTAGAAGTAAACAGATGTATAATAACAGATTCTACTAAAAGAATATTATATCTGGCACGCTTTGGAATCGATGGAATTTAATTTTTCAATGATAGTGTACATCTTATTTCTTCATCAATTTTATTTGTAAGGTATCATACCTCGACTAATGAGCAAAACTATCCCTTTTTTGATAAGAAATAACACGTAGATGGACATTTAGATAAGCTTTAAGCTTAATTTTTCGTCATACTTTCTTAGATACCATAACATGCATTATATTTTTTATATGAATATTTGCAGATAATTTAACTCTACTAAAAAGCACGGTACCGTTGAAATTGTTGCAGAGGTTATGAAGAGAATGTTAAAAGTTTATGACGGAAAGACGACAGACGCCGAACGACGGACGGCTCGCTATGACAATAGCTCACTTGAGCTTCGCTAGGTTGAAATATAGAATAGTATACATGGACTGGTATGAGGAATATGCACGACATTTGGCTAAGAAAGAGGCTGTACAGCTCGACACCATTTTCGAATGGATAAAATTCATTACTTTTATCTAGAATTTACCACTTGCAATCAACTGGGAACACCTGATTCGAGTCTTTCTTTATAGACCGTGAGCTAATCTACCTCCAAGAACATTATGGCATCATACCAGTTGACGATGCCTTAGATAATTACACATGTGCTTGCACAAAATACTATTTCGACAGCCTTGTTAAAGAGTTGGCTTTAAATTCAACACATGGAAATCCTACTTACACCCCGATAAACCTTTCCGCCTCTGAAATAATATGAATCAAACAAAGCCTTTTAGTGCGAGCGGAGAGAAAATAAATATAAATGAAACCGAAAGAAATCTTTCATTTATTTTCTTTCTTGTACTTAACACGATGAAGGTTTATCTTACAAGATTTGTTAAATTTTCCCTTCTCTAGGATGACTGTCAAAAAAGGTAGGTAGGGAGAGTGGGAACACGGAAGTATTTGTTTTTATTTTTTGTGAGTTTTTTTTTTTTTTTTTTTTTTTTTTGTCTAGACAAGGAGACGAAAATATTATAGGGGGTTAGATATGATTAAAACCTTAAACATCTTTCTTTTTTATTTGCTCACATCTTTAACTATGTGTTTATCATATTCTAAACTTTGTGTATGATGACTGCCAAAAAAAAGTAGCCGGTAGGGCAAGTGGAAACAGAAATATGTGCTCTTTTGGCCGAGACCGGCAGATAAGATAAGGGGGTGTCCCGTCAGATTTACGGAGCCTACGAGCCAAAAAAGGGGTCTGATTTTGAAAACTTATATGAACTTCGGTCGATCGTTTCTTCAGTCCAGGATAACCACACCTTCCCTTCTGCTATTTCCGTGGCAGATGGCCGTCCTAAGTAGGCATCGGTTGCCTATTGGTCTGGTTGAGTTTATGTGTATTCCTTTGTGTTTGATGTTTCTGTGTATTGCGTTGACATTCCTTGTTTCTTTTGCATCTCTTTCTGTGATGGTCTGCTATGTTGTTTTATATTGGGTGTATTGGGGTTTTGTTGTGGGTGTTGCAGCCTGGTGTTGTTGGAGATCAACGCAATCGAAAATTTCTGTTATCGAAACTTCTTGAAATTTCTGAAAAGTGGGTCCTGTAGCGTCATGTTCCACCCACCTTGCTACGTCTTTTTGGTATTTTTTGGATATTATAATATTCACACTCTTAGGTCATATTAAATTGTGTAAATTGAGGATCGCTGACGAGGGCTAAGTACCCAAAACGTGCATGTCTGGTCCATGCTGCAAATTTATCCGTTTTTACTGATACTATTGAATTGAAGACGTTTAACAACAACGATCTAGTCTCGAATACCTCAGCTAGAAGTACTCTTTGCTTGAAATGGTCAGACCAAGAATTTATAAACAGACCTGGTTAAAACGGAATTGACCTAATTTCATAAATTTTCTACATATAATTTTTTTTTATTTCAAGTCATTTTAATTTTGTAAGAAAAAGCTTAAATGAAAATTGATTACTTTTTGCATATCGACCAAAAGATAAAAATCTATTCCGACTTCTTGCAGTACGAAACCACCCGGGACAATAAAAACAATCAGAGCGAAACGTCCATTTACCATCGCGTGACAAATTTGACGAAAAATTACTTTACCAAAACTTATGTCAATACATTAATCTTTTAAAGAAAAATTAAGTATTGCATATACGTCAACTTGATTGTCAAAATAAGATGTTAATGACAAAATCCAAAGTATTCTCAACAGCGACGGGGACGAAAGTTTTTGAAAGCATAGTGTACATTCTCATTCAGCATATTTTCTCAATAAAGTAAGTGTATATGCGTTACCGTATGTGCGAGCTTTGCTAAAGGCCCTTCGGGTCTTTTGAAGCGAGTCCCACTCGCTATTAGATAACCACAAATCAGCTCTCGCTTCCTTTGCTTTGACACATACACTTCAGATTTAGATTTACAATACCTATTTATGTATTGTATACCTGAAATGCATAAAATCGTACAAACAACAGTTTATCGCTGGTTCCTCGAAATGTTCTATCAAATATATTGTTGGACAGTATATTCTCGAAGTAGTATTAACCAGATATGGATTTAAAAGAATTCGAATGAACTTTACGAACATCTGAAATCCACTTATTTCAGTAGAGTCCATTCGATCAAAGCCTGTGATTTTTGAACATTTTACACGACAACCCCACATTCTAATCTGAAAGAAAAACCCGCAAAAATTATGAGTAGGAAGAAGTGCAATCGCAAATGAATAGTTTGAAATTCTCGCAAAATAAATAGTTTGAAATTTTCGCAAATAGATAGTTTGAAATTTTCTTCAAGTAGGTATAAGGTTGGAACCCTAAAAAATTATTCTTTCTAGCAAAGATGGAGCAAGAATTTTTTTTCCAACATTAGGGATGTGCAGTATATTAACACAAATTCTCTGTTAGCACCAACACATTTTGGCGACATATGTTCTCCGAGTTTTATGAGTCTAATATATTGGTAGGGCAAAATGTCAGAAATAGAAACTCATCAACATATTGTTGCCAAGTGAAATAAGATACGACAAAAATATAAAAATTAAATAAGTTTGAAGCTTTACTGTGAATCATGCAAGTGGTTCATAATTTCAATTATTATAAGATTAAAAAAAATAAGCTATGAGATATATATTACAAGTAAGAACGGTAATCGCAAATACAAATTTATTGTTGTAAACTATGACAAAACCTACTTTGTAAAAGAAAAGTCAGATTCTGAAAATAAGTACACTGAAACAGACATTATTCAGATGTTAAACTTTCTGATCGACAACATTTTTGTGGTGTTTGGAGGAAAGGTCTTCCAGCAAATTGTCGGAATTCCAATGGGGACCAATTGTGCCCCACTTCTTGCCGACATTTTCCTTTACTCGTACGAAGCTGAATTCATTCAATCTTTGGTCTCTGAAGGGAAAAGATACTTAGCTTCTGACTTCAACTTCACTTACAGATACATAGACGATGTGTTGTCCATCAATAATCCAAAATTCGCGAATTACCTGAGCAGCATCTATCCTTCGGAGCATGAAGTCAATAAACTACAGAGACAAATAATTCAGCATCCTATTTAGACATAATGTTGTCCTACGACACTGATGGTCACATGAATACCTCACTCTATGACAAACGTGACGACTTCAATTTCAGCATTACAAACTTTCCTTTTCTGAGTAGCAACATCCCTTCATCGCCTGCTTATGGCGTATTCATATCTCAGTTGATACGCTATGCCAAAGCAAGTACCAAATATACGGATTTTGTTCTGAGAGCTAGGCGTCTTTCAGATAAGCTTCTCAGTCAGGGATATGTTTGTGACCGACTAACATCGTCACTGAGGAAGTTCTACGGTCGATATGGGGAACTCGTCATACACTATGATGTGCCACTCTCCAGAATGGTGGACGATATTTTGTCATAGACTATTTGAACCATCCAACCAAAGATTGTACTATATGTCTTCCGAAATGGAAGTAACCGGATGTGACAGTTCTACCGAATTGAAGCGGCGGGTGTTGCATGCAAGCAGGAGATGCTTACTCTTCCTGGGCACCTGGTCTCACTCTCACTCTCATATCGGGAGTTCGCTTCTTTTCATATGGTGGAGGTTTTTGTTTGTTTGTTTTGGTTCCTGTTTTATCCTGATTTTGTATGCCTTCGGTTTCTGATTTTCTGAATTATCGATTTTGTACTGTAAACAGGGATATGGTCATTATCCATATTTGTCATTCAACCAAATTCATGATCTTTTCAGATTTTATCAGTACACATGGTTTCCATGGTAATGAATATTGTTTATTCTGGCAAAATTCTTCAAGACATTAAAATTTATTTTCTGTTTTTAAATTGCTTTGAGATAATGATTAGCCATTTTATCTATTGGTTTGAAAGAACTTACAATAAACACTAAAGTTAGTAAGTTACTAAGGATAATGATTTTCATAGCAACCGTTTCAAACGGTTTGAAATACTGATAAATTGGACTTTCTGAGCTTGATAGATAATATTATCCACTTCATAGATAAAATGTGATAACACATATAATGCACCCTTTCTAAAGCTGAAATAAAATTAGTAGGGTTAACGTTACCATGACAACAATTTGAGGTAATGTTGAATTTTAAGAATGAAGTGATGTTATAGTGATATTTTCCATTCCATCTGAATTGATCTTATTAATAAAATTCATTTCGATAAAAACAAGACTCATTTTTGAATGATTTCTATGGATACAAGACCGATCTACACAAAATTTCTTCTTGTTTTTGACTTTTTTTAAAGCTTTTGCAATCAAATTTCAAATGAATTTACAAAAAATATTGTGTGATATAAAAGTAGGATGCGTAAACATTTTTATAGAAAATCTTTAAATCCAGTATATTCATTCAAAATGGCCGTATCCAAGGAAACATACACGACCTATCTCAAATTTGAAGCTTTCATCTTCTGTTAATCTTCTATACGTATACTAAGCAACGGCTTATTTTTCTTAGTATTGAAAATGCTGTATTTATAATATATAATTTATATTCCCTCACTACATCCACTTCCCTGCGAATGTTCTTCATCGGATTTCAACTACTCTCCTTGTGGACACGTTATTACTGGTGACCTTAGTATAGTCAAGAACGACAAGTTGAGAGAATTGTTAAAAAAAGGTCCCAAATACAGAGAAAGTATGTCCTTTACATGGAACCAAAATGTCAAAATTATCATGGACTCTTGTGAGGAATATGCAAGACGATGGGCAAAGAAAGAGAATGTACAGCTCGACACCCTTTCCGAATGGATAAAATCAATCAGAGGGTTACTTTTATCTAGAATTAACCGATTAAAATCAACTGTGAACACCAGATTCTTGTCTATATTTAAAGACCCTGATGTTATCACAGAACTTACCTACCTCCAAGAACATTATGTCATCACACCAGCGGAAAAAGCCTCAAATAATTACACATTTACTTGCAAAAAGTACTATTTCGACAGTCTAGTTAAAGAGTTGGGTTTAAATTCGACACCTGGAAATCCCACTTACACCCCAACAAACCTTTCTGCCTCTGAAATAATAGATAACCACAAATCAGCTCTTGCTTCCTTTGGCTTCGACACTACCAATTTAGATTTAGATTTACCATACTTATACTGCATACCTAAAATGCATAAGAATCCGTACAAACAACGTTTCATCGCTGGTTCCTCAAAATGTTCTACTAAATCTGTATCGATCTTACTCACCAAAGTTTTATCTGAAATCAAGTCTGGGCTTCAAAAATATTGTTCGACAGTATATTCTCGCAGTGGTATCAACCAGATGTGGATTTTAAAGAATTCGAAGGAACTTTTAGAACATCTGAAATCCACTCATTTTAGTAGAGTCAATTCGATCAAAGCCTTTGATTTTTCGACACTTTACACTACAATTCCACATTCTAAATTGAAAGAAAGACTCGCAAAAATTATAAGTAATGCGTTTACAAGTAAGAACGGTAATCGCAAATACAAATTTATTGTTGTTAACTATGACAAAACCTACTTTGTAAAAGAAAAGTCAGATTCTGAAAATAAGTACACTGAAACAGACATTATTCAGATGTTAAACTTTCTGATCGACAACATTTTTGTGGTGTTTGGAGGAAAGGTCTTCCAGCAAATTGTCGGAATTCCAATGGGGACCAATTGTGCCCCACTCCTTGCCGACATTTTCCTTTACTCGTACGAAGCTGAATTTTTTCAATCTTTGGTCTCTGAAGGGAAAAGATACTTAGCTTCTGACTTCAACTTCACTTACAGATACATAGACGATGTGTTGTCCATCAATAATCCAAAATTCGCGGATTACCTGAGCAGTATCTATCCTTCGGAGCTTGAAGTCAAAGGAACTACAGAGACAAATAATTCAGCATCCTATTTGGACATAATGTTGTCCTACGACACTGATGGTCACATGAACACCTCACTCTATGACAAACGTGACGACTTCAATTTCAGCATTACGAACTTTCCTTTTCTGAGTAGCAACATCCCTTCATCGCCTGCTTATGGCGTGTTCATATCTCAGTTGTAGAGCAAGTACCAAATATACGGATTTTGTTCTGAGAGCTAGGCGTCTTTCAGATAAGCTTCTCAGTCAGGGATATGTTTGTGACCGACTAACATCGTCACTGAGGAAGTTCTACGGTCGATATGGGGAACTCGTCATACACTATGATGTCCCACTATCCAGAATGGTGGATGATATTCTGTCATAGACTATTTGAACCATCCAACCAAAGATTGTACTCTATATCTTCCAAAATGGAAGTAACCGGATGTGACGGTTCTATCGAATTGAAGCGACGGGTGTTGCATGCAAGCAGGAGATGCTTACTCTTCCTGGGCACCTGGTCTCACTCTCATATCGGGAGTTCGCTTCTTTTCATATGGTGGAGGTTTTTGTTTTTGTTTGCTTTGGTTCCTGTTTTATCCTGATTTTGTATGCCTTCGGTTTCTGATTTTCTGAATTATCGATTTTGTACTGTAGACAGGGATATGGTCATTATCCATATTTGTCATACTAATATTGAATTATTTTTCATAGCAATTTAAGGTAACTTTAAAATTTATTGTTAATGAATCTTTTTTTATGATTTGTCATTTGATATTTTCAGAATTGAAGTATTCAATCCGAACTAAAAAGAGCAGTTTTCCTTGGACACCATCCATGTTGCATTGGCAACCAAGAAAAATTACAATTTGTGTATTGCCATCTTATTAGTTTTAACGTAACCGTATGTGACAGTTCTACCGAATTGAAGCGGTGGGTGTTGCATGCAAGCAGGAGATGCTTACTCTTCCTGGGCACCTGGTGTCACTCCCATATCTTTTCATGTGGTGGAGGTTTTTTTTTTTATTTGCTTTGGTTCCTGTTTTATCCTGATTTTGTATGCCTTCGGTTTCTGATTTTCTAAGTTATCGATTTTGTGCTGTATACAGGGATATGGTCATTATCCATATTTGTCATCTTTCTAAAAACTTATCAATTTACCTTTTTAAGTTAAAAATGAACAAGATTAAAAAAAACCAATCCAAGGAATGCTTGTGTCGCCTGCGAAGCGGCCTATTTTTAAAAAATTGATCAAATATGTAGGTCATGGTCACTTTGTTTGATACTTGTGCATGTATTAGTCGGGAAGTCTTGTCAAATGAACTAGCATGCCTCTTACTTACATTGTACCAATTAAAAGATATGGCTAATCTATTACTTTCAGAAAAGGTCAATTATCCAGGTGAAGGTCATTAGGTACACATTTTTTGGAATAAAAGAAAATATAGCCAATCTTAGTTTTTTTAGTAGGTCAAATATCTAGATCAAGGTCACTAGGTCAAACATTATGGCATGTATAGTAAGTTTTTATCACAAGGAATACACATGTGAAATATCAAAGCCCTATCACTTACCAATCAAAAGATGTAACCAATTTTACTTTTTTTGAAAAGTAGGTCTAATATCTAAGTCAAGGTCACTAGGTCAAAAATTATGGCATGTGTAAGAAGGTCGCATCACAAGGAATACACATGTGAAACATCAAAGCCCTATCACTTACCAATCAAAAGATGTAACCAATCTTAATTATTTTTGAAGAGTATGTCAAATATCTAGGTCAAGGCCACTAGGTCAAAAAGTATGGTATATGTAAGAAGGTCTCATCACAAGGAATACTCATGTGAAATATCAAAGCCCTATCACTTACCAATCAAAAGTTATGGGATATGCTTTGAAGGCGGCGACACAATAAAATTGTTGCCATATTAATTCCCTAATCTTAGTTTTTCCCGTTTATCTGATGGTTTTATCACGAAGACCTAGGATAAAACATTACAATTCAATCACATATGTCGGGAAAAAATGTGTTAATTAATCCTGTGATGCTTCAAACAAGCTAATATTTGCACTTTTTCGGTGTCTACATCCCGTTTCCATTGTAACTAGCATAGATATGTGACATATTTTCATCATGGCCTATCATTTGCATAAAAACCATAAGAATCTGTGACATAGCGTGCCGGGCCAATGAATTTCTGGTGCTTACAGAGACATTCTTTATTTTTACTGAAGACTCTAAAATATTAATTTATTTTTATGCAAAAATTAAATTCACTTCTAAACAGAGAGATTAGGAAATTTTACAATATAATCCTCAGTAAAGAAAATTAATGAATAAAAGGTAAGTGGGTCTGAATGATGGGTCCTCCTGACAAATTTTCAGATTTCGATGAAAAACCGGAGTTCTCCTTCAAAGCTTGTATAAAAAATTAGACTCTTTGGTGCATGTATCTATTAATAGTAATAATTTGAAGGAAGCCATTGCTCTTTTTTCATTAACATGCATTCTTTTGATACATTCAAAAATGAACTATGGCTTAAAGAAATAATGTTTGATAGATAACTACGGCGAGGAAAGCGAGCCAAATTTTTTTTAGTATGAATTGAAAACTGACGAGCGAAGCGAGCCAGAACATTTTCAGGAATTTTTATCTAACTTTTATGGTAATTCTTCAAATTCAGATGACTTGTAAGAGCAAGATTTTTTTTATTTCCGACACACCATAAGCAAATGTATTTTTCCATCAAAATTCAGAGCAAAAATATTTTTTCGAAAAAAAAACCCCAAGCCCCCCCCCCCTCCCAGAATATCAAATGTGCTGTGCCCAACTTTCATATTTAGCAGATATCTAGCTAAATGTTTGGTAAAAAGAATATCATTGAAAAGGAACCACCCAACTAAACCAATCTTTTCGAGAAAAAACGAAGATGCCGAATAGAGATGAGATGAGATGCTATTGGACTTGAAGACGTTGAACATCATGCATCCGAGGAGAAAAACTGACATACACTGTATACTTTTTTTTCAGTACCTTATTTCTAATCATAGGTTACTTTACTAGAATTGTACTTTCAATACTCAAAACGTTTGTCTGGACACCGTAAAATATTATTTGGCTGCATTAATAATACATCAAATTATTTTATCAACGATAATCGTTAATGAATTGCTGTACGTGAAGATACTATCTCTCACCTTATCACTTCACAATCTATGTGAATATAGCATGGCATGATAATTAAATTCCATTTCCAATTTATTTTTTAAACGTTCCCTCACTTCAGAGATTATATGATTTATATGGTCGCAACGCGCCATTCTACTTTTTACAAAATCAGTTAAACAGACGGTAATCGCTGCTGCAACTGTTTAAAATTATACTTTTTAAAGTTGTCATGGTTGGTTGAATTTCTCAGTAATACTTTGACATTTGAGAGTATAATTTCAATAGAAAAATAACCGAGAAACTATTAAACATGGGGAATACTTGTAAACGATACACTTCATAAAAAGACAACTACAGAAGAAACCGAATAAAAGGACGGCAAATAAAACAAAGTCTTAATGACTTAATGCATGCAATTGAACCTCATTCTACATTAACATTATTCATTTCAATTCACGTCGACACACTCTAGTTCATAAATCAGGGTCACCTTCCGAGAATTCCCCTACTCGTTTACGGATTTAGGTTACCTCGAATAGGACGTGTCATAAGAAAGGTGAAATTACACATTTTGTTTATCGTTACAGCCGACCAAATAAGAAAATAATACTCCTGAATTCCATCGACCTGTGGCATCGTTCTCAAATGAGAATGTTATATAACTCAAGCTATGGTAATATAACATTGCACAGTGGCTCATGGATGCAACCATGTGTTGAATAAGAGATACATTGTACTTGAGCATGTTGAGGTTTCATCATTTTTTTTGGTGAAGTTTATAAATATTTCTGTCATGTTTTACTTATGTGTGATAGACAATCTCGCATAAAGCAAAATTATACCGAGTTTGTCAATGAACATATACGTATTGAAGCTTCCTCCTCTATTTGTTATAAACATCGAAGAAGTACCCATCAGTTATTCAGTCTCAAAGTAGAGAAGGTAGGCAAAATCATTTGAATATCATTTGAAACAGTTGCGAACCCCGGAAGAAACAATATACTCAGAAATGAATCCAGGTACCCGGGGAGAGCCAGTATCTCCTGTTTGTTTGCGACATCCGTCACAATAGTTCCATGAAAACTTGTCAAATTCGTTGATTATCTCGATGTAACTTATTCTTCAATTTCAGCAGTACAAACTTTTCTTTTCTGCTTATGGCTTGTATCTCAGTTGATACGCTATGCAAGAGCAAGTACCAAAGATACGGATTTTGTTCTGAGATGACAAGAGCTAGGCGTCTTTCAGATAAGCTTCTCAGTCATGAATATGTTTGTGACCGACTAACATCGTCACTGAGGAAGTTCTACGGTCGATATGGGGAACTCGCCATACACTATGATGTCCCACTCTCAAGAATGGTTGATGTTATTCTGTCAAAGACCATTTGAACCATTCAACTAACGATTGTACTCTATGTATTCCGAAATGGAAGTAACCGGATGTGACATTTCTACCGAATTGAAGCGGCGGGTGTTGCATGCAAGCAGGAGATGCTTACTCTTCCTGGACACCTGGTATCACTCCCATATCGGGAGTTCGCTTCTTTTCATATGGTGGAGGTTTTGGTTTGTTTGGTTTGGTTCCTGTTTTATCCTGATTTTGTATGCCTTCGGATTCTGATTTTCTGAATTATCGATTTTGTGTTGTATATAGGGATAAGGTCATTATCCATATTTGTCATTGAAATGATCTCACTTCAATATAAGCAATGTCTATTGTCAAGTACTAAACCTACCGAATTGAAGCGGCGGGTGTTGCGGGATAAGCTTACTCTTTCTGGGCACCTGGTCTCACTCCCATATCGGGAGTTCGCTTCTTTTCATATGGTGGAGGTTTTTGTTTATTTGCTTTTTTGTATGCCTTCTGATTTTCTGAATTATTGATTTTGTGCTGTATATAGGGATATGGTCATTATCCATATTTGTCATTGAGAAGTTTATTTCGGTGACATGCTTCGATAAATCCCATATATTAGCCAAACATAATCTAACTTCAATATAAGCAACGTCTATTGTCAAGTACAAAATCCTGTTTTGACGAATTCTTGAAAATATAGTTTTATAATCTTCACATGAATAGATATCCAGGTAATAAACAATCACAGTAAATATTATTTCCCATCACCAATCTTTAATAAAGCTACACAAAGCCAAAACGATGACATTCTCTTAGTCTAGGATAGTTATATTACCTGGATATATATTCATGTGAATATTATAAAACTGTATTTCCAAGAACTTCGTCAAAACAGGCCCCGGTGCTCTGGATTTAGTGCTTGACAATAGACGTTGCTCGTATTGAAGTTGATAAGGAGTTCATAATTCATAAATCACCGGGTACTCTTGAATCCTTTTGATTTAAAACTATATACATTTTAACTTGATAAGAAAAAAACATATATTTCGATTATAGGCGTACAATGTTTATTTTATTTCTCTACTCTGTCGGAGTGGCTCGGGGTAAAGAATCATGGACCTCAAAGCAAAATTAACAGCCTTTTTATTCTGACTAATTAAACAAGACAACAAACAAATAACATTGCCGGCTAGCCTGAGAAGCATAGAGGGGAAGCAGACGTTTATTGACACAAATCAACATCATATCAGGCATTGGTACATGTACATGATTCATGTTTTAAAGAAAATTTAACGACATACAATATATCCATTATGAATAAGACGACCCTAAAAATAAACCATGTAAGTACGTGTACCTGTTACGAAGCCCCTCAATAGCAACGTGACCGGCCAGAAAAAACCAGAGATAACAAGATTTTCTCAAAAATACTCTGGAAACCTGTATCCCACGCCAATGTCAAAAATTAGCCCGCTGCCTATTGATGTTGGGACACACATCTATATAGAAGTAATGAATTTTGAGAAAATAGCATAAGCAATCTGAACATGCATCTATAATGAATACAAATATTCGTTTTGACTTTTTTCATTCTTTCTCTGAAGAAAAACAAAATTTCTCTTCCTTAAAATTCCACAAATAGAAAAGAAAAATAAAAAAACAAAGGAAGTTACCGGAATTGACAGTTCTACCGAATTGAAGCGGCGGGTGTTGCATGCAAGCAGGAGATGCTTACTCTTCCTGGGCACCTGGTCTCACTCCCATATCGAGAGTTCGCTTCTTTTCATGTGGTGGAGGTTTTTGTTTTTTTCTTTGGTTCCTGTTTTATTCTGAATTTGTATGCCTTCGGTTTCTGATTTTCTTCATTATCGATTGTGTGCTGTATGCAGGGATATGGTCAATATCCATATTTGTCATTAATCACAATTTTTTGGGTAAATGGTTCAATTCGATGCATACAGGTATAGAGACGGATTAGAACTGACTGACTACGCTAGTAAAACACGCTTGACCACTCAGTCACGTGACTGGAGTGTTCGATTAGACTTTAGGGCCACACCATATTATTTCTAACGAACAATAAGGACAATTATTTTCCGCTGTGCTCTGTAACACAGAAAATATCTTTAAAGACGTCTTATCTAAAATTTACGTCAATCTTTGTAATTCGCTTACATGAAAACTCTTAAAATTTTCGTTTTAAAATTTTCGCTACGTCAAAAATCAGTTGCTTTACATGTTACATTGACTGTTCTATCCTGCAAACTATATCCATGGTAAAGTGATTGTTAAATTCGTCTGTATGGGAAATATAAGAAAATACCACGATTGAAACAGCCAATACACTGTTCTAATATATTGAATGAATGTCAAAGTTTGGTTTTGTCATGTGTATGCAACACAAAGCGAGTACATCAATCATTTGTAATGCGCTTAGGCTATAAATGTTGCAAACCCGTAACATTTTAGACACTTATTCTATAAATGAAGGTTTGGCTGTGTTTGCTAGCACGTATTTATCATTTGTTTATAAATATACATTTGAAACAGTAACAACAATATCAAAAGTTATGAAAAAGGGAGATTGGTAAAAGAATGTGAATATTATTTCTAAAGATTCAAAATATTATTTTGAAAATCGCGATTTTTCCCCAGGTAAGCTGTGCGGACAGCAACTATATATTGAGTGATGAATTTTGCTGAAAAAGGTTAAGTTATCTGTAAAGGTTATATCGTGATGGTGCAGGTTTATGGATGATGGGAGGTCTCGACGAAAAAAACAAGCTCATATTTCCGTAATGCAAGTCTTAACTATAGTATATCCTATGACTTAAAAATATGCAACGACAATCTTACTAATGGTGTAATTTCATTGTTATTGCAACAGAGCGTGCAAATCTAAATAAAAGATCACAGGACTAGAATGAAAAAAATACCTGTGTATAAATTCAAATACAAAGGCTGACTGTATAAGTAAATAATGTAGAAGTAGGATATTCTGAATCAGTATAATTATTTTCGTGAAGCCTATGAAACGGAAAAATCATAATAAAATTTCTTTTCATTCAAAAATAATTCATAATACGAATCTGTAAAAATCAAATAAATTCCTGTATGAGGGGGCCTCTGAGACTGAAAAACGCACAAAATGATTTACTCAATTTTGTTCTCAAGGGCATTCTAGATAATTCAACTTGGCTACCAATGGAAAGACAAACCATTTTAAAGGTACGATGTCCCTGAAAATGAATTCATTTTACAAAATTTCATAATGCTAAATCTTTCTTTCCATATGAAAGAAGCCATTCTCATTTGTATAAATATAAATTTTCAGGCGAATCTAACGCATACATTTGCAGTTAGAGCCGTTTAAAAACGTCATTTTGAATTTGGGGTGCTAAATAATTGAATAATTAAAAATCAGTCTTTCTTTTTTTCCAAATCATTGAAAAAATCATTGAAAAATTCATCATATCTTACATTTACATATCTTACGAGTTTTAAAACTTATAGAGACGTTCTAATAAATGTTTATAACAGCCGTTCCGATAGGAATTCTCACGATTTGGCCTTGCCTGTCGACTTTGAGACTGAATAACTGTTAGGTACTTCTTTGATGTTTATTTATAATAATGTGGCTATAATTTGCAGATAATAAATATTAAACCATAAAACAAAGATCTATTGAAAACTACGGCTAAATGTCCAAACTCTGACCAATGTACATGTTCTATAGACATGTACACCTACAGATGTATATAGTACTAAATCAACGTCAAAAGATTCCTTTTGATTATTGCATAGAAACATCATGCACAGATTCCAGCAACGTATGTATTTAAATATTTTACTTGTCACAATCCGTCCTCCATAAAAGGTGTGGTGACAACATATTAAAATGAAGTATTTCTTCGGCACAGGTTGCCCATTGGTCTCGTTGGTTTATGTGTAGTCCATTGCGTTTGATGTTTCTGTGTTGTGCGTTGACGTTCCTTGTCCCTTTTGCGTCTCTTTCTGTGCTTGTCTGCTCTATGTTTTTGCATTGGGTGTTTTGGGGTTTTGCAGAGGGTACTGCAACCTGGTGGTTAGGGGTTACCATGCGTGTGTTTTACAAAAACTGACAGGGTATCGGCGAATCCCCTGTCAGAAATTGAGTTTTACCGCGAGGCGTCAGCCGAGCGGTAAAACGGATATTTCTGACAGGGGATTCGCCAATACCCTGTCAGTTTTTGTAAAACATCAGTATGATAACCCTATTCTAATGCTTCAGTCAGTAAGAAGCTAGAAAACGTCTGCTTTTAACGACGTCGCCATAGCAACGCATGACGCCATAGCAAAAACTGCAGTGAAACGTGAATCCCCTTGCAGTTTTTTAATCGCTCAGCCAATCAGAATGCGCGTTACAAACGGAGTGCATTAGAATGTAGGATATCCCCTTCTTTTTTATAAACAGGATGGTAAATTCAATTTTTTGTTGTTAACTTTTATCACATATTTGAAAGAAAATGTAACATGTGGTCGACCAAATCTTATTCTAGGGAATTTGTATGGAAAATGAAGCTCAACTCAAAACTATGCACACGTTGGATATTCTATATTTATTTATGAATTATAAATAAAATGACTAAGAAATTATAATCATATATTTGTTTTATGACAAAACAATCCTCAGAAAAGATATTGTTTGGATTAAGGATCACTGACGAGGGTTAAATACCCGAAACGTGCATGTCTGGCAAATGCTGTAAATTCATCTGCTTTTAAATGATTTTAAGGAATATGAAGACATTCAACATTCATAGAACCCACTTTATTTCAAGAAAAGAGATACCATCCTACCTTTCAAACAATTATATAATCATATTTGAAAATCCAATCATCGCAACGACTTAAACAGAACAAAATATAGGAATATTGTAGATATAAACGATAGATATTTCAGTAGATTGAATATTTCTTCCAGAGGGATGGGATGATAACAAATAAAAACACAAACACATAGATCGTCGTTTTTTACACTTGATAAAGGCCAAGGGGCCGAAATTTGTGTATTTGAGTGTGTGTTTTTTTTTAATTGATAAATATTTCGTTTTAATCCTCACGATTTTACCCAGTTTAATCAAAATTTGACGTTATTCGTTTACGGCCGATTGTTCTTGACAGTAATTTAAGACCAAATTCTTGCATGTTTTCTATATCAAAATACAATTCATAATTGCAACGACTTAAACAAAGCAGAACAAAATTTATCACATGATTCACTCGTTATGCAGTTTCACAAAGCCATTTCATAAATATATGATATGATAACACGTTACATATCGCTCTGCTTGAATGCGATTGGTCAAGTTTGGAGCCTAATCACATAAACTTTGATAAGTGTGACCTTTCAAATTTCGGTCACTTGTTAAATTCAGACGTGGATTCAATATCAATGATAAGTATTGTTGTAGAATTTAAAATTATTGCATTAAAATACTAAACAAATTTGAAATAGTTTTCTCTTACACACATACTATATCTATACGATTGGGAACTACTTCTCATGGCGTAGCGGACGACCTGTAGGTCACGGCGTGGTTCGCCAACGTTGATTTCACGTTAAAAATACACAATTTAGGCAATGTCATTTGATGAAAAGAATCTCATATGAATTTTCGTTTCATACAATGTATTATGAAACTCGTGCGTATTATATCCCCTCGCTTTGGGATATAAAACACACAACTCGTGTCATAATACATTGTATGAAATGAAATTTCATTTGGGATTCTATCTATATGTATGAATACAGTAGATATAAACGACCAATAGTCAATGTTTCGTTTTAATTCTTGGGATTTTACCAAGTTTAATCAAAATCTGACGATACTTGTGAACGTCTGACTGTTCTTGATAGTAAGGGATTTAGCTTAATTTACCGAACCTGACCGTTAAAGGTTTTTCATGATTTATCATGACTAAATCGAAGTACTTTTACAATAAACATTCACTACATACCAATATTTGTTGTTTCACCAAAAGAAGAAATTATATTTATTATTTTTGCATAACCTTGAATATAGTCTATTTTAGAAGTCGAAATGCAATGGAATTATAAGGAGGTACCCTTGTGTTTGGCAATATATTATTATTATTTACAATTTAGAACATCGTTTTATATGCTTAAATCTAAATAAAACAAGTAAACATGTGAAATGGAAGGTTTAAAAGTATATACTGGATATCTAATTTAACTAAATCTTAATATACAAAGGTATCTTTCTACAATGTACTGTATCTTTAAAGAAAATAAAATTACCTGTCTATGTCTTTGTCAATTATGTCATTTTGACCATTGTGTATAGAAAACATCCTAAATTAAGAGTACAAACTTTATCTGATAAATCCACGAGAAGAGACTCATCTTAAAGGTTGAATCTAAGGTTATTATTTTAAATTGTTGCTCTTATAATTTAATAAAACAAACAGTTATTTAATTGTTCAATATATATGTTGAAATAGGTTAGAATACACCGATGAGTACGGAGCCGAAATATAACGTTTAATTATTTTTTCAATACTGTCATCTCGGTCAATGTCATTTTATCAACACTACATTGAGCATCCGATTATGTCAAATCTCAACGAAATCCATACATTCCATGTCAACGGGTTCAAGATTATACTTCGGGTAGCTACTGCATGGGCAAAGTATTGCTCTGATGTGGCACCTTGATGGCCTGCTGAGAAAATCTGAATGCAAAAAGGATAATGACGAGCTACAGTAATGTTTAATTCGATATAGATAAGAAAAACATCATATAATTGAGAAATGTTGTCGTCTGTCGTCTTTCATTTGCAAGTCTGAAAATCATAGTCCGAAGAGCATAGAACACTACTGTCCTGTTCACTAATTCCAGAGCACCCTTTTTTTCCCGGTTTTCTCTAAAATATGATAATGTCATCTTCAATAAAATATCAATTTTATAGTACTCCTTTAGTCGTAACAGAAAATAACATTGTTTTGGCTGTGTGTCAGCTAAGCTAGAAATAGGACGGAAAATAAAAAGTCTACGGGGATTTTCTATACTAAAATCGCTGAAAATGTGTGACGTTGGAGGCTTTGACGTCACTGTTTACTATTGTTGACACGGAGAACAATATGGCGGCGGCTTGAAATTAACATGGGAATTTCCCGTAGACATTTTAGTTTCTCATATTGCGGTTTGAAGGAAGCTGATATGGTAAGTTAATGTTAATTTCCAGTTACGACTATAGGAGGTCAATTCTCGGAAACAATAATTTATAGCAAAATTCTTCAAACGATACAATAAATCGCCCAAACAGGGTGCTCTGGATTTAGTGAACAGGACAGTAGATCTAAATGATATTTACAAAACCATCTCTCAAGAAAGAGTATAATCGTTTTTCCGAAGTCGTAAAGAAATGGACAACAGAAATAATCAATCTACCGTTTAGGGATATGGGAGCTCATCAAACATATACTAATTTACTTGTAATACATGTAATATTGATCCTTAAATTTGCAAACACTTGTACTTTGCTCATTAGAAAAAAAAAGGTTTTACATATTGAAAGTTATTGTTTCTCACCATAATCTTTCCATCCGGGCAAAAATTCTCCCTTACGTAGTCATAGGTTTCTGTCTCTGAATTTTGGTACTGAACAGAGTAGGATGTGATGTATTCCTCCTTCTTGTCTTGCCTGCCTTGTGTCACCACTCCAGTAACCACAAATGTGGAACTGAAAATAGCCTGAATAAATATACATTAGCGAGACAGATTTCGAATTTTTTTTTTTTCCTTTTTAACATCCTTAATACTTTTTCCGAAACGAAACAGTAGTATTTCATACAAATGTTTCAGTTTTTTTTTTTTTTTCGTAATTTGATAAAATAAACATGTACAATGTACAAGGTGAGACAGCTTATGTATCGGAAATTCATAACCTTATGCAATAAAAAACAAAAAAACTAAAATACTAATTTCAAAATATACCTTATATTTTATTCAGAATTGGAACCGCAGTGATAAAATTTCATGTTCGACATGTTAAAAACTAAAAACAAACATCAAAGAAGTACCGATTAGCCATTCAGTCTCAAAGTCGAGAAGGAAAGGCAAAACCATCAGAATTTCAATGGTAACGGCCGCGAACCTTGGAAATCATATTCTTATCATTTTCGAATCTAAGTATTTAAATTTTCGTTTAATCGCTTAATAAATGTTTTCTCGTACGGTAAATGTAACTACTGAATGTGATGTAATACCTATTATCATAGTTTTTGCGTCAGGGCACTCCAAATCATTGAAATATTGTATGACCTCACTATAGAAAAGATGTTGTTGGTGCATTATTTGCCATGCGTGATGTCAAAATTTTTAGCGATTTAATTTGACAAATGTGTTTTGCTTGGTTATTATCGTACACGTAAGAGATAAAAAAAATTCTGCCGACAATATAAACAGCACTCACAATAGAGCACCAGGTTGAGTAGCAAGCTAGAGGTGGGACTAGGTGCCTTGGAGCAGTAAGCTTTCCTGTTTAGATAGCCGCACCCGCCGTCGAAGTTCATGTACGAAAATGAAAACATTATTTACAAAACATGCACTGTCTGAGGTTATGGCAATATAGAAAGTGTTATGGAGACCACGTCAGGGAAAAACTTTAAAACACTTACTGTCAAACGCATCGCGGGGAACTTTTTCACGAGCTCCACACGGCAAAGGGCATAAGTGTGAAACGAATGAGATAAAGAAAATCCTGACGACAATCTCAACAGCACTCACAATAGAGCACCAGGTTGAGCATCGGTGGATCCCTAGCAAGCTAGAGGTGAGCCCAGGTGCCCAGGAAGAGTAAGCATCCCCTGTTTGCAATGTGCGTTGTAAATGACCATTCTATGTTGACACCTATTACCTACTGGTGTCGTTGATGTGTTTTGTTATATATATTGTATTTGGTGTCCCTTTTCCCTTTTGATTCTCTTGCTGTGTTTGCCTACACTATGTTTTTTGCATACTAGGATGCTTTGATGTTTTGCTGTGGTTGCTGCGACCGAGCCTTGTTGAAAAAAAACACTCCTTTTCTCAAACGATACATACACCTGTGGAATACTCGTAAGAAAACGTAAATTCTAACATTTATTCTATATTTATCCACCACAATTGTCAGTTGTTTATAGGGGTCTGGCGTCATGCTGTCTGTTTGTATGTTCATCTTACAGTGAGGAGGTAATTTTACATCACTACTGTGCGTTCTTTGATACCTCTGGTTAATCGGAAAAGCGATAGGGTTGTGCGCATGTAATCAAGGATAACCACACTGTCTGCTACTGACGTGGCAGATGGCCGTCCTAAGTCGGCAGCGATTGCCATTGGTCTTGTTGGTTTATGTGTAGTCATTTGTGTTTGATGTTTCTCTGTAATTCGGCGTTCCTTGTACCATTTGCGTATCTTTGTGTGCTTGTCTGCTGTGTTTTAGCAGTAGGTGTTTTGGAGTTTTGCTGTATGTGCTGCTGCTAGGTGTTGTTGGAGATTCCCTCATTTCTTTTATTTATTTTTTTTTTCGAAATCGCGAACAAGTTATATAGATTTGTGTGATATAAAAAGATATGATAGAGGATGTTAATCTACATGTATCTGTTTTACCCATTCTTTTATGACAAAAATACCTTAATCCATTGGTTTTTATTGGATGACGATGCTCCCCATGCTGATGGCGAACCGAGCCCATATTTTAGGAGATGGTTACTTGCGTAGCTTGACACTAACACTTGATTGGATCGACTTATAATGTACTGGCTTGGTCCTCGTGAACATGTTTGTTCCTTCGATGGCACATTTTGATGTACACAGACTCCTAATTTAGTTGACGTAAGCACACATAAAGATGACGCTGTACAAGCGTTCATAGTACTACAAAGGCTCTGAAAATATTGAACATGAAATAGATAAAATTTGTGTCAAAAATAATATCTAAGAAGCATCCATTGACTGTATTATTTTTACCTGAACACTATAACCCTTACATTTTATCCTGTGTATTTTAAGAATTATCCAATGTTAAACATCGTTATTGTCAAATTACTTTACACATAAATGCGCCGGTTGCCCATTAGTCTCGTTGGTTAATGTGTTGTATTTTGTGTTTGATGTTTATATTTCGTATGTCTCTTTTTCGTCTCTTAGTACAAAATGTATGCTCGTCTTTGTGTTTTTACATCGGTTTTTTTTTTTTTTTTTTTTTTTTTTTTTTTGCTGTTGGTGCTGCAACATGGTCTGGTTGGAGATATTCTCCCTTCTTTCATAAAGGTACAATATGAAGCGAATTCTCACAGAACTTGATATAATTTACAATATAAATGATAACGAAATTTGGATCTCAAATGATTTTCTATTTCATACAGTATTCATGAAACGAGTTGCGTGAGTTTTACATCAACGAGCCTTGGCAAGGGGATTAATATCGCACAAGGAGTTCCATGTCTAGTCTTTTGTGTTTAATGTTTCTATGTCGTATGCCTCTTTTTCGTCTCTTGCTGCACTCGTCTCCTCTGTGTTTTCGCTTCTGGTGTTTTTGTGTTTTGTTGTTGGTACTGCATCCAGGTCTGATTGGAGATCCCCCTTCTTGCGATTATTTTCATCACTTGAGTAATCATGAAAGAGAAGTACCCATCAGTTATTCAGTCTCAAAGTCGCGAAGGCAAGGCGAAACATTTAGAATTCCTATTGCAACGGTTGCGAACCTCGAAATGAATAACATTCCGAAGCGAGACCGGGTGCCCGGGAAGCGTCAGCGTATCTTGATTACATTCAACACCCGTCGCAACAGCTCCATGATCACTTGACAAATTCGGTGATTCGTTTCTATTTACATATCAGGTAAAAAAATACTTGTTTGGTGATGATGACAGCCATTCAATCGCAATCCAGAATGTCGCTGATAATTCTGAAAAGGGGGATATGAAATAAACCGTTGTTTATGGAACGCCATCGCTGTCTTATGATGAGATATTTCAATATATTGGATGGTTTAATCAATATATGCAGTGGTAAGTACATTATATGCGGTGGTAAGTACATTATATGCGGTGCTAAGTACATTATATGGAGTGCTTAGTACATTATATGCGGTGTTAAGAACATTATATGTGGTGGTACGTACATTATATGCGGTGCTAAGAACATTATATGCGGTGATAAGTACATTATATGCGGTGCTAAGAACATTATATGCGGTGGTAAGTACATTATATGCTGTGCTAAGAACATTATATGCGGTGGTAAGTACATTATATGGAGTGCTAAGTTCATTATATGGAGTGCTTAGTACATTATATGCGGTGTTAAAAACATCATATGGGGTGGTACGTACATTATATGGGGTGCTAAGTACATTATATGCGGTGCTAAGTACTTCATACGGGGTGGTATGTTCATTACATGGGGTGCTTAGTACATTATATGCGGTGCTAAGAACATTATATGGGGTGGTGAGTACATTATATGCGGTGCTTAGTTCGTTATGTGGTGATTTCGTTATGATAAACATTCTGATGACCAAGATTAAACATTTTTGAGACTCGGTTTATCATTAACCCAAAAGGACACATAAACACAAAAGGATTCAACATTTTTCCCAGCTCTATCAGGGGGGGGGGGGGTGGAAGAAAAGAACGGTATTTGGGTCAAAATAAGCATTTTTACACAGAAAACAATGGAAAACGGAAACGCTTTTACACAACAGCGCCCCCCCCCTCGCTTTACAATGCCACATTCACCAAAGGTGTATATCAATAAAACACATTTTCTGGACAAGTGGGGTTCTGAAGCGAGGGGGGAAACAATGTCCACAGGCAAAAACGAAAAAAAAAGGGATGGATGACTATTTTAAAATTTATCTCTAGAGCGATATCAAAAGTAGGTTATGATTGCCATCTTTTTCTTTTTATATCATGGAACAATCTATTCATAGTGTGTTCCGATCAAATATTTAACCGTTTGGAAGGAAATAAATTTGTCTATATCTACACCGTGTGTATTTCGCGACAGAAAGCTACATAAGTGGCCGAGAAGAAAGGAATACAACCGTTTTTTTTTTTTTTTTTTCTTTTTTCAGTTTCTGGATTTCAGAGATTGCCGATTACATTGATATTCTTAAAACAGGGTGACGTGAAAATTCTATATCATTTTTTTAATTCTAATTATTAGAATAAAAAAAAACCCAATGATATAGAATTTTCACGTCACCCTGTTTTTTTTTTTCTCTCTCTCTCTTAGACCACGTAAATTGAATATCACAAGCTAAAATAAAAATTATAATTTATATATTAGTAACGTAGTGTTACAGAATTAATCTACTCTTGACTAATATCACATAATTTATCTGTACTGTACAAAGCTCTTCTAATATGTAAAAGCATATACAATATACGGAACCAATGCCTATTGATATCATGGTGCCTCTCATTTTAAAAAAAAAAGCAAGAACTTTGTAAAAATTTTGAAAAATAAAATTTACCCGTGGCCAGGATCGAACTCGCGACCTTGGTAACAACAGTCCTGCGTCTTCACCACTACACCACCGCACCCTTGGGTGAAAGTGATGAAATTGTAGAATAGATTTCACTGATTGCCAAAGATTTAATCTTTTCACTTTTTAAAATAAAATACAATGAAATATACCTCAATTAAACAACATAGTATTCTCAGATAAATATTTGTGTTTAAAGGCCACAAAAACGTAAAAACGAGGAGTGCCTTAACGTAGCTGCGATCCGAGTCTCAGAAATGTTTAATCTTGGTCATCAGAATGTTTATCATAACGAAATCACCACATAACGAAATTAGCACCGCATATAATGTACTAACCACCCCATATAATGTTCTTAGCACCGCATATAATGTACTTAGCACTGCATATAATGTACTTAGCACCGCATATAATGTACTAACCACCCCATGTAATGAACATACCACCCCATATAAGGTACTTAGCACCGCATATAATGTACTAACCACCCCATGTAATGTACATACCACCCCATATAAAGTATCTAACACCGCATATAATGTACATACCACCCCATATAATGTATCTAACACCGCATATAATGTACTTAGCACCGCATATAATGTAATAACCACTCCATATAAGGTACTTACCACCGCATATAATGTTCTTAGCACCTCATATAATGTAATTAGCACCGCATATAATGTATTTACCACTCCATATAATGTACTTACCACCGCATATAATGTTCTTAGCACCTCGTATAATGTACTTAGCACCGCATATAATGTACTAACCACCGCATATATTGTACTTACCACCGCATATAATGTACTTACCACGGCATATAATGTACTTACCACCGCATATAATGTACTTACCACCGCATATATTGATTAAACCATACCATATATTGAAATATCTCATCATAAGACAGCGATGGCGTTCCATAGTTGTTTATCAAAATAACTCTTAGAATGTAATAATTTCGACTTCATTTCTTGGAAAATACGCACCAACGCTGCCTTATTTACCTGCAACTCGCTTGTTTCGTGTGATAATACCTGTTTATGACTGTTAAAAGAATATTTCCTGTTACTAAGTGCAAGCAGTAGCAGTTAGTACTTACAGGTAATAGTTCAAATTATTCTGTCGGTCACCTGACAAACTCTACCCTTTGAAGTACCCGTGCGCAAAAGGGACCGTCGCTTATTGAGTGATTTCTCATTTATTTCATTGTAAGATGTACTTTATCAATTTGAAACCATACATTTTATTTGGCTATTTTGGAAACTTATCATTTCATCCAAAATATTATCGAAATTAGAGGAGGTTAATATCTTAGCACCATCACTCCATTGATTTTTATTTGGATATGCTGAATCAACCCTTCAGAAAATTTTGACCCGCGTACTCTCTGTAAAGTAAATACACAAATCTAAATTCCAAAAATAAAACCAGAGGGCGCTAGTGAAATGAATTTGGACAGCTTATGACAAAACACTTCGGTTGAAAGCATCACTGATGAGAATTTAATAATCGAAACACGTGTCTGATGCATAATAAATTGGTTTGAAATTTTCTTCAAGAAGGTATAGAGATGGAACTCTTCCGCATTATTTATTTAAAAAAATTACGATTGTTCCATTGTAGCGGCGAAGACAAAAATATATAAATTTAAGACTTGACATAACGTCACTCTTTAAAAAGATAAATAAGGGAAAAGTGTTTAGCAACATTTTGAAAATAATATATTCCTGTTGTTTCAAATGAAAGGGTTACAGGAGAGATATTATATATACAACATGTAATTTGTATATATTACAGCCTGATATAAGCGCATTCTTGCGATTTGCACAATGATAAGCTATGACGACGGGAACCAATTAAGGGCACTGTACGAAGCCCATCAGTAGTGTCAACTAACAATGAGAAGGCCATTCTGAACATTAATTATTCGTTCTTCGCGACCGTTTGGGAAGCCTCAAAAGTGGGTTTAGCGCAGGTAATGCAGATACTAAATATTGCAGAGAGTCGTCCCAAATCGATACTGTTCGCCTATTGATTTCGTTGATTTATGCAATGTTTTTGTGTTTGAAGCTTTGATTGTTTGCTAAGGTGTTTGCATTTCTTGTTTACTCTGTTTTTTTTTCACTAAGGGTTGGGGTCTTCATATTATATTTATTGCACCAGACATGTGTTTCGGATAGTAAATCCTCACCAGTGATACTTTAAGCCAAAATAATTTTCAGACACAGCCAATAGCACTGTTTCGGGTTCCCCCGGATTACCGTCTTTATTCTATCTTTTATAACGCATGTCACATGAAACGTCAAAAATGTTCCGCAGTGTCACTTCCGGTAACGATAGTTTACATTGGAGACGAAGGGATCGACACTGAATTCGTACTCTGTCAGTGTGTCTGTGCTGACCTAGGATGTAGTCTCGATAACATGAAGAGGGAATGGACAGGACACTTGTCAGAGATCAGTTTATTTTTGTATTTTCGACGAGAAAGAAGGTCCAGGCATTCAGTTAAAGGTGCCAGTAACCGCTCCGCCGAGAAAAATTGTCATGCCTGGCAGGGTTGTTCAAGGCCCAAGGCCGGGCACGCACACTTAGTCAATGGTAATGTATATAAGCATCAATCCTATCCTGAGATGTTGAACCATAACAGCTTTAAAGAGAGTTAGACAGGTATTGTTTTTTTTTTCAGTTATCCCATCTACAGTTGTACTCTGATAAATACTGGCCAAGATAATAAATTTTCAAAATGACAAAGATTTTAAGAATTGATGTCTTTTCCGAACTTCGCACTTTTTGTTAAAAAAAATCGTGATTACCTGTAACAACATTTAGCATGATTCATAATGGTACAGACAGTGACGGATCCAGCACCCCCTTTGCCGGGGGGCAAGGGGCGAATTTTGCCGATTTTTACTGAAAATGGGCCAAAATATAGGGTTTTTTGGGAAATTTTGGGTTAGTACCGGGGGGGACACCCCCTCCGCACCCCCCTGAATCCGCCACTTACAGAGACCAATGATCTAATAATTTTACCTTTGTGCTACTTTTCAAAAATAATTCTTAAGTTTCTACCTGTACTATTTAAATCTCTTTTGATATTCTGCAATTTGGCTGTTTACTATGCTGTTGTTTACTGCTTCCACTTCAAAGAGCTATTTCAGTATCAACATCAACAGTGAAAACTTTGCTTGAAAGAATATTCCCAAAAAGAGATTAATAATATACCTGACCTTATCCAACTTTATGGGGCATTGCCTTATTTATCTAAAAAAATGTTTATTCCTTGCAATTTGTTTATGCGCTCATTTGGTACAATGCTTTTTTGCCCTTGTGACCTTTCCCTTATCTTTTTTTTTTTTTTTTTTTTTTTTTTTTTTTTTTCGAACAGATGTAGCTTGATGCAATCCAGAAATACTGTCTATTGCACTTTCATGTTTGTAAATTTAAATATTTACTTTTTGACAGATATTCTTGAGAGAATTGGCATCTCCTGAGATTGGATAGAACAGATATAGCTTAATCAAGAAGCGATACCAGACTAATCCTCACCAACAAACCAACTGGACCCATGAGAAAACTATTAAAGTCGATGTCAGTTCCTATGATATTAATCAGAATAAGAATTTTTAATATGCTTGGCTGATTTGTTGATCGTCTTCTGTCAGAGTCTCGCTTTTTAGTAGTAGCAACATGACTGTGCATCCGCAGTGAGAGAATGATGCAGTAGTGACCCTTCACTTTACCGGAAGAAGGAAGAAGAAGAAGATTTTCCAACCACTTCTAAAGTTTGGCTATCTCAGAAAGTTAATAATTCACAAAATCAGACCAAAATCTTTTATTGGAAAATATCCAAATGTAATGGGCATTGAAGTTTCCTAAAAATCAAACTGCCCAGTCCCAGACTTTTAGTATATGGACAGACTGTAACATACATGTAATACATACAAGTCAAGTATTTCTCCTTGGTTCTGTAACTTAATACAATTTCTAAGTTGTGGGAATTGAGGAAATGTAATGTATCTAATCCACAGATATATAACAATCGTATCATGTGGTCACTGG
Source organism: Pinctada imbricata (assembly GCA_033119305.1). Taxonomy (NCBI): domain Eukaryota; kingdom Metazoa; phylum Mollusca; class Bivalvia; order Pterioida; family Pteriidae; genus Pinctada; species Pinctada imbricata. The sequence continues at coordinate 46,642,330 of VSWD01000005.1, read as the reverse complement.
TCTCCTGGACTTTGTAAGATCTGGAGATAAACACTGTGAAGCCATCGATATTATGTTGATAAATCAATTACGTTATAAAACAGAAAGCAAATATTGATTTACTTTCTCAAATATAATATAGTATTGGATGAAGATGTGTATAAATGAAAATCAATTGTAGCAAAACCTTTTATTTTGCAACAAATAACAACTTATCATAAATTACTAGATATCATTAATGTCCATTTCAAACTTTTATTCCATATTCTATTATTTAACTACATATTTGTCAATTAAGCTTTACTGTACATACATTTGTAGTCTGTAAATTTGATTATATATGTGCCTAATTAGCTCATATCAGACAGCAAACTGACATACATGTATTACATTTAATGTAGGTACTGAAAGTTTCTCACAAAGTAAGCAACATATATATAAATGAGCTTTCAGTACTAAGAATCATATTGCTCAATAAAATTTTTTCAACAATACCTTTGAATAACTCTTAATCAAATTAATAATTATTAATCTAGTATAAATCTCTTTTGGTAAAGAATACAAAGTACTACAAACACCCAACTGATCCTGTATTTGAATATACTAGTCAAATTCTAAGCAAACATTTTTCATTTGACATGATAATTATTATCAAAACATGCTTCCCTATAACCTTTGTTCTGGTACATGTATATGAATAAAGTTATCAGCATTTGATATCCAGTTAACAGTCTCACTAGTTTGTGTGTCTGGAGATGTATAACTAAGTAATTGACGGATAAAATCAGGGTGCGAACAATGTGTGGGTTTACTTTGTTGATGTGGTTACAATGCCATGTGAAATCTCGGTATCCATTCCCCTGCTTATAAATTTGTAAGACAGTCAGCAATCCACACACATGCATCAGGTATATAAGCACATCAAATGATTCTGTATCTGGAACATCTGACAAGTCATCTTCCTATTTTATATAAAATTATGCATAAGTATCACTGTGGCGTATCATGTGATACGCAAATGATATGTTCCACGGGAATCCCCTTTGATTAAACCAAGTAAATACTGTTTAAATCTTCTTTATATGATTTTACTTTAGGCCTATCATATGGTCATTATCATCAATGATATGATGGTAATCTATTCTGGTCAAGAATAGACATGTATTTCAGGATAACACTTAAACAGAAATTTTTCAATGCTCAACACATGTTTTGATATGGTGCACAGACAGATACAAAATTTTCTGTTTAAGTGTTCTCCAAATACACGTCTATTCTTGACCAGAATAAATAACCATCATATAACTAATAATAATGACCATATGATAGGCCTAAAATAAATTCATATAAAGTAGATTTAGACAGTATTTCCTTGGTTTAATTAAAGGGGATTCCTGTGGAACATATCATTTGTGTATCACGTGATACACCACAGTGAGTATCATAATATATGACTGTATTTAAATACATGAACTCTATTAAAACTGTATAAATATGTTTGATCTATTTTGATGGTCATTTGATATCATATTGAATTGAATTGCTCTCTAAATTTGTAGCAAATTTGCAATAAGCTTTCCTCATGTGGATACTGAGAGGATCAGTGTGATAGAAGTTTGACCATTTACATAAAATTAATATACCTACATGAGGGGGTGGACAGGGTGAAAAGGAGGTTGGAGGAGGGGAGGAGGAGGGAGGGAGGGATGAGGAGAGGGGGAGGAGGGAGAGAGGGGTGGGAGGAGGGAGGTAAGGGAAGGGTAAAAGGAGGGGGAGGGAGGAGGGGATTGGGGGAGGGGAAAAAGAGGTACCCATTTTTTTTCTCTTCTGTTACACATGTATTTCAAAAACTATTCACTAGAATCCTTACCGGTAGTCAACTTTATTCACTTGGTCCAAGCTTAAGATGATATCTTTTCAGGGCAAAATTGGTGATCAACACATCTACATTTCATATCCAGAGCTCTGTATTCACTTTCATTGTCTCATGTTGTTCATATTACCTGAAAATATTGAAGTACAAACATGATGATCAGTCTGTACTATTTTCCTGCAAATATCTGTATCAGCTCTCATAACTAAGTAGTTACTTGAATATATCGAGAACTCATAAAGCATTAGGAAATGGGTCAATTTCCAGTTCCTGCCATATCTTCATTACATTGTTTTCATGTCTGTACAGCATTTCGTTCAATATCTATGGAAGGGGACAGCCCTTTGATTTTGAGGGAAGGAACTGGGAAAAGGGGGACTTGGTTATTTTTTTTTCTGTTCTTGGAATTTATGGTAAGAATAATTTACACGCATTAAAAAAAATACTTATAGATATTTACTTATATGTATTTGTAATGAAAACATTCAAACCTCTAATCTGTAGTCTAAATCCAAGTCGTACTTAACTCCGATATCAACAAGCCTTACAACGGTGACGGTCCAGCTTCCTCCCTATGCCTCTTTTTGGGGGTATTTTTTCAATTCCGTGACTTACTAGCTATAAAAATGTAACTCGTTATCTCTTACATCCATCACGAGAGGAAAAAGTGTGTTATGATAGATAAAATGCAGTTAAATTCCGATTGACGTTCTTGGTAGTTATGCACGCTTCGCAACCGGAAGTACGCCAGTGGAACATTTTTGACTCGGCGTGACTAATCCCGGAGTCATAACGGTATTCCGGCGTAACTCGAAACTGGGCTATTGTATTTTAGAAGCACCCTCAAATTTTTATCTTTTGAATTTTAGTTTGTCCATTTACTTTGCAAATGTTCAACGTCTTCAAATTCTATAGCATCATTTAAGAAGAGATTAATTTGCAGAATGGACAAGATATGCAATCTAAACAATGTAATATGGCCAAAGAGTGTGAAAATTGTTATATTCAAAACTGCACCGAAAGATGTTACAGGATGGGTGAGTTATGATGCTATAGGACCCCCGTTTTAGTAATTTTAAGAAATACAGTAACAGAAATTTTCGAATGCGTTGAAGAGACAGACGATCAACCGAAGTTGATCGAACTTGACTACATGTGCCCTCGAGGTATCCTGGTCCACCAGCAATGACACTCACCAAGTAGTACAAATGTTAAATGTCTTCCAATTCGATAGCATCATTTAAAAACAGATAAATTTACAACAAGGACCAGAAATGCACGTTTCGGGTACTTAACCCTCGTCAGTGATCATCAATCTAAACAATGTAATATGGCCAAAGAGTGTAAAATTATGTTCAAAAATGTACCGAAAGATGTAGCAGTATGGGTGGGATATGATGCTATTGGACCCATGTTTCAGAAATTTCAAGAACTTTGGTAACAGAAAGTTTCGAAAGCGTTGAAGAGACAGACGATCAACCATAGTTGATCGAACTTTGCTTTATGTGCCCTTGGGGACACCCGGTCCACCAGCAGCATTAATTGCTCGGAAGTTGGAGGGATATGAAGATTTATTCACCCTAGAAATATCATTTTCTCCTCGGGCGTTGTCCTCAGGGAATGTTATTTTCATATCCCCTCACTGTCGTGTAATAAATGTATAGTATCTCTTATTAGATATCATCATATATAATGCAGGTAAAACATTCCCATAGCTTGATCTTGTTTCAACGAACAAATCAGTCTAATAAACCTACATGACATTACAAGAGAGAGAGAGAGAGAGAGAATACTTAATTGATACAATTTATTTGGAAATGAAAGCAAAATGAGGATATTAGAATTTCAAAGCAGTTCTTACCGCTTCACCTTTTTTACTCAGAAAGGAGAACATTGGATCCTGTGTTAAAGAAGTAACTAAATCCATTTCAAAGAATAATTGGCAGATGAACTGGTACATGTCATAGTTAAGCGCCAAACACCCAATATACTGCACACATATTTTTAAGCAGGAGTTGTACCCAATGTCTTTTATTTTCAAATTAGGAATTCTATTACAGAATTTGTTAGCTTTGTGTATATGAAACATGTCCGAATGTGATATATTATAACCCTCAAGGGGTTCGAGTATGAAGACAGCTAACATCATGAAATGTAAAACGAAATTAACGTCCAGAAATAAAAATCCTTGTCATTTTCATTCTTTTATTTCAAAGATCGTCAAATGATATAAATCTAAATTGAGAATAATGGTGAAATATCAAATCTGTACCTTTATACAACCTAGCATAAATAACGATCGCCTAAGATAGCGTATGACAGTATTTTCACTTTTAATGTCTGTAAATATTCGTCGTCAAAAAAACAATCTGAATGAAAAAATCGATAAATTAAAGTGAATATATTTTTTTTAATTTACATTCGAAATGTCAGTAGATACTTCAAATCCACCTAGAACAACTGAAGAATCAGTAAATGCGCTTAGTACATTATAAATCAATCAAATATGTGATAGAATACAAATTGTGCACATTGTTTTATTCATAAGCTTTCAGGAAAATGATACTTAACACATTTTGTAGAGGAAGTTAATTTTGTAAAATACATAAAGATTTATTTAAATTAACGAATACTTTATTGTCAATAAATCTATATGTCTGCACCTGGATTACAAAGATGGAAGGACATAGGAGACCTTTCGACTTCCTATGCTTTTAGTACAATCGGTACATTGTCTGTTTATTTTAGGAAAACAATGACGTTATTTGAATGGTTTTTGTTGGGGGGACAGAAAATTAATTGATGTAATAAATTATACATTTCTGTTTTTACTTCTCGGCAAAAAGGTTTCAGCACAAATTATGCAACACTATCAAGACATATGTATTTGCAATAGAATTTTGCATTTAAGTATGTCTATCTATTCAGCATACTAAAATATGAACTTGCATCAAGCAAGATCCTCATAAATACTACAAAACAACATATTCCAGGGATTGAATCAATTAGATATGGATACTGAAATATTCTAAAGAACTTTTGGAAAATCTAATTGCAAGCTTACCACCAGCAGAAAGTCTTTCGACTACTCCACGCTCTTCCCATCATTCAACACCAAAAGCTTAAAAAAGGCTGGCCAATATAAATTGCAACAAAATGGGAACAGGAGATACAAATACATCGGCATGGGACAGAAGGATACTTATTTCGTGAAGAAAAATTACAAATATGGACAATGACAATATCCCAATGCACAGTACAAAATCGATAATTAAGGAAATCACAAACCAAAGGCATACGAAATCAGGATAAAACAGGAATCAAAGCGAACAAACAAAAACCTCCACCACATGAAAGAGAGCGAAATCCCATTTAGGAGTGAGACCAAATGCCAAGGAAGAGTCAACATTTCCTACTTGCATGCAACACCCGCCGCTTCAATTCGGCAAAAATATCACATCCGTTTGCTTCCATCTCGGAAGATATTAAGTATAGTCTGTGGGTTGATGGTTCAAATGGTCTAAGACAGAATATCATTCACTATTTTGTACAATGGGACATCATAGTGTATGACGAGCTCCCCGTATCGACCGTAGAACTTCCTCAGTGACGATGTTAGTCAATCAGAAACGTACCACTGACTGAGAAGCTTATCTGAAAGACGCCTAGCTCTCAGAACAAAATCTGTATATTTGCTACTTCCTCTGGCATAACGTATCAATTGGGATATGAAGACGCCACAAGCAGGCGATGAATGGGAGCGTAGTGTAAAGTGCTCATATCTCAGTTGATACGCTATACCAGAGCAAGTACCAAATATACGGAATTTGTTTTGAGAGCTAGGCGTCTTTCAGATAAACTTCTCAGCCAAGGATATGTTTGTGACCGACCAACATCGTCACTGAGGAAGTTCTACAGTCGACATCGGAAACTCGTTATACACTATGATGTCACACTCTCCAGAATGTTTGATGATATTCTGTCATATACCATTTGAACCATCCCAAAAAAGATCGTACTCTTTGTCTTCTGAAATGGAAGCAACCGGATGTAACAGTTCTACCGAATTGAAGCGCTGGGTGTTGCATGCAAGCAGGGGATGCTTACCCTTCCTGGGCACCTGCTCTGACTCCCATATGGGGAGTTCGCATCTTTTCATGTGGTGGAGGATTTTGTTTGTTTGCTTTGGTTCTTGTTTTATCCTGATTTTGTATGCCTTCGGTTTGTGAATTATCGATTATGTGCTGTATACAGGGATATGGTCATTATCGATATTTGTTATGTAAGAATTATTGTAACACAAACACCAGAAAACGTTTGACCTATTCAGTTTGGTACAGAACTTGCTGATTTCGAAACGGACGTACGGAATTCCGATTTACAAGTGATTTGTAATTTAATATTCGATGACAATATCTCTTTTGATTAGAATTTTGTAAACAATTGGATTTCACATTGTAAACTTGAATATTTTACTTAAGGAGGTATGAGTGTGAATCGCATTTTTAGGGAATAATAGAAATTGAAAATAATTGTCTACATATAAAAGAATATCCCTTCCTTCATCGATTGCAATATTTCATGAAAAAAAGGTTGTAACCGTTTGTCCCCTATATACCGACAAAAAAAGGGAGGTAACTCTGCACATTTTTTTTCTAAAACAATGTCCCAACTTTGGACTTCATCTTAAAAATCAACATAACACAGTAAGAAGTAAATTTTCATCCATTGACGTATGAAATGAAGTAAATTTATCATTTTCAAAAAAAATATTTTTGTTGCCATGGTAACCATGCTGGAGAAGGACATTTATTTCATCCAATTTTTGACAGTAAAAATTGTATGATAAGTTTAAAAACATTAATTTTCGAAGTAGTTGGCATAATAGAATTTTGATAAAATGTTTCTTTTATCGTCTAGTGAAAGATGCTTAAGATTTAAAAAACAATTCATAGAAAAAAGAGTGTAGCCGTTTTACGGATATTTAGCTTAGAATTCCTCTGACCAAGCCTCTGGATATGATAAATCCTTTTGTTTATGATTAAAAATGGAAAGTTGTTATATATCTATACATTTTATCTGATATTTCTTATAATCTGGACTTCAGACTAAAAATTTGAGTCCTATTCTGGTCAATTTCTTATTCATTTTCCCAACACTTAGCGCTTTTAAGCAACGACAACGTACATGTAACGTGACGTAGCGCACATCGTGACGCTCACTTTAGATAATGCATGTCGATATTGTATACTGAAACTTAATCTCTGTGAATGAGAAAAAATAGATGTTTAAGATTCCTATCTGTATGCTTCTTCTGTATATCATTTCTCTCAAAATTGATTTTGCGGCATCTACACGTATCTAATCATTCATGTGCATGTAGTTTTGACAGTCGTACATATTGTACCAGATTTTAAAAAAAATGAAGCAACTTTAGTAGAACAACGATATGAAGGATATCTTAATCTCTTGATAAGTTTGCTTTGAAATAATTTATCTAAAGTTAGCTAAGGCACATTTCTAGTTTCATTTTACTAAGTGCTGGGATTAGAAGGGGGGTGTCGTTATGATAGGAAATGTAGTAAACGCACACCCTGTCTTCTGCATTGATTACCTGCACATGTTCTCTTCAATGAATGTCTTTATATCATAAATTAGTAAAATTGAAACAGAATAATTCCCTTTTCAACAGGACGTTTAATGGGAAGTATATTTACGGAGTCCTTCGGATCCATTTATTTTACAACGTACATGTACCTGATCTTTGGTCCTTTTGATGATTTGACAGTCGGTCGTCATGCTCACTTATTACAACTACTAATCAATAGGCCTTGTGATATTTGAATGCCAATCAAAATCCGTTGCTATAGCAACTTGGAATCCATATTACCATATACCGCATATTTAAAAACATTGTTTTTCCTCATATTTAAGTCCTATGATTATGAAATAGCATACCAGTATACAAATTATATTTATCATTATCAATTGACCTTAAAATCATTTCAAGGTCATCTGTCCAAATCTCAAGGTCATTTCTAAATTTAGACTAAAATTAAGACAAAAATCAGGATTTCCAATTAATTTAAATTGATTTCTCTTACTTATTTCATTAGATATTTTGATTTTAGATATTTAAAGTTGAACAACCGATCAAAAGAAGTAGAATTCATCACAATTTTTTAAAATTGTATTTCACTTCTATATATATGACATACTTTCAAAAGAGCATAAAATTGCGATTTTCTAAAATTTTCTCGTAAAATATGTGACATTTTTTGGGGTCTTCATTGGACTCTGATAAATGTGATACTCATCCCAACAAATAATACAATTATCATACTTTTACCGATAATTGATTGTTTTGCCAAGGTTCCATACTGTTTACTGTTAATCATGTCTCTTTTAAGTGAAAAACCACAAAATTTGGCCTGAAAATAGCATATATTTTTAAATGACCTTGAAAATTGAGCAAATGACCTTGACATTTTCTCAAGGTCATGATAGCATCAAATGGTCTTTAATACATCTACATACCAAGTTTTGTAACAATAGCAGGCATACATCTGTAGAAATTAGCTTTTTACTTATGACAGGTATTTACACCTTCGTACCAAATGTTGCCATGGTAACCTATTTCAAAGGCATGTAAACAGAAAAATCTCACTTCTAGATAAATTTCCTTCGATTCCCATGAAGTCCTAGGATAATACTGTTCAGGAAATAGTCAACTGTATTTCAAATCTTGTGCAATTGCATTATTAGTCTTGTCAAAAGTAAGTAAAATAAAGGAAAAATAAGGCCTAAATTGGCCGAAAATGGCTCATTTTTAATAAGCAATTTTTCTTGAAATTGAAGTGAATTTACATGACACACAGAAAGAAGGAGCATCGAAAAATCAAATTGTATCAACTTAAGAGGATTTAAATAATCTTTTCGGAAAATAACACATACATTCAACATTTGTTTCCATGGTAACGGATGCATAAAAATGCCTTGTTTAAAGGTGTTTTTATACAAAACTTTGGTTACCATGGCAACGGAACGTCGGAGAAAAAAATGGAAGGTCAATTCGGTCTGGGGACATCATATTTACCTTATACAGAAAAGATATCAAAAATCTGAGACATGTCGTGGCCAAACATGTCTGATTTTTTAGGTTTTTACATAGAATCTATATTAATTCTGCCTAAATCATTTTAACATATACACTTTGCAAATGAAAGAAAAGTACTTTCAAGATATATTAGTTTTACATGTTTTCAATGTTTGAGGTAAATTGCGTGCATGTTCAGTAACGCCGCATCGTCAACTTGTGCTATAAAATAAAATTATTCTTTTGAATTTATTTGTGTCTTTTTTATGCAAGAATAACTTACTCAATTCAATCGCAATCAAATTATTCCGCTCCGTAAAGTTGTCATGTCGTGAAATAATATAAGACAAACTGAATTACCGGACTTCTAAAGAACAAGCACAAAGCGCTTTCATAATAATTCGCGGAAAAATATCACAACGTCATAATTCAGTATGACGTCAAATAAACTCCCGTTAATGACGTAAACTATATGCCAAGGGTAAAACGATGTCGTGATAGAAGCGCATTTTAGATGTAAACAAGGATATATATTGCTTGTCATTCGAAATGCATTGCTCTTTAATGTAGAGGTACATTCAACCATTAGTTCAATAAGTTTTCAAATTTTGTTTTCTTTACGACATCGATACGGTTTACGTTTGATTTGTTCACGCTCATACCCTCTTAAATTTAGTAATTGTAAGATGTTTTCACCAGATTTTCTAGTCAAACTGATTTACACTGTCTAGTCTTGAAGCATTACTCCACTACTTTTCAATATTTTGAATTCAATCATGGATTGATTAAGAAAACCCCCTAGACAACTTGCCAGTATTTATGATTGATTGGTGAATGATATTGAATTGTTACATAACAAGCATATTGAATTGTTCTTACATTATTTACGCATTAATGCATGCATGTTTTGCTTTGTATTTTATAGTACTGTGCCTGCTTCTATGTAATAAATCTGCAAACTTCGTTACGCTCTCCTTCATTAAATTCAGAACCAGGGCAACAATGACCTGATGTAAAGTAAGTGTAAATGTTACAATAATATCAGTTGCCATAAACTTACAATGTATCTGCTTTGAAGCATTTTATAACTTTGATAGTTCTAAGTCCATTTAATTGAATCAATATATCAACTGCACCAGGTAGGTATCGTTATAATTACAGATTGATGGTAGCATATTGGAGCCTTGAAGTTACTACTAATATATACTCTGCCGCCCAGCAAAACGGGAAGTGGTTTCCGAAAAAAAAAATAGATATAAATATTTGAATCTCTTAAGTAAAACTTAAAGTTAGAATAAATAATGTCGAAGGGTTCCAACTCTATACCTTCTTGAAGAAAATTCCAAACCAATTCCATGCACCAGACACGTGTTTCGAATATTAAATTCTCATTAGTGATGGTTCAAGCGGAGCCACCAAAAATAATTTCAGTAGTCTCTTTTGAAATTTGAAAAAAAAAATACAGTGCGATACTCTCTTACACATATTTGAAGGGTATCAAACTTGCATACCCATCAACCTGTGGAACAGCATTGTGATGAATATCGTCTGAAAAAAATGATTCGAAATAAATTCTTCTCATTAAGCATGGTATAGGGTTTTCTTGCATGTATGCTTGTGGCATAGATACATGTCATACTGGTCGGAATACAGTTTTAGATCGATGCCTTTTACAACCAGTTTAACATTTTTCCATCACCAAAGCAAGCCTTTTTCTAGAAATTTCAAATCATTGCTTTCTCTAAATTACTTGACAACTTCAAGCGAAATTAAGATGTTCCAGAAAAGCATAAGAATGTAGCTAGAGTAGTTGTGAATGAACTTGATAGGAACTGCAATCTTTGTATGATGTTAAACTGAATTTTTATATACTTTGTCGCATTCAAGGTTCGCTTGAGATAATTTGGATAATTTGAACTCAATTAAAAAAAGAGAGACTTTCTCAGTGTCGTATTTACCAGAAGCTCTAACCACCTAGATCTGGTAAATGATGAATCCTCATACAGATTGAAGGTCCTCTAAGGAATTCCTTTCTCACCTTTTACTTCTTTTTAAGAGCCAATCCGGCATAAAACCATGCAATTTGATCCAAATGACCTAGTAACCAAATATAATGATTTTAAGTTTTTCTAATAGATAAATGACTAGGAATAATTCTGTCAAATATTTACGTTAAAATGTCCATGGTTACAGAGATACGCCACCCCATCATTTTTCCCGCCAAATTTACAGAAAGGACGTAGAAATATCCCTATTTTCGCTGATATACTTCTCTAGAATTTAAAGCATAAATTAAATTGGACTAAATATTGTTATTGGTATATTGAAATATAACGTTTTACTCTAACTTATGATATTATTATGTGTGAAAAATAAATGTCCAAAGACAGCCAAAACGTAACTTGAAAAGAGGTAAAAATCAGCTCAGCGAGTAAACGACGTTTTAGACGTTTTTCACGCACCAATATCTTCTGTAACAGAAGTTTGATTTTTTTCAAATTTCTTCTTTTAACTCTTTGGTTTGATTTTTTAAATATATCAAAAATCCACCGATGCCAAATAATTTCGTATCGAGATATAGATAGTTAAAATATGCATTAAAGATCAGCTAAACGAAAAAACGACGTTTTAGACGTTTTTCACGCACCAATATCTTCTGTAAGAGAAGTTTGATTTTTTTCAAATTTCATCTTTCAACTCTTTGCTTTAATGTTATAAATATCTCGAAAATCCACCGATGCCAAATAATTACGTATTGAGATATAGACAGTTAAAATGACAAATATGGATAATGACCATATCCCTGTCTACAGTACAAAATCGATAATTCAGAAAATCAGAAACCGAAGGCATACAAAATCAGGATAAAACAGGAACCAAAGCAAACAGAAACAAAAACCTCCACCATATGAAAAGAAGCGAACTCCCGATATGAGAGTGAGACCAGGTGCCCAGGAAGAGTAAGCATCTCCTGCTTGCATGCAACACCCGTCGCTTCAATTCGGTAGAACTGTCACATCCGGTTACTTCCATTTTGGAAGATATAGAGTACAATCTTTGGTTGGATGGTTCAAATGGTCTATGACAGAATATCATCCACCATTCTGGATAGTGAGACATCAAAGTGTATGACGAGTTCCCCATATCGACCGTAGAACTTCCTCAGTGACGATGTTAGTCGGTCACAAACATATCCCTGACTGAGAAGCTTATCTGAAAGACGCCTAGCTCTCAGAACAAAATTCGTATATTTGGTACTTGCTCTGGCATAGCGTATCAACTGAGATATGAAAACGCCATAAGCAGGCGATGAAGGGATGTTGCTACTCAGAAAAGGAAAGTTCGTAATGCTGAAATTGAAGTCGTCACGTTTGTGAAAATCCAAGTTCTAAATTTGAAAGATATTTTAAATCCAAATTACGCAATTTACACGAAAAATATGTCTTCGCTCCTGCAGACAAAGCAGCCAACAACACCATAATCATTTGAAAACGTTACTACATATCAACTTTGGTTTCGGAACTTTCGTCTACAAACACTTATATCAAAAGCAATGAAAGTGTTCCTAACATTTTGAACAAACACAACAGTGAAATTTCTTCATTCAAGATCCCTATTTCTAAACTGGATCTTCCTACACTATACTGCATACCAAAATTGCACAAGTCTCCTTACAAATTTCGATACATTGCTAATTCTAGCAACTGCTCAACTACAATTTTGTCTAGAAATCTGACGTCAGCACTCACGGTGATAAAGGAACACGTTGCAAAATATTGTGAAACTGTTCTAAACAGGAATGATGTAAACTTATTTTGGTCTATTAAAAATTCAGGGGATGTGATTGACAAAATGAAATCGAGAAATTTTCAAGCCAATTCGATTTCTTCATACGACTTTTCAAATATGTACACCACGCTTCCTCACGATAAGATTAATGATCAATTGTCCAAACTCATTAAATGGTGCTTTAACCGAGAGGGTAAAACTTATATTTGTACATCTGAATCAAAGGGTTTCTTTTCCAATACAGAATACAAATCATATAAATCATGGACATGTAGTGACCTTTGTATTGCCTTGTCCTTTCTTTTGGACAACATTTATGTAAGATTTGGTGAGAATCTCTACAAGCAGGTTGTAGGGATCCCTATGGGTACTAATTGTGCGCCTCTTGTTGCAGATTTATTTTTATTCACGTATGAAAAAGAATTTATCCAAAATCTTCAAAAACAAAGAAAACATGATGATGTGAAATGTTTCAATGGTACTTCTAGGTACCTGGATGATATCCTTACTGTCGACAATCCTGTTTTTGAAAAGTATAAAAATGTCATCTATCCACAGGAACTGACTCTAAACAAGGCGAACGTCACAAACACAGAAACACCATTTTTGGACCTGAATATCAAAATTATTAATGGAGAGATTCATACAAGGGTGTATGACAAAAGAGATGACTTTGGATTCAATATAGTAAATTTTCCCTGGCTTGACGGTGATGTTCCTAGATTACCGTCTTATGGTATCTACATTTCGCAGCTCATCCGGTATGCTAGAGCATGTACTGATGTTTTGGATTTTCATGATAGAAATTTACAAATAACAAAGAAACTTTTAGGTCAAGGTTTTCGCTTTCACAAACTTGTCAAGACATTCTGGAAATTTTACAAAAATTATTGTCAACTACTTTTGAAATTCGGACCCATACAAGCAACAGAGTATATTACTTTGGGTATTTCGCAACCTGCATTTTATGGTGACATGATCAACAAAATTAGAAGGATCAAAGGTAGACAGAATTACCATCGAAAATGCGTCAGAATCATCAAACGCCTCTTATACCGTGGATATGATCCTAATGTCACCAGACGGACACTAGGCTTGGTACTTGACCAATCTACAGTCTTGTACCAGCGCATCCTTAATACTTGCTCGCTGACTGGCTGTGACGACGGGACTCCATGACGGGCCCTGTCCAAACCTCTTTAGAGAAGACAGGGCCCCGACCACCTGTCCTCTCTGAATGTCAGTCGGACTCCTCGGGTGATAACATACATTAGCTCGCTACAGCCGGCAGAGCACAGGTCGTATTACGCATGCCCTCTTTTTATATCAATTTACATATTCATCTGTGTTGCTTGGGCCCCTGCGTTTTGCGGTCTTGTTTGTGTGCGGTCATCTGACAGTGAGGAGGTTGTTTTACACCACAATTGTACGTTTGAGACCTCTGGGTAATCGGAATAGTGGGAGGGTTGTGCGCACGTAATCCAGGATAACCACACCGTCTGCTACTCACGAGGCAGATGGCCGTCCTAAGTCGGCACCGTTTACCCATTGGTCTCGTTGGTTTATGTGTAGTCATTTGTGTTTTATGTTTTTCTGTGATTTGACGTTCATTGTACTACTGCGTCTCTTTCTGTGCGTGTCATTTTTGTGTTTTACAGTGGGTGTTTTGGGAGGTTGCTGTTGATACTGCAACTAGGTGTTGTTGGAGATCCCCTCCTTTCTCATAGAGTGAGGTGTTCATGTGACCATCAGTGTCGTAGGACAACATTATGTCCAAATAGGATGCTGAATTATTTGTCTCTGTAGTTTCTTTGACTTCAAGCTCCGAAGGATAGATACTGCTCAGGTAATCCGCGAATTTTGGATTATTGATGGACAACACATCGTCTATGTATCTGTAAGTGAAGTTGAAGTCAGAAGCTAAGTATCTTTTCCCTTCAGAGACCAAAGATTGAATGAATTCAGCTTCGTACGAGTAAAGGAAAATGTCGGCAAGGAGTGGGGCACAATTGGTCCCCATTGGAATTCCGAAAATTTGCTGGAAGACCTTTCCTCCAAACACCACAAAAATATTGTCGATCAGAAAGTTTAACATCTGAATAATGTCTGTTTCAGTGTACTTATTTTCAAAATCTGACTTTTCTTTTACAAAGTAGGTTTTGTCATAGTTAACAACAATAAATTTGTATTTGCGATTACCGTTCTTACTTGTAAACGCATTACTTATAATTTTTGCGAGTCTTTCTTTCAATTTAGAATGTGGAATTGTAGTGTAAAGTGTCGAAAAATCAAAGGCTTTGATCGAATGGACTCTACTAAAATGAGTGGATTTCAGATGTTCTAAAAGTTCCTTCGAATTCTTTAAAATCCACATTTGGTTGATACCAATGCGAGAATATACTGTCGAACAATATTTTTGTAGCCCAGATTTGATTTCAGATAAAACTTTGGTGAGTAAGATCGATACAGATTTGGTAGAACATTTTGAGGAACCAGCAATGAAACGTTGTTTGTACGGATTCTTATGCATTTTAGGTATGCAGTATAAGTATGGTAAATCTAAATCTAAATTGGTAGTGTCGAAGCCAAAGGAAGCAAGAGCTGATTTGTGGTTATCTATTATTTCAGAGGCAGAAAGGTTTGTTGGAGTGTAAGTGGGATTTCCAGGTGTCGAATTTAAACCCAACTCTTTAACTAGTCTGTCGAAATAGTACTTTTTGCAAGTAAATGTGTAATTATTTGAGGCTTTGTCCGCTGGTGTGATGACATAATGTTCTTGGAGGTAGGTAAGTTCTGTGATAACATCAGGGTCTTTAAATATAGACACGAATCTGGTGTTCACAGTTAATTTTAATCGGTTAATTCTAGATAAAAGTAACCCTCTGATTGATTTTATCCATTCGGAAAGGGTGTCGAGCTGTACATCCTCTTTCTTTGCCCAACGTCTTGCATATTCCTCACAAAAGTCCATGATAATTTTCACATTTTGGTTCCATGTAAAGGACATACTTTCTCTGTATTTGGGACCCTTTTTTAACAATTCTCTCAACTTGTCGTTCTTGACTATGCTAAGGTCACCAGTAATAACGTGTCCACAAGGAGAGTAGTTGAAATCCGATGAAGAACATTCACAGGGAAGTTGATGTAGTGAGGGATTACTTAAATCAATACACTGCAGGAATCGTTTGTAATTGTAAATTTTAGATGCAACTGTTGGTGTGTAGCTATAGGAAATACAAGGAGTTTCTTTTCTTTTGAAATATGGTGGGATTTTTTCTGTGACAGTTTTGTGATTCAAAATTTGACCAAGATTCAAGTTATCAATACCTTTGTTTGCAAATCTTACTTTAATGAAAGGGCGGTTTGTTTTCTCCTCTGATTTATCTGAAAATATGCATTAAAAACCAGCTTAACCAGAAAACGACGTTTTAGACGTTTTTCACGCGCCAATATCTTTTGTAAGAGAAGTTTGATTTTTTTCAAATTTCATCTCTTAACTCTTTGCTTTATTCTTATAAATATACCAAAAAATCCACCGATGCCAAATAATTATGTATCGAGATACAGACAGTTAAAATATGCATCAAAGTGAATTTTTGCGTTGTAAAAACGCGAACGAAAAATAGACGTAAATAGCTTTATTTAATTAAAAAAAAAACACCCTGTTAGATGAGTTTGATCATTCTGCTTGAACATAAATGTACATGTATTTAATACAGAAATATAGTTTAATTAAAAAATAGAAACAATGAGTGTAAACTTCATAAGAAGTAGAAATACATGCCGTGAAATGTCTATTTCAAAGATCAACATTTAGCTGTAATTGTCTCCGTGACGTCTTGGGGAAGCCGACGTTTATTCACACAAATCAACAATGTATCAGACAGTGGTACATGATTCATTTTCATAATGAAATTTAATGGCATACAATATAGCCATTATGAATATGACGACGCTTAGAATTAACCATGTAAGTACATGTATCTGTTATAAAGCCCCTCAATAGCAACGTGACCGGCCAGGAAAAACCAGAGATAAAAAGATTTTCTCAAAAATACTCTGGAAACCTGTATGCCACACCAATGTCAAAAAAAATAGTTCGCTGCCTGAGATGCATAGATGTTGGGACACACATCTATATAGAAAATGACTGAATTTTGAAAAATAGCATTTTAAATCTGAACATGAAGCTAGAATAAATACAAATCGTTTTGACTTTTTCTCATTCCTTCTGAGACGAAAACAAAATCTCTGTATCTTAAAATATCACAAATAGAAAAAATCTTATTAACATTTTTAAATCGTTAAAATTCGATGTATATAGGTATAGAGACGGGCTAGAACTGACTAACCACGCTAATAAAACACGCTTGACCACTCAGAGTGTTCGATTAGCCTTTAAGGCCACACCAAATAATTTCTAAACGAACCATAAGGACAGTTATTTTCCGCTATGCTCCGTAACGCGGAAAATGTTTTTAAATATCAATATGATTTAAAAACAAACAAACCAATAAAAATATAACTTGCAACAATGACCCTGGAGTATGACAGAAGTAGATTTGACACCTACGTCCACTCTTTTGAGAAAGGGAGGGGGGGTCTTTTTTCGTTATCACTGAATTATACAGTTAGATCTATATATACATATGATAATAATATATTCGTTTTTGTGCGATCTTTAAAACTAGAAAGCGTTGTTTTAGTATCAAGGCGAACGACATCGTTTGCGTTACGGGGAACCACTATCTGACGGGTTTTGTCGCCATTAATTCATAAAGTCCTTTACCCGTAAGTGCGTTGAATGTACTTGTAACTCACTTACAACGTGCGTATCTTGCTTCTTGGCGAATCCGTAGATCGAGTTGTGACCACAGCTGATTTGATCCTGTCTTTTCACACGCAGGTCAAGGTCAAACTCTTTGTTCAAAATTGTGTAATGACAATGACAATTCTTTAATCTCATAAATGTACATACAAAATACATTGAATCGATAGTTGGGAATAAATATGAAAATGTTATCGATGAAAATTATGGAAAACTATAAGCAATTTTAAAATTGAAGTGAGGAAATGATGCGAGGAAGCGAAGAAATTATCTCTTTTTTCGCTTTTCCGTATCATTCCTCTTCCTCCCTCATTATTTCGTTTCTTCTCATCATCTCTTCGTTTCTTTTCATATTCAGAACACGAATTAACAATGTATGAATTACGCTTTTGCAGAAAAAAAGTTATATACAATGAAATTATATATCTCTTTGATATTTGAAAGGCGTATAATGTATACATGTAGATCTACGCCCTTAGATTAGCCCAGGAGTTTTGTATAATTTTGGTATTTCATTTTATTTTATTATTTTTTTTTTCGGAGGGGGGGGGGGTCGGGTTTTTTTTTCTTTTTCTTTTTTTTTTTTCGTTTCGTTTCGTTTCGTTTTGTGTTTTGTTTTGTTTTTACAATTTTTGTTTGAAAGATGGAGTTCCATGAACTCTTTTTTTTTATAGAACGAAGACCGCTCTGCTTTTGTACAAAATATATCAACACTTATTAATTAAGGATATAAAGGAGATTAACTTTTTAAGAAAGAATCGAGATTTTATAAAAGAAAGTGATAACTCTCATAATTTACACGCATACGGACCGGAGCGGATGAATACGGAGCAAAACAGCTTATACAAACACAAGGATTTAGAGTGGAGTGAGGGGGGGGGGGGGGGTCCGGGGAAAAGATTGCTTTTTTCCAGTAAGATTTTTTTTAAAGCGGGAGGGAGGGGGGTGGGTGGAGGTTAAGAAATATGACGGAGAAGTTGTCAGGGGGCGAAGACCGATTTGGTTGACTGCGCTCTTTGACTTTGAGTTGAAATCAATAATAAGACAGTCATTGAAACATTTTTTTTTTCTTTTTGTTGTTGTTTTATGCATGAAAATAACAGAATGTTCGAGGTGTTCTCGAAATAAAAGGAATGGATATATCGTTAATTCATTGATTTACTTATTTTATCAATCTTTTAAAGTTTAAGTGAGCATTCGTGCAACCTGGTCGATTATTTTTCTCTCTGAAACAATAAGAAATTGTTATGTGTATAGGAAAGATCGACCTAACACTATTAGAAAATATCGTTTATTTTATCAATTCAAGTATAATTCAACAGATCGTTTTCAAAGGGAAAGAACTTTTTAAACACAATTTCCTATGAAACAATGAATTGGAAATTCAATGAAAAGAGCAGCGAGTAGACTGATCATAAAGAAAACTTTTCTTTCCGATTTCGATATTTTTTAAGAAATACCACATTCATGTCAACAATACAAAGACTGTCACAGGACAATGTGTTCAGTATTATATAACAGAGATCATAGAAGAGTGTATTGAACGACCCGTTGTAGGACAATACATGTAACAATTCTGATGACACGAACCCAGCGGTGGCATAGTGATCCTTTTATGATAAACATTCAGAAGTTAAACGTCTTCATATTCAATAGAAGTGAGAATAAGTGTCCCTGCTTCAGGGACACTCGAACCAGGAACCTTTCCGTAATATTAGTTTGACGATCTAACCAGTACTTAGAACTTTAAAATAGTTGAGCACGGCACCGACGATTTTAGAAATCTGTGAAGATTATTTCAAAAGAATTGGGATGGGTACATGTAATCGCATCTAGAAACGAGGGAACGCGATTTGCTATGCAATCTTGAGCTAAACTCTAAATGTAATAATCTAATGCGATAATTTATCCGTGACAAGTTCTTATTTTATCGTCATTGTATACATGCTACCAGGGAACCTAACCACGTGACGTCATCACTAAAAGTCTGACTCGGTGGCGTCGTTCCGGGCTATCTGGAAACTCGTCTTAATCAATGATGGAGCTTATAAGGGAAATTGAAAAAGATTTGAAACGATTTTAATCATTTGTAGAACAAATTTTGATAATATCATAATTTTTTTTTCTAAATTATGATCAAAGATGCTTAACTTATGAACATATTTCAATTAAATCTTTTTATCATATTTCGCAAAATGATGAATATTCTTGATAGAATTTGCATATCTTAGATACATTTGGCAGCAACAATTTTTTTATACATTAAAGTATGATACGTTTCCTTTATTATACTGAAATTTTGTGAGAAAATTTTCTCTCTTATAGATTTTATTCATGTTCAAATTAGGGACGCTTTTGACAAATCCCAATATAAGTCGTATTAGAGCGCCCCCTAGTGGCAAGTCAATTCGTATATCTTATCTTTGCGAGTACTAAAATGAAGATAAATTGAGTAATTATCTGATTTTATCATGAACAGAATTATTGCATATCAAAATGAAATCTTATTCAACGATGAAAATAGGGCTATTTTGGTGTTGTGTTTGAGCCCTGTTAATGGCGTTATGCCATACAAACAAAATGGGCCCATTACTATAAAACGGGACATATATGAATTTTGAAATAATTTTTTTCTCCAATGTTTTTCATCATAGATTACAGAAATTAAATATACATAAAAATGTAAAATTTTGACCACCCTTTTGGACGATTCTTACGATTTTGCATGGTTTTATGCCGGATTGGCTCTTAATAAAGATAACTTTAAATGGAATAAATATGTATGCATTCATTATCATGCACACACACTTCTCAACGAAAGGGAGGTGTCTCCAACTACATCCGACTGCAGCGCCCACAGCAAAACACCCCTAGCAAATACATGGAGCAGGGACAAGGAATACGAAAACACAACATAAAACATCAAACACAAAAGATTACACATAAACCAACTAGACAAATGGGCAACCGATGCCGACTTAGTACGGATATCTACTACGCCAGGAGCAAATGTTGTGGTTAACCGAATTAAGTGCGCACAACCTTTCAACTTTTCCGGTTACCAAGAGGTCTTAAGGAACACAAAATGATGGTGTAATATAACCTTACTGTAAGATAATCATACGAGCAAGACCATAACACAGGTGTCCGAGCAACACACATAGATGAATGTGTAAATGAATATAAAAATTGAGGGTATATGAAATACAGCCTGTTCTCTACCGGCTGTAGTGCGCTCATGCATGTTATCATCGAGAAGTCCAACCGACATGCATTCAGAGAAGACAACTTTCAAATTGTAGTTAATCAATTGTTTTTCTTTACCTTATTATTTTTGGAGGTATTTATATCTCAACCTTACATGCTCTTAATTTATCTGTTCTTAAATGATGCTATTGAATTTGAAGACGTTTAACATAGAACAGAAAAAAATGAAAAACTTTGGCCTCACTAGAAGTTACCATTATCTCAGTGTAACCGACAATATGATAAAAGATGCAAAAAGAACTTAACTCATATCAGATAAATAAATAAACTTGACAGTCAAATTTCAGGAAAGAATGAGACAGCTGCCTCACGAAATATATTGAAGATCGAAATTTAAGAAGTACATGTTTCGGAAATAAATAATCCGTTGTTCTCATAGTCATATTCTTAAAACAGTGTCGGGAATAGTGTCACTTTCATCATCAGATGAAATCATTATCACTTAACTTATTCACCTAAAGGGGACATTCTATAAAAACAAACGGACAATTTGTCTGATTCATCCGTAACCTTAGGCTAATCATTATATTTTTTTGTTTTCATATATCATAGGAAATGGCATATGCTCGCCGTCGGGATTATTGTTTTGCTGATGGTAACATTTTGTCGCACTTAAATGGAAACTAGTATCAGTAAAATATTATTTATTCTCATTCCGATCATTATCTAACTAGTTATCACTACATGTAACTATTTCAAATGTTTTATTAACGTTTTCAAATTCTAAAGCGTCATTTAAGAACAGATGAATTTGCAGAATGGACCAGAAATGCACATAATATGTGTTAGACATACAAATTTTCCCCCAAAAAAATATATGATATAAAGAAGATCCTGTCGAAAATCTCAACTGCACTCACAATAGAGAACCAAATTGAGTATCGACGGACCCCTAGCAAGCTAGAGGTGAGACCAGGGAGGAGTAAGCATCCCCTTTTTGGTTTGCCGCACCCGCCCTCGACGTTCACGGACGAAAATGAAAACGATATCTAAATACATTTTGTACTTGACTTACAATATATAGTGCGACAACAAATTTTGTATTTCTCTGAGCTTTATTTGCGTACTAAGCTTCTAAAATCTTAATGATAATAAATTATACTTGCCATTTCACCCAATAATATCATCTAATGTTAAAGGAGAATAATATCTTAGCACCATCCCTCCAATGCTATTTTGAATATAAATTTATATTTGGATATGCTACAGAATATACCCTGCAGGAAATTATGAGCCGCGCCCTCTCTGTAAAGTAAATGCAGAAATTGAACCAGAGGGCGCTAGTGAAATATATTTGGATTGTTTATGAAAAGCACTTTGGCTGGAAGCATCACTGAGAGAATCTAATATTCGAAACACGTGTCTGGTGCATGGAAATTGGTTTAAAATTTTCTTCAAGAGGGTATAGAGTTCTTGTCCTTTTTTTCGGTGGTTGAGGTGGTAGAGGGTATTCTTTTATTTATTGACCGTAACAAGCCTTGTTATGTCTAACGTAATTACTGTTGCAAAGAATATATTCCAATACATATTCTATTTTCAATTTGCCCTAGATTCATTTCATGTCAGTGCATTTTCGTGAAAGTGATGAAGTAGTTGACACGTGTCAAACTTTTGTAATCTAAAAATGAATTATCCTCATCTTCATTCATTACCATTAAAATTTTGAATGCAAAATCCTATAAAATGACATAGCACGCAATTATTTTGATCGTTTTTGCGAGAGAGATTAAAGGTGAGTAAATATGTTATGAAATTATTATCATGATAATTTGATAATTAACTTGTTTAATACAAGTACATTATCAACATTGAAATATATTTTCTATGGTGACAATTTCAATTTAATTTTAAGTACAAGTTGCCGACAATAATTTTTTGCTGTCCCATAGCTCTCTCTCTCTCTCTCTCTCTCTCTCTCTCTCGCTCTTCTTTTGAAATTTACTTCTGCGTACCTGATACAGTTATCAAAACATTTTTCAATTCTTGCTTGCTATCAAGGATGAACGAATTTACCGACAAGAGTTGTGTGAAAGAAATATCATACTCTCATTCACCTCTTTTTTGCATACGACTTTTTTCCTTAGATACATGTTAAAAGGAATTTGGCAAGATTAAAGAAATCAAAATTAAATTGGACATCAGATTCATTTGAAGTTATCTTTAATCGAAGCTGGCGGATGGGATCAATTTGAATAATATTAATTTTCATCAGAACGTGGATTCTTTTTTTTTTTTTTTTTTTTTTTTTTTTTTTTGCATAATTTTGAAAGGAATGTTCTTGTTGTGCAATTATTTGGGTAGCACGTGTGTTTCCAGTAATAATTTCAGTGCACCATTTTCCATTTGTTTCCTTAAGATAGAATGGATTAATTATCATAACAGCCATTGTTGCAAATTAAGATGAATTATTATTAAAGGACTACATGTAGGTGCGCTAACCCCTCATATCGGCCTTATAATTTCGACGAAAAATACATTTGATAAGCGAACTATTAATTATCACTTTTTGCTAAATTTTGTTTAATGTTTGAGAAAATACGGCGACATAGTTTTGAGCCCTCATAACGTCACGTGCATGATGTATGACGTCATGGTCTGACGTCACATGCCCTGAATGACGCAAAACAAGGGAAAATCATCGTAATTTACACACAAATCTTCAAAATCCATCTACGATCCAGGCCTCGTCCGCGAATATTTTTTTGCAAATTAAAAGGCCGATCAGAAATCAATCGATTGGTACAAAAGGGGTAGGGGCAAAAGTGACCATTTTTTGGCCCCAATCAAAAAATTTTAAAAGGTTCTATTTTCTTATTCATTATGCTTCTTCTGAACAAAAAAATAACAAATTTTATGTGATTTTTCGAAAACTCTGCCTTTTAGGGCAAAATGATTAAAAGCTGAGCACTACGTCTTTACATTAGAAATTCAGAATTTTTGCAAGGGACACATATACCTACATGCGCTTGCTCTATATAAACCATAAACTATTATGTTCAAATCTGATTGTTATCATTTTACCACTAATTTCCGTAGTAGTGGGCAATTTTGGCGGGAAATAACACTAATATTCAATTTAGTTGATTATATCTATTTTCAATTCAGTTTCAATAAACAACAATATCTCTAATCTTATTTGAAAGATAAAAAAAGTTTGAAAACAATTTTTAAAATGGCAAAAAAAATGAAGCCAAAAATGGCTGATTTTGCCCCTACCCCTTTATCATGGGCAAGGCCTGGATAGATACTTGTATTTATAAAATTGTATCGAAATTTCGCTCATTATTTGATATTTCCAATAATTTCAACGTTTTTAGACGTTTTGAGCGACGTATTATTCTGTATAGGACTGTGAAATCAAAACAGGCTTTCCTGATTTGGATTCACCATACATTTGACCTTTTATAAACTAGAATACTATGGATATATGACTTACTTTGAAAATAGAGCCGATATGGTAGTTTACCGCACCTACTCCTTTGTTGTTTAAAAACTCGGTTTTTTTTAAGTAAACCGAAGTAAAGAGCCGGAGTTCAAGGGTTTGTGCATCGGATTTGAAAACTTATTTTACATAACAAAATAATAATTCAGAAAAGAATAATAATGGTTGTTTAATTTTAAGTGAATAAGTAGTATTTCTATATAACAATCTCTTAGTATTAAGTATTCTTCCTCGTTTGGTATAAAACAATTCTTAATTTGCAAATTATCAACAAGTAATTGTAAATTGTTTTAAGTTGTTTATTTTAATTACTTGGCCGTTATCACAAGGGCTGTAATCGCAATACAAAAATTTCCTATGATGGGAAAATAACTACAGCTTCTTATGAAATAAACATTCTAGAATGGTGTTGAAATAATTTAATTTTATGTATGATTTCGGAAAATATATATGTTAGACTTTGATGGAAGATAATGTTACATACTTTTGATGGTACATGACAAATATGGATAATGACCATATCCCCGTATACAGCACAAAATCGATAATTCAGAAAATCAGAAATCGAAGGCATACAAAATAAGGATAAAACAGGAACCAAAGCAAACAAACAAAAAATCCACCATATGAAAGGAAGCGAACTCCCGATATGGGAGTGAAACCAGGTGCCCACGAACAGTAAGCATCTCCTGCTTGCATGCAACACCCGCCGCTTCAATTCGGTAGAACTGTTACATCCGGTTACTTCCAGTCATATGTGTACAAATGCGCATGAAATCTAAATTTTATTGCTTACTTTCAATACAAAACATGATTACTACTCTGTGGTCGATGCCAATCTGCTGTTTTGAGCTACCCATTACCTTCAATTGTGTTCATGTCCTTGTAGCTGTTGGTCAATTTACAATCTTTTATCAGCGCATTCTTATGAATTTCACTCTGACTGACTGATGACAGGACTCAATGACGGGCCCTGTCCAAACATCGTTAGAGAAGACAGGGTCCCGACAACCTGTCCTCTCTGAATGTCGCTCGGACTTCTTGGGTGATAACATACATGAGCTCGCTACAGCCGACAGACCACGGACTGTATTTACACACCCTCTATTTTCATATCCATATACAATGTTGCTTTGTTATGATGACTTGTGTGTATGGTCATTTTACATTGAGGATGTTACAAATGTACTTTACATCATCGCTGCGAGACTGGGTAATCGGAAAAAAGAAGGGAGGAGATCTCCAACAAGACCCCGTTGCAGCATCAACAGTAAAACACCAAAACACCCGATGCAAAAACACAAAAGACGAGTACAGCACGAGACGGAAAAGAGACACACGACATGTAAACATCAAAAACAAAAGACTACACATAAACCGACGAGACCAATGGGTAACCGGTGCCGACTTTGGACGGAAGAGTTGGAGGGTTGTGTGAAAGTAATCCGAATAACAACACCATTTGCTAAAGGCGTGGCAGATTGTCAGTCACAGATTGCTTATTAGTATCATTGGTCTTTTTGTAGTTCTTGTGTTTATGATTTGGTTTCCTTGTCCCTTTCGCGTCTTTTGTTGTGCATGTCTACTCTGTGATATCGCATGGGATGTTTTGGTGTTTTGCTATGAGTGCTGCAACCGAGTGTTTTGAGGGATCCCCTCCTTTCTTGTAAATGATGTACAGCAGTGAATAATTCTCCCTCTACTATAGTGGATACAAATGACATTTTCTGGCATATGAAGTCTGACATATTATGCTGGATACAAATGACATCTTCTGACATATTATGCTGGATACAAATGACATTTTATGACATATTATGGTGGATACAAATGGCATTTTCCGACATATGGTGGATACAAAGGACATTTTCTGACATATTGTGTTAAATACAAATGACATTTTCATATATATGACAAATATGGATAATGACCATATCCCTGTATACAGCACAAAATCGATAATTCAGAAAATCAGAAACCGAAGGCATACAAAATCAGGACAAAACAGGAACCAAAGCAAACAAACAAAAACCTCCACCACATGAAAAGAAGCGAACTCCCGATATGGGAGTGAGATCAGGTGCCCAGGAAGAGTAAGCATCTCCTGCTTGCATGCAACACCCGCCGCTTCAATTCGGTAGAACTGTCACATCCGGTAACTTCCATTTCGGAAGACATAGAGTACAATCTTGGCTTGGATGGTTCAAATGGTCTATGACAGAATATCACCCACCATTCTGGAGAGTGGGACATCATAGTGTATGACGAGTTCCCCATATCGACCGTAAAGGGCATTTTCCTACATATTATGATAGATACGTATACGAATGACATTTTTTTTACATATTTTTGTGGATAGAAAGAACATTTTCTGACAGACATTATGGTGGATACAAATGACATATTCTGGCATATTATGGTAGATACAAAATATCATAGTGGATACAAAGGACATTTTAGACATATTATGGTAGATACAAAATATTATAGTGGGTACAAAGAACATTTTCTGACAGACATTAATATTATGGTGGATACAAATGACATTTACTGACTTATTATGGTACAAAATGTAGATACAAAATATTATAGTGGATACAAAGGACATTTTTAGACATATTCTTATGGATACGAATGATCATTTCTGACATGATTATGGATACAAAGGACATTTTCTGACACAAATGACATTTCCAGACGTATTACATGTATAGTTGATACAAAGGGCATTTCCTGACTTTTTATGGATTCGAATGACATTTTCTGACACATTATGATTCATAGGAAAAACATTTTCTGACATATAATTGTTGATACAAAGAACATTTTCTGTCATATATAATTGTGGATACAAATGACATTTTCAGGCATATTATGGTGGATACTATTGACATTTTCAGACATCTGAAGTTAATAGATTCAAATAATAAACATCAAAGAAGTACCAACATGTAACAGTTATTCAGTCTCAAAGTCGAGAAGGCAAGGCCATATCATTAGACTTCCCATCGGAACGGCTGCGAACCCCGGAATGAACAACACTCCGAATGTTAAACGTCTTCAAATTCAATAGCATCATTTATAAACAGATAAATTTGCAGCATGGACCAGACATGCACGTTTCGGGTACTCAACCCTCGTCAGTGGTCCTTAATCTAAACAATGTAAGACAAGAAGTGAGACCAGGTGCCTGGGGAGAGTCAGCGTCTCCTGATTGCATGCAACACCCGTTGCAACAGTTCATCGAAACCTGTCAAATTCGGTGATTGTCTCGATGAACATTTTAATGTACAGATTAAATAACTTATTTTGTATGGACCGATGTCATTTGATTTTAAGTTTTCATACTAGATTCTAAAATAATTATCCTTCTTTTTTGCATTTCAGAATGACCTCCAAGTGCCTTCTTTTGTTGTTGTTAGTTTTTATTGTCACTTTGTGCTACAGTGACGCAGGTACTGAAGTAAAAATAACCAATAAACGCTCTTACATACGAATGAAATAACTTATTTTGAATTTAATCATTTGAACCAGATAAAGACCTATAACTTGTAGTAGTTTATAGGTTGTTGATATTCATAAACATGTAGCTAGTTTTCTTTTATTGGTTGCAACTAGTATGTGTGTTATCTTTTAAGTATTTGTCATTGCACAATTGTTTTGTGAGAGCAACATGAATTCCTTTTTGTTAAATATAGCTACTAGAAGATGTGGCCGGCGAAGGTACAACACTCGCCGGTATACGTGCTGTAGAGGAAGACTCAGCTTTCCAGGAGGAAGGAAGTGCTGTAAATCAAGGGCCTATAATCCACGTACGGAAGTATGTTGCAATGGGAATATCGGACACTTTGGTAAAAAGAAATGTTGTGGATCAAAACCCTATAACCCGACCATCTATTGGTGCTGCAAAGGTCGACTGATTTTGGGAAACCCAAAGAGGGTGAGGATGTGCGGTAAAAAGAAATACGTAACAGGGGAGAAGTGTTGCAGGGGCAACCTCATCAACGCACCGTGCTTGAAATGTTGTGGTTCGAAGGGTTACTATCCTGACCGACGAACATGCTGTAATGGAAAGAGAACAAGGATGGGTGTTCTGAAATGTCCATAGCATGGGAAAATCTTGATTTCTGTCCTCGCTTTCATTATGTGATTAAACATCATGAAGCTTATAAGTGTATTGATTTTGTTTTATGCATTAAAATGATTTCGATCTTTTAATCTAAACATTTTCTTTTTATCTTCCCTGTGAATACTTCAAGGTGTATTTACGTTATATTTTACTAATCTTAAAAATATACCTATGAATCTAAAGAGAATAGATTTTGAAGCGTCTTCTTGAAATATATAAGGTAGGAATTTACTACTAAAGTGATTGTTTCAACCCTACCCTATTACGAGTCAAAGTCTTAGCTTTATATACATGTCAGAACTGTTCCTTGACAATTCTAATAATGTCGAAGGGTTCCAACTCTATACCCTCTTGAAGAAGTTCCAAACCAATTTCCATGCACCAGACACGTGTTTCGAATATTAAATTCTCATCGGTGATGCTTCTTGCGGAGCCACCAAAAATCATTTCAGTAGAGCCCTCTTTAATTTTTTGGATTTAGATTTGTACATTTACATTACAGAGAGTGCGCGGCTCCAAATTTCTTGTAGGGTCGATCAGTAGCATATCCAAATAAAATCTATGTTCAAAATAGCGTTGGAGGGATGGTGCTAATTTTCAAGTAGAGATCGACAAGGCTGACGCAATAACGATTTATTATGTCGGCTTTAATTGTCGATAGGACTTCTGACTAGAGTTAGGCAAACTTTCAAGCCATAACTTGATTTCAAAATGTGAATTGAATGTGTTTAAATTTCATGTACAATTTATCGAATCGCAATCGAATTTGTTTGATTTTCTCTTTATTTTGTCCAATCGACGTACAAAAGTGTCATGCGCCTGAAAGCCCTCGAAAAATCGTAACTGCAACACAAAATCACCATACTTAAATTTCGTAACCATACTTGGTGTCTGTAGTATGTTAAAGTATGGTACATTTGTTGTTGCAACTAATCTATTCAACTAATCGTTTTCATGTAAATACTACAGACCTGAAGAGACAACAAAGACAAAGCCATATTAGTCCAAAACATATAGCATTTATGAGTATGCCAAGAAGCTAGCGATGTTTTAGGTGAATACCCCGACACCTCAACAAAAAGATCACGGCACCGACAAAATGTTTTCGCTGAAGATAGTTCTTCTATTTTCATTCATAATGATCATTTAGGTCGCTAGTTCATTTATATTCATTCATTATCATTTCATTACGTTTTGCGGTCTTGTTTGTGTATGGTCATCTGACAGTGAGGAAGTTGTTTTACACCACAATTGTACGTTCTTCGAGACCTATGGGTAATCAGAAAAATTGGAATGTTGTGCGCACGTAATTTAGGATAACCACACAATTTGTAACTTGCGTAACAGATGTCCGTCCTAAGTCAGCACCGCCTGTCCATTGGTCTCGTTTGTCTATGTGTAGCCTTTTATGTTTAATATTAATATGCTATAATCATCCTCTCTGTGTTTTCGCTTCGGGTACGTTGGTGTTTTGTTGTTGGTACTGGAACCAGGTCTCGTTGGAGATCTCCTCCCTTCTTATACATGTAAAATGTATCACTTGTGATACTTGTGGTCGAAATAGAGGAAATAGTGAAAATAAGAATACCGAATTTCTAAAATGACCTATATTGTATTCACACAAAAAAAAAACAGCTTACGACAGGGCTATTAGAGAGATACTTCTTAGCTTCAAAATAATTAATAAAATTTAGAAAAAGGAAATTTGCAAATATATCTTAAGTCATAGTAGAAGTATACTGAAACTGGCTGAACGATATCCTTGGGGACTACCACTCCGCCAGCAGAGATACAAACATAGAAATTTCCAAATCTTTATCTTCTTGAAGAAAATTTTAAACCAATTTAATCCGACAAGTGTTTCGGATAGTAAATTCTTATCAGTTTTACTTTATAAAATGTTTTCTTAAACATCCAAATGTATGAATTTGAGTATCGCGCCTAGATTTATTTTTGAATTCAAATTTGTGTATGTGCTTTGCAAAAGAGTGTGCGGCTCCAAATTCCCTTTAAGGTCAAATGTAGATGTGTTGTACTGCTGACTTTTTTTTGAAACAAGTTGATTTACACTTTCAGTATTCAAATTCTTACGCCCCATGACATCACTTTATGTTGAAGCGCCAGATATAACATTTACGGCTGGAGTTTCATATGAGTAGAGTTTTTTGTTGTTGCAGATTTCCTGCTTCTTCTTACTGGCAATATTTGTGATCCATTAGAAAAAAATATACAAAACAATCAAGCAAAAGAAAACATTTGGAGGATGGGTTTGTTTAATTCTTTCCTTTGTTACATTAAAACAACTTACGAACAATGTTTCAATTTATTCAAGTATCATGGAATTATCTGATTTGTAATTAATTCACTGGGTAACACGTGTCAAATGACACAGATATTATAAACAATCTAAAACACTTATCATTTCAGTATGACATTTTATTGTACAAAAATTGTATAAATTGGAATTTTTAGTAATAGATTTCACTGTTACAGTGGAGATATGTAAGTATGATTTTTTAGAATATATCTTTATTAAAAGTTTATATCTTTGCTTTGTAAATGTATGATAAATTTTTCACTTAACCTGGGTATGCGACGGACGGAATTCAAGTTCCAAAACTTCATAATCTAAAATTTGAATTGCCTTATACGAAATAAATTGCGAATACTTAAATCTTTCCTCGATGTCATTTGACTTTTGAGTTACACTCCAATGCATTTATTTAGTTCCCTCTCTGATGGCTCAGAGGAAAGCTTTCCGTTGACCAGTGTTAAAAAACAAAGGAGAAGATCTCCAACTACACCAGGTTGCAGAACCCACAGCAAAATTCCAAAACACTCAATGCAAAAAACACAAAGCAGACAAGCACAGAAAGAGACGCATAAGGGACAAGGAACGTCAACACACAACACAGAAACACATCAAACACAAAGGACTACACATAAACCAACGAGACTCGAGACGCACGACATGTAAACATAAAACACAAAAGACTACACATAAACCGACGAGACCAATGGGCAACCGGTGCCGACTTTGGACGGCCATTTGTCACGCAAGTAGCAAATGGTGTGGTTTTCCTGGATTACGTGCGCACAACCCTCCCACTTTTCCGATTACCCAGAGGTCTCGAAGAACGTACAATTGTGGTGTAAAACAACCTCCTCACTGTCAGATGACCACACAAAAACAAGACCGCAAAACGCAGGGGCCCAAGCAACACAGATGAATACGTAAATGGATATAAAAAGAGGGCGTACGTAATACAATCCGTGCTCTGCCGCCGCGAGTTCATGTATGTTATCACCCGAGGAGTCCGACTGACATTCAGAAAGGACAGGTGGTCGGGGCCCTGTCTTCTCTAAAGAGGTTTGGACAGGGTCCGTCAAGGAGTCCCGTCGTCACAGTCAGTCAGAGTGCAAGTTTTAAGAATGCGCTTGTACAAGACTGTAGATTGGTCAAGTACCAAGCCTAGTGTCCGTCTGGTGACATTAGGATCATATCCACGGTATTAAAGGCGTTTGATGATTTTCGATAGTGATGTTGTCTATCTTTGATCCTTCTTATCTTGTTAATAATGTCACCATAAAATGCAGGTTGTGAACTACCCAAAGTAATATACTCGGTTGCCTGTATTGGTCCGAATTTCAGAAGAAATTGACAATAATTTTTGTAAAATTTCCAGAAAGTCTTTACTAGTTTGTGAAAGCGAAAACCTTGTCCTAGAAGTTTCTTGGTAATTTGTAAATTTCTACAATGAAAATTCAAAATATCAGTACATGCTCTAGCATACCGGATGAGCTGTGAAATATAGATACCACAGGACGGTAATCTAGGAACATCACCGTCAAACCAGGGGAAATTTACTATGTTAAATCCAAAATCATCTCTTTTGTCATACACACTTCTATGGATCTCTCCATTTACAATTTTGATATTTAGGTTCAAAAATGGTGTTTCTGTGTTTGAAACGTTTGCCTTGTTTAGAATCAATTCTTGTGGATAAATAACATTTTTATACTTTTCAAAAACAGGATCGTCGATAGTAGAATATCATCCAGGTACCTAGAAGTACCAATGAAGCATTTCACATCATCATTTTTACAGTATCATTGCAAATTTCTCTAACACTGAACCCGTTATTTCATTCTTGTATCTGAGATTCATTGAAATATGATATCCTGGCATTAATGTAATTGAGAATCAACACAAAGTATGAACTGTTTCGGGTAATCTGATCGCATACATATAACTATGGCAATTTTTTTTAATGTGGACATATTTTGAAGCGAAAATGTCTCTTTTTTGAAACTATTAAATCATAAAATTGTAATTATATAGCTCCTTCTTCTCTGATCGGACTGCATGTGACACTCTGTTGTCATAGAATATTTGTCGTGAATGCTGGGGCATGAAAATGAAATGTTTAACGTCTTCAAATTCAATAGCATCATTAAGAAACAGATAAATTTTCAGCATAGACCATACATGTACGTTTGGGTACTTAACCCTCGTTCAGTGATCCATAATCTAAACAATACAATATGTCCAAAGAGTGTGAAAGTAATTATGTCAAAAATGTACCGAAAGACGTAGCAGGATGGATCGGATAGTATGCTGCAGGACCTACGTTTTAGAAATTTCAAGACATTTTGATAACAGAAAATTTCGATTGCGTTGAAGAAACGATCAACCGAAGTTGATCGAACTTGGCTTCTTCCATCCTCTTATTATCTACAGTTAGTTTCTTTTGCGGTGTGGAACAGATAAACGCTTTCCCTGCTATTGAATGATTAAAGTGTACTAATAACCTTCCTTCCAGCTTTTTTTCAACTGAAAGAAGCTTTATTTTGGTCCCTATCAATTCGATATCATTTATAATTTTGCTATATTTAAAATTCATCGTAGAATATCATCGATATTAAAGAAGGTTAATATCCTAGCACCATCCCTCCAATGCTGTTTTTTTTTCATAGATATTATTTCATTATGCTGCAAAACTGTCTCGTGTACTATTTGCAATGTTGATACTCAAAATTCAAAAAAATTAAACTATAGGGCGCTACTTAAGTAAATTTCGCAGTGTCTGAAATAAAACCTTTGCTTGAAGTACCACTAATGAGGATTTACTATACTATTAAATTGGTTCGAGA
Source organism: Pinctada imbricata (assembly GCA_033119305.1). Lineage (NCBI taxonomy): Eukaryota > Metazoa > Mollusca > Bivalvia > Pterioida > Pteriidae > Pinctada > Pinctada imbricata. The sequence continues at coordinate 46,608,773 of VSWD01000005.1, read as the reverse complement.
GGTTTTTTTAGGAAGGTAACGCGTTGGTACACTTCCATCTTCTTTCATGTCTGTAATTCTTGGTATTGTTCTTATTTGTCATAAGTTTCATTCATTTTCACTGTTCGACAAGAAATACTCAACATGCTCAAACTGCAGAGGTTTCGTCACAATCACAAAATGAAGGTATCACGTCTTCGTAGAAGCTAGAATTAGGTTATTACAGAGTAACTTCCCATTTGTGCATGTATCTTGACGTAAATCTTTGTTGACGTCATCAATTTTCTGTAGAAACGTCGTATTTCTGGACTTTTCCCCCTAAACTTTATGATCGTTTCCATATAATTTGATGAAGTCACAATTACTTGACGTCGGATACCTGCATAAATGGGAAGAAGCTGTGCATTTCGAAAGACTGAATACTGAAGTTTAATCTTGGTACTAAAACAATCTCTTTTCAAATGACACGTTCATTCACTTTCGAATTAAGCGGCCATGGTGTATATAAAGATAAGATAATTCGAGTGTCAATCAATTCGTTCATCATTCAGTTCACTGTTCGTGATTTTCGATAATTCACGTTATATTCAATAAACATTACAGAAGCACCCATCAGTTATTCAGTCTCATAGTCGAGAAGGCAAGGCAAAATCATAAGATTTTTCACAGGAACGGTTGCGAACTTCGGAATGAACAAAAAATCCGAAATGAGACCAGGTGAGACAAGGTGTCCGGGGAGAGTGAGCGTCTCCTGATTGCATGCAACACCCGTCGCAACAGCTTCATGGAAACCTGTCAAATTCGGTGATTGTCTCGATGTACATTTTGATGTACATATCAGGTAAGTATGTCTTGTTTGGTGATGATGACAGCCATTCAGTCACAATGTAGAATGTCACTGATCATTCTGGAAAGGGGGATCTCATATGCTTTTATTGCATCCCCGAAGAACTTCCTCAATGATGATTTCAGCCGTTGTGTAACATAACCCTGAACAAGTAGCTTACTTGCAAGCCGTCTGGCTCTTATGATGAAATCTTCATATCGTCAAAATCGAAATTAAGGCTCTTTTGGCGATCGACAATGTCTTATCATTGATGATGGTTTCATCACTACGGTGAATAATACCTAGAAACTACTAAATAAATTAATTTGCATCTTTTTCGGTTTCTGAGGCGCCATCTACTATGAGTTCTGTTTTCAGTCTGTATAATGTCGTCTTCATTTGGTTGTTTCCGTTGTTTTCACTTTTTGATGAAGAGGTAGTTTGACGTCTCTATTGTTTACATTATGCGTGTTTAGTACACTTTGATCACAACATCGAAGTTTTGGTGATTTTCTTCTTCTTTATTTGATTAGTTCTATCGAATATTTTAAATACTTTTCTCTTCTACAAAAGCGAAAACACACAAAACTTGAGAAGGTTGAAATGTAATTATCTAAATCAACCGTTTAATTTTTCTCGCATGTCGTCTTGAGAAATATTTATGCCAAGTTAACTTAGTTCTACATTCTACATGATTTCATTTCAGCATGAAACTGAATGTGTTGTCGTGTTTCTGATAGTTGTTGCTGTCACATTGAGCTACAGTGACGCAGGTAACATTACTTTTGTATTTTACTCAGTTTAACACAGATACTTAATAATATGCTTATTTTTGCATGTTGTATTATAAATAATTTGCTTTGCATTAGAATATATTCCTAATTTGCATTAGAATATATTCCTAATAGGGTTTCTACCATATCGACACATTTTTGTCATTTTATGCGGTACAAGGGAATACAAAAATCAATACAGCTACATTTTCTCATCTTCTTTAACACAACTGCTATCTTTCGGAGCCCTTGTGTGAAAATAAGTTTCGAGTTTGTGAAAAGATTGTCAGGCTCGCTACGGTCGCCGATGTTTCATAAAAATATATTTGAAAGGAAAGCTAACAAAATTTTACATGATATTCAAACCCAACCCTCCCAAATCGATCCTTGATGCACGCGTTGCCTCCCCCTCCCTGTCTTGTGCACCGAAATATACCTACATGATGGGTGGAATTCCTAAAATTTTGGACCCCCTCTGACCAAAAATGCTGGATCCACGCATGAAATGGGAGTACATGTAGTGTAGCTATCACGGTTATGAAAATAGGCCTTGTAACTGCAATACACGTACTTTGTTATTTTTAACGGTAGATATTAACTGTCGAAATTGAATTGCCAGTCTTGAATTTGGAATCCTCTTTAGTGACTAACAAAGGATATTATCAATCTCTTAAAGTAAGATGGGATCTTCAACAAGCAGTGATCACAGCGGAACAAACACACGAGAACGTGCAATTATGTATAGGATAAAGACCGAGTTGAGGTTAGATTCCCGAGGACAGAACAGGGTGGTGTTTAAAGTCCGAGGCCAAAGTCGGCACCGGTTGCCCATTGGGCCTACCCTCCAACGATTTTTGGCCATATTTTTCACTTGAATACGCTTCTGAATAGACCCTACACAAAATTTGGTACCGATCATTTTGGCAAGAGGAAATTAAAGCTCTGTATTGTAGAAAATTCACTTTGGCTTTATTTAAATTGTTAGGCATAAAGTACTACTGACGAGGATTAACATATCCGAAACACGTGTCTAGTACAACAAAATTGGTACTATAGAACATATATTTCAATATTGACAATCTCGATGGTCTATGTGTGGTCCTCTGTGTTTGGTGATTCTATGTTGTGCGTTGGTGTTCCTTGTTCCTTTTGTGTCTCTTTCTGTGCGTGTCTGTTCTGTGTTTTTGCATTATGTGTTCTGCAGTGTTCCTGTAGGTGCTGCAATCTAGTATTGTTAGAGATCCCCTCCTTCGTATTACATTACACATTAAAATTAGGGGAAAAGCTGACATAGACCTTTAACTTCCTTCTTAATGTGAAAATATACTAATGTCCATTTATTTTCCATAACAAAGCTACAAGGAGATGTGGCATTCGAAAATACAACACCAATCGACAAACATGCTGCAGAGGACGACTCAGTTCACCAGCAAGAGGGAAGTGCTGTGGATCAAGGGCATATCGCACTTCTCTGAAAACGTGCTGCAATGGTAATCTGGGACTCGTTGGTCAAAAGAGTTGTTGTGGATCTAAACCTTACAACAGACGTATACACAGATGCTGTAACGGGGAACTGATTCTCCTAAATACAAGGAGAACGAGACTATGTGGTACAAAACGCTATCTGCCTACAAAGAAGACCTGCTGCAGGGGTAATCTCATTGATGCACCATGCCTGACGTGTTGCGGTTCAGAAGGATACTATCCAAGCCGTAGAACGTGCTGTAATGGAAGAAGAACGGCCATGGGCGTGTTGAAATGTCCTTGAAGTTTATTCAATTTCACTGTAATTTTGAAATAAAACATAAGTGGACATCTCTGTTACAATTTTTTTTTCATTTTAAATATCTCGTTTTCGAAATTTCATTAATAACTTTCCGGAACTTCTACAAACAGTTATGTTTTTCTCTCCACTTACTCCATCAGTTATGTTTGAACACTTCTCACGAAATGAATACCGGTATGTATGCCTCACTATGTCTTTCACTTCCACATATCACATTATTCGGAGCATGTACCTGTATACTGCTAAAAAGGTTTAGAATCTAACCGATATGTCCATATTCTAGCAATTTCACATCTTTATCATTAAACCTCTGAAGATTGGAAATGTTAATTGATCAACTTCGTCTGATCGTATCTTCAACGTATTCGAAAATTTCTGTTATCAAAATTTCATAAAATTTCTAAAACGTGGGTGCTGTAACATAATATCCAACCCATCCTGCTACGTCTTTCGGCACATATTTGGAGATAATAACTTTAACACTCTCTGGCCATATTACATTGTGTAGATTGAGGATCACTGACGAGGGTTAAATAGCTGAAACGCGCATGTCTTGTCCATGCTGCAAATTTATCTGTACTTAAATAATGCTATTGAATTTGAAGACGTTTAACAGGATTCGCTCAGATTAATGTAAAAACATGATTATTCCATTTTGAATCTGCCTTTCATTGGTTAAGTCATTGCCCTCATTGAACTAGCCGCAGAAACGGCCAACGACACTTGGATATTTGGTTGGTAGGGGTGTGTTGGCCGCAGGAATCTACATTGAACAGACCCGGGACACAAATTTAGGATATGGCCGGCACGAATCGGCAAATTTTCTAGGGGATTTTTGACTGTGGCTCACACGAATACAATAAAACTAAACGGCAATCATATTTTACCTTGTTAAGCTTTAATATCAATGATACGGCCGGGATTCTACTTGGCTCCGCTTCGTCTCTTCGAATTCAAGCGCCATGTTGTAAGTTTACACTCATGCGTCAGGTCAAACACGTGACAGCTCGATCTATATGAATGGACGTTGTTATGGAAACAACCTCGCGGTGTCACGTGTTTGACCTGACGCATGAGTGTAAACTTACAACATGGCGCTTGAATTCTAAGAGACAAAGCGGAGCCAAGTAGAATCCCGGCCGTATCATTGATATTAAAGCTTAACAAGGTAAAATATGATTGCCGATCGTTTAGTTTTATTGTATTCGTGTGAGCCACAGTCAATAATCCCCTAGAAAATTTGCCGATTCGTGCCGGCCATATCCTAAATTTGTGTCCCGGATCTGTTCAATGTAGATTCCTGCGGCCAACACACCCCTACCTACCAAATATCCAAGTGTCGTTGGCCGTTTCTGCGGCTATCATTGAACCAAAGAAAAATTTGCAATACAATTGTACTTATGTGACGGATATTGCTATCAAGGAGGAGATGCTTATTGCATCCTCTATCCTAAATGTATTTTCATGCGTACATTTTAATGTCATACTATCAATGATTCAAAAATTCAAAGTGGAAACATAAGTTCATGAAACTGTACGTACACATCTTTTTTCGATAGATCTTGATTCAATATGAAGACGTTTACATTTATACCACTTGGTGAGTGTCACTGCTGGTGGACCAGGAGTCCCCGAGGGCACATGTAGCCAAGTTCGATCAATTTCGGTTGATCGTTTCTTCAACGCATTCTAAAATTTCTGTCATCAAAATTTCTTGAAATTTCTAAAACGTGGGTCCTGTAGCATCATATCCCACCCATTCTGCTACGTCTTTCGGTACGCTTTTTCGACATAGTAACTTTCATACTTTTTGGCATATTACATTGTTTAGATTTGAGGATCACTGACGAGGGTTTAGTACCCGAAACGTGCATGTCTGGTCCATGTTGCCAATTAATCTGTTCTTAATGATGCTATTCAATATGAAGACGTTTACATTTATACCACTTGGTGAGTGTCACTGCTGGTGGACCAGGAGTCCCCGAGGGCACATGTAGCCAAGTTCGATCAATTTCGGTTGATCGTTTCTTCAACGCATTCTAAAATTTCTGTCATCAAAATTTCTTGAAATTTCTAAAACGTGGGTCCTGTAGCATCATATCCCACCCATTCTGCTACGTCTTTCGGTACGCTTTTTCGACATAGTAACTTTCATACTTTTTTGCATATTACATTGTTTAGATTTGAGGATCACTGACGAGGGTTTAGTACCCGAAACGTGCATGTCTGGTCCATGTTGCCAATTAATCTGTTCTTAAATGATGCTATTCAATATGAAGACGTTTACAATTGTAATCGTTGAATCTGTTACAACATTCAATTATTCATAAGACCTTCAGTTCATATTTATCTCAGATAAATTTCTAAAAGAGGTTCAGCTTAAAAAAAAAGTAAAGGAGGATGGTGATTGAATAAACATTATGTACCTGTCAGTTCTTCAGTCTCAAAGTCGAGAAGGCACGGCAAAATCATTAAAATTCCCATAAGAAGGGTTGCGCACCTCGGAATGAATTACATTCCAAAGTGAGATCAGGTGCCAGTGGAGAGCAGCGTCTCCTGATTGTATGCAACAACCGTAGCGACAGCTCCATGGAAACTTGTCAAATTAGGTGATTGTCTCGATGAACATATTGATGTACATATCACTGATATCAGGTAAGTATTTCTTGTTTGGTGATAATGACAGCCATTCAATCACAATCCAGAATGTCACTGATCATTCTGGAAAGGGTGATCTGATATGCTTTTATTATATCCCCGTAGCAACCGGAGAACTTCCCCAATGATGATTTCAGCCGTTGTGCAATATAACCCTGAACAAGTAGATTACTTGCGAGCTCTCTGACTCTAACGAGGAAATCTTGATATATGGAACATGCCCTGGCGTACCGTATCAAGAAACAAAAACGTCATAAGCAGGAGAAGACGGAATGTTGTTACTCATGAAAGGGCACAATCGTAACGGACGTACAGAAATATTAAACATTGGTGACAACACATAAAAGGAGGGAGACCAATGTGCAACCGGTGCCGACGTTGGACGACCATCTGCTTTTAGCAAATGGTGTGGTTATCCAGATTACATACGCAAAACCCTCCCATTTATCCGGATACTCCATAGACACACAATTGTTGTATAATCATAAAAAGTCTCGTCGTCACGATTGGCCAGTGTACAACGTTGGGAAAGACACTGGTACAAAACTGTAGATTGGTCAAGTACCATGCCCAGTGTTTTTGTGATGACTTTATGATCATATCCTCGGTAAAGCAGGCGAGCGACTATTTTCTTACAGTTTTGATTGAAGTTTGATCTGCCTTTGATCCTTCTGATTTTGTTTTTTTCATAAGGTCACAGTAAAATGAAAGGAATGAAATTTCCAATGATACATACTCTGATGCCGGAGACGACCCGAATTTTGAAAGAAGTTCGAAATAGTTATTGTAGAATCTCAAAAAAGATTTTACAAGTTTATGATATCTAAATCCCTGACTGATAAGGTTTTTTTTGTAATTTTATATTTTTGTCATGGAAATCCGAAACATGGGAGCAAGCTCTAGCGTATCTGATGAGCTGAGAGATGTAAATGCCGTACGATGGCAATCTTGGAACATCGCCATCAAGCCAAGGAAGATTAACTATGTTGAAGCAAAAGTCTTCTCTTATGTCGTATATCTTTGTTTGAATTTCTCCTCTATATATTTTGATATCAAGATCCAAAAATGGTGTAGCTTTATCATTTGTGTTTTCTGTGTTCTATGTTAACTCTGAAGGATTAGTTTGATTTTTGTAATGGTCAAAATGTTGGTTATCAATGTTCAAAATATCACCAACATACCTAAAGGTGCCGTTGAAACATTTCAAGTCGTCAAATGTCTTGAGTTTTTGCAGATTTTGTATGAATTCTTTTTCGTATGTATATAAAAACAAATCTGCAACCAGAGGCGCAAAATTAGTACCCATAGGAATTCCAATAACTTGCCTGTATAGAGTGTCACCAAATCTTACAAAGATGTTGCCTAAAGGAAAAAAACAAGGCCAAGTATGTCCAAGTACGAAGCGGATTTGTTGCTTTCGGTTGTTTCCTTGATCTCTAGCTCATGAGGATATATTTCGTTAGATGATCCTTAATGTTCGGATTAATGACGGACAACGCGTCATCTATGTATCTGAAGGTAAAATTGTACTGAGATGCGTGGTGCTTTCTCCCAGTCGAGAGCAAAGTCTGGATGAAGTCAGCTTTGTATGAATATAAAAATAAGTTAGCAAACAGTTGCGCGCAATTGATACCCATGGTGATGCCAACTATCTGTTTCAATGCGGTTCCTCCAAATACCACAAAAATGTTGTCAATCAAAAACCTCAAGCATCCGGGTGATATTTTCTTCGGTATACTTTTTGTTTGAAGCAGAGTGATCCTTCACGAAATAAGTATCCTCCTGCCCTATGCAGAGGTATTTGTTCTCCTGTTCCAATTTTATTAAAGAAAGGTTTTACGAATAATCTTGGCCAGTCTGTTTTTTAGTTTTTGGTGTGGAATGGTAGTGTAGAGCGTTGAAAAGTCGAAAGATTTTATGCTAGTAATATGATTGAAATTGGTGGCTTTTAAAAAAAAATCCTTGGAATTTTTTAGGATCCACATCTGATTGATTCCATTTCTGGAATATGTTGTCTCGAAGACATTGCTCGAAGCGAGTTAATATTTTCGTAAGCAAAATGGATATATGTTTTTAGGAGCACCCGGAAGAATAGGCAATGAACCGGTGTCCAGTATATATAAGGTAGTTCAAGATCAGAGTCATCAGTATGAAAACAGAACGACTAAAGAACAGTTTTGTGGTTGCCAAGTATTTCAGATACAGATAAATTTGTAAGTGTGTATTTTGGATTTCCAGGTGCTGAATGTACCCTAGCTCATCTCTCAGGCATTTGAAATTGTTGTAATGTAAGGTAATATATTTTCTTTTGTAAGTGGTAAATTTTAATCCTTAGTCAATCAAACATGGATGTTCACATATGTATGAATATCCTTTGAACATAAACGCGAAAAATGTCTGCTAGCTAAGTTTATAACAATTGCCTGCAGCATATTCACTTCAAAGAAATTGAGATGAAAGTTTCAAATTTTCATATTTGCCACAAGCATTCATTGAATTAATATTAATAAATGCACATGTTTCCAAGTTATGATGTGATTTATTTATCATCAGAGTTTAAGTATATGATGTGCTCCAGAACACGATAGTCAGTTGTTGAAAGCCCAGACATGTAAGTATAGATTTAAATCAAATTTACAATACCTCACAACAATTTTTAAGGAGAAAAATATAGTGATACGTAACAAAATATTATGCTTCCTTAACCAATCCCTGTGTTACTGTTTCTTTAAAAACTTTTCATTATAAAGGAGCAAATACATATAACTCCCTCTAAGAAAACGACCAAGTTTTCTTATAATAGGCGGCAAGAAAAGGTAGCACATAGAATGAATATATATGTAATTTTAAATAGCTATTCTCTGCTATTGCACTTTTATGAAGGACGCATGGCACGGCATGTCTCCGATTTTGATAAAATTTGTACATAAGGTTGAGTCTGACCCAAAAACAAACAATTGTTAAATTTTTTCTTAATATCACATCCGGTTGCCATGGAAACGGACTTTGAATGTTGAAAAAATGCATTTTTGGGAGTTTTTGAAGTGACATACATCATTTATGCAGCATTATATAAAACAAACACTAATGAATTATCAGTACCCTATCATTGCTCTTTCAAGTTAAGTAATAATAATGTTGGGTTTTTGGTCTTATTTATATGTTTCCATCGCAACAACACAGGCACCCTATCAAAATAGTGTTTTTGGCATTTTTTTCAAAATCCAATGATAAATTACTTACATTTGGAGTTTTTTTATGCAAATAAAACATAAGCATTCACATTGGGATAAAGTTTCTGTTCGTTGCTATGGCAACATGACCTCAAATAGCAAAAATGAAATATTTAGAGTCCTTTTTTTACTAGATCATTGAATTTTGATTCAAGGTGATGAAAATTAATTAATGTATTCAAGTAGATCTTTCATTACATGAAAGAATTTTTTGTAAATATTCAGGAAATAGCCCGTTGCTATGGGAACGATTTTGTAAAATTGCACATAGGCCTACTTTGAGTCCTTGGATACGGGCATCAAAAGTTAAGTAATTTGAAATTTTTTAAATCTAAAATAAAGTTCAGTCTTTGCTTTATCGTAAATGTAAAAAAGATTGTGTAAGCCTGCTTCGTTTTTTGAGAAAATGGCTTCGAAAAACAACAAAAAAATGTTTATTTTTATAATGTATGGCCAAATTACTATGGCAACCATTAATTATTTGAAACTTTTTTATTGTATTTTGATAGAGGCTTGCTTGATCTTTGTTGATAGTGAATTTGAACTTCCTGGGATTAATAATTACTGTTTCATAAAAATAATTTTAAAAAATGGTTCCCCATAACATTTCACGGTTTTTGGAAGAGCTCTTTGTGTTGGATATTTTCCAACAATTTTTATCTGTTCATCATGATGCAAAAAATTTTTAAATGACTCTGAAGTTGCAAAAAAAGTAATATTATAGACCAAAGTTACCATTGCCAAGGTAACTTATGTACATAGCAACAAGTGGGTTTATCTTGAATTTGCTCATTTTATAAAATAAATCCTATTTCCTTATCATATACATGTACCCATCAAGAGAGAAGGAAAATTGGAAAATACAAACAGCATTTTGAAAACAATTTATCAAAATTAGCTAATTATGTTGTCATGGTACATGTGACCAGTCTTTTTTACAATATCAGACACTACTAGTGAGCTTATTTAAAATTTTATGTCCTAATCTTTAGGATGCATAAAAAATCTTCCATTAATGTCGTATATAGACCAAATTATAGAGCTTCAAATTAGCTCAATTTGCCAATTTCTCAACTTCAAAGGCCGTTGCCATGGTAACCAGATGACCTAGAAATAAAATTTTGTCAGGTCTTCCTTTTTTCATTGGTCCCTACTTTTGTGTGAAATTTCATGAAAATCGGAGACCATGCGTGCCGAAATTGTTTAAATGGTTACAGAGAATTGCTATTAATAAAACTAAGCATTCCTTTGCACGAATGTTGATTTACAGAGTAATCTATAAGATATAGAGTTGTCAACAACACTACTGCCAATCTTCCTTTGCCAAACATATTGGCCATTTTAACATGCTTTGCAACTTTTATTTCAAATCCTCTATTTCGGCTTCGATATTGAGTTTTTGCGGAATGCAGAGTTGTTCCCCTTACAGACGATATCTGACGTTAAACCATTATGACGTCATAAAAACGGTATGGTAATGTGAATTTTATACCGTCATTTCCCAGACTTTTAGAACTGTTTCCATAAAATTTGATGACGTCAAATGACAAATATGGATAATGACCATATCCCTGTATAAAGCACAAAATCGATAATTCAGAAAATCAGAAACCGAAGGCATACAAAATCAGGATAAAACAGGAACCAAAGCAAACAATCAAAAACCTCTACCATATGAAAAGAAACGAAAATCAGTCTACGTCAGATATCGTCTCAAATAGAGGTAACTCTAGTTTTCGAAAGGCATATTGGCCTCATTCAGTGTCATTAACTGGCCCTGTCACAAACCAATTTGGTCTCTTTTTTAGCTCACCTGAGCCAAAAACTCAAACCGAGCTATTGTCATACCGATTTGTCCGGCGTCAGTCCGTCTGTCCGTTAACTTTACACAATCTCCTCCGTAACCGCTTCGGGATTTTGATGACGGGAGACGCTGACTCTACCTAGTAGGCACCTGGTCTCGCCCGTCGCAGGATCTGCTTTGGTTCTCTTAATTTAAAATTAATACCTACATGTTTACACAGTCAGAATCTGCAATGTACTGAGGCTCCAAAGGCTATAACTCGTACACAAGTAGGTAGTATTCTCAATGAACCAGCAGACCCCGCGAGCGGCGAGACCAGGTGCCTAGGTAGAGTCAGCATCTCCTGTTTGCATGCAACACCCGCTGCTACAAGAATCTAGACGGACTGATCGATAGAAACACGTCCATGACTTCTAAAGGTTTAAGATTTTAAAAAAGATGAAAAGATGCTCCCCGATTGATCACACAACATCTTATTAGGTGAGTAAAATCAAGCAAAGAACATTACCCCACCCTAGCTAAACGTCCATATTGAGGAAAGGGACTCGATTGACTAAGTAAAATAAGACCAAATAATCCCCAAATTGAGAATACTACCTACTTGTGTACTGTTTATAGCGTTTGGAGCTTCAATACATTGCACAGGTTCTGATTAGCATGAGAGTGTGTCTGTTTATTATGTACTTTTATCCAGACGGCTTAAGGGATGTACTGTCCGTTCCGCTGGGTTTAAACATGTTAAGTGTCGTAGCCGAATGTACCTTTTTTGTGCTATCTGTATCTTTTATTTCCAAGCGACGTGCATTCGCCCTTATTGGATGGATCCGACATTGTCTGAATAGTGAACGTGGTTGTTTTCACCTCTTTTGTGCTTTCCATATATGAGGGTTTTGTGCATTTCAGGAATCCAGCAATAAGGTAGTTCAAGGTGAGAGTCAGTATGAATATCGAAGGGATCAAAAACATACGTGTGGTTGTCAATTATTTCAGATCCATGTACAAGTACATTTGTACGTGTGTATGTTGGAACCAGGTGCTGAATGTAACGACAGTTTCTCTATCAGGAAAAAGAAATAGTAACGAATGTAAAATTGTTTGCTGCTTTGTCAAGCAGGGAAAAATGAATTAAACTGATGAACACGCGTACGTAAGCTTTCAAAATTTACGAGACATGTTTCTTGCATAAATTGAATCTTTCTCAGTGGTACATAAATTATCAATATTGAAATATATGTTCTATAGTACCAATTAATTGTAGTAGACATGTGTTTCGGATATTGAACCCTCGTCAGTAGTACTTAACACGTGTCTGGTGCAGAAAAATTGTTTTGGAATTTTCTTCATGACGGTATAGAGTTGGAACACTTCCGTATTTTTATTATAAAAACTTATTTCATGTTGCAGTGTGGAGCAGTTAAAATCGTTCCCCGTGACCTGATGTTTAGAAGTGTATTAATTACTTTTTCCAGCTCTGTCGCCTGAAAGAAGCATTATTTTGGCCCTTTATTGATTTGACATCATAGATATTATTTTGCTATTTCGAAAACTTGTCATTCCATTCAAAACTATCACCGAAATTAGAGGAGGTTTACATCTTAGCACCATCCCTCCAATGCTATTTTGAAAATTTGTTTGGACATGCTACTAAATCAACCTTACAGGAAATCTGAAGCCGCGCACTCTCCCTGAAGTAAATGTACAAATCTAAATTCAAAACATAAAAGAGGACGGTACTGGAATGAATTTTGGTGGCTCCGCGTGAAGCATCACTGATGAGAATTTAGTATTCGAACACGTGTCTGGTGCGGAAAAATTTGTTTGGAATTTTCTTCATGAAGGTATAGAACACTTCCGTTTTTTGTTTTAAATGGCAAACAGCTTGAATAAAGCCAAATCGTATTTTCTTGGTGCCGTCTGCAATATAGACTTAAATATTCTTTTGCAAAAAAATGAGCGGCACCGAATTTTCTGAAGGGTGTATTAAGGAAAGTATCTAAGTGAAAACTTGTGGCCAAACATCGTTTTAGGTTAGGCACAAGGAGCTTAATTCTAAAAAAGACCGAACGAATTCTGCCGGAACACCAGCTAGGGGCAGAGCTATGCAATGAGGGAAATACCCTTAAGTTTTAGAAATTTTGGTATAATCTAATGACCTGATATTATGTCTAATTTGATTACATAAAAGTCAATAAATAAATACGAAACACCAAGTCAATGGCAGGGTACCATATTTCATATCTTTCATTCAATTATGTGATTGAACAATTAATTATGTCTACTTAATAACCTGTTATACTTTGACGTTTAACATCACTAGAATTTTTTCTTCTTTTTTTCCCCTTTTAGGAATTCACCAATATGTATGTTTCTTGTGTCAATTATCGCCTTTGTTTTACTGGAATATTGCGACGCAGGTAAGTACATTTCAGTTATTGTATTCTTTGTACATACAATGTACGAGGGTCTCGTATATAGACAACTTAATAGCTTGCAGAAACCGACCCATCTCAGAATTGCGAAACCGTGCATCGGTCATTTTGTTACTTTTACGTCATGACGTTTTGTAAAGTTTCCCCCCTTGAAATTTTTTGTAGTGGTAAAAAAATATTCTGGCACTTGGTTATGATCTTACGTCAGTAATCAAGAAGTTGCTGATTCGAACCCTGCTTGTTCCTTGGATCGATCAAACTAATACTCTCTGTTACATGTATGGAACTGCTAAATTAAACAACCATAATTGGAATTACATTGAATAATATTAAGACCATAATGTCAAAAATCATGATTCATGATATTGAACATCAAACCCTTCGACAAGATCAAAACAAACTAAGGTACTGCAAGATGGCTGGCTTGGTTAATTGTTGGGTTTTTTTAATAAGAATAAGCTTGACCATGGCTGTTCACCGCAATATTGTTGAATAAAATCCTTCACTTTTAAGATAGTATATAAAAGTCAATTTTCGGACCTTATAATAAAACGAGTGTCGTCAAATTACACTGTGGACTGTTTTGTACATGTATAAAGCAATTGTGCGTTCTTCTGCGCTTGGTAACCTTATTGAGTCTTTGCGGAATACAGAGTTATTTCCCCTTACAGACGGTATCTGATGTAGAACCATTGTGACGTCATGAAAATGGTATGGTAACGTCGATTTTACATCGTCATTTCCCAGACATTTAGGGCTGTTTTCAGAGAAATCAGTCTACGTCAGATACCGTCTCAAATGGGAAGAAACTTTGGTTTTTGAAATAGCGAAGTTATCCGGATGACTACTTCATTAGGTACATGTATTTATCTGACAGATGGACGTCTAGGTTAGTCAAAATAAGGTTCAACATCAGGGTATTTGCAACAGAAACAAAATGTGTTGAAGATGAATTCTATTCAACATACCTAGTTCTCAGATGAAAGTTTATAAAAAAATAATTGTGCTCAAGTGCCTTAAAATTACAATTGAAATTAATTGCAATCTATAAATAGAACACCATTATAAGTCGTTATTTACACTGACCGTATCATATCCAGTTTAAACTGAAGGGGCATGTCACCCCTTCCATTTTCTAGGGTTAATTTAACTATATTTAATGACAAGAGACAAACTTCAATTGAGCAAGTAAGTACCTGCAATTGTGATCGTCCCCCTCTTTCTCCATTATTACAAAATAAACATGGCTAAAAAATAATTATATAGTTTATTTTTTCTTTACTACACGATCATTATTCTGCACAGAATTTCACGAAACTTCACAGGAAGCAAGTACTCAATGCCCTCTACCAAGTTTGTGTTTTTCGAGTTGATCAGAAATCCAAGATGGCCAACACAGGCTCTGATTGGCTGACACATTTTCGACTTCTTCTCTGAAACCGCTGCACAGAATTTCTTGAAACTTCACAGGAAGCAAGTACTCAATGCCCTCTACTAAGTTTGTGTTTTTCGAGCCGCTCGGAAATCCAAGATGGCCGCCACAGGTTGTGATTGGCTGACACATTTTTGACTTCTTTGAAACCGCTGCACAGAATCTCTTGAAACTTCAAAGGATGCAAGAACTCAATGCCTTCTACCAAGTTTGTGTTTTTCGAGCCGATCGGAAATCCAAGATGGCTGCAACAGGCTCTGATTGGCTTACACATTTTGGACTTCTCCTCTGAAAACGCTGAACAGAATTTCACTAAACTTCACAGGAAGCAAGTACGCAATGCCCTCTACACGTTTGTGTTTTTCGAGTCGATGGGAAATCCAAGATGGCCGCCACAGGCCCTGATTAGCTGACACATTTTCGACTTCTTCTCTGAAACCGCTGCACAGAATTTCACAAAACTTCACAGGAAGCAAGAACTCAATGCCATCTACCAGTTTGTGGGTTTTTTTTAGCCGATCGGAAATCCAAGATGGCCGCCACAGGCTCTGATTTGCTGACACATTTTCGACTTCTCCTCTGAAACCGCTGCACAGAATTTCTTGAAACTTCACAGGAAGCAAGTACTCATTGCCCTTTACCAAGTTTGTGGTTTTCGAGCCAATCGGATATCCATGATGTCCTCCATTGGCTATATTTGGATGACACATTTTGTACTTATCCTCTTAAAGTACTGCACAGAATGTCACCAAACTTTACAGGAAGTAAGTACACATTGCCTCTTGTTATGAATATGTATGGGTGGATATAGTAGGGGAGGGTTGTCCGAATCAATTATTTAAAAAAAATGTTTTCACGATACTGTTGTTCCCAAATCATAACTGACCCCATGGTCTAGATCTCCGTTTCATTCTTAGCTCCTATAAAACGCTTAGATCTATAAATGCGTTCTAGAATATCCATAAAGAAAAATTCGAGATACATCATGTCCAAATAATGAAAAAAAAAACATCGGTTCCATGAAATGCATCCTGCATACTGGTTTTTATCCATGTCGGAATGCACCGACTTTGAACCACAATGTATTTATCCCTCCATCCCACTCCCCACCACACACACACAAACATAAGAGCACTAGGAAATAACTTATATTGAAGTATGATTCCCTAGGCCAAATTCAAGGAAGGGAGGAGATCTCCAACAAGACCCCGTTGCAGCATCAACAGTAAAACACCAAAACACCCGATGCAAAAACACAAAAGACGAGTACAGCACGAGACGGAAAAGAGACACACGACATGTAAACATCAAACACAAAAGACTACACATAAACCGACGAGACCAATGGGTAACCGGTGCCGACTTTGGACGGCCATCTGTCACGCAAGTAGCAAATGGTGTGGTTATCCTGGATTACGTGCGCACAACCCTCTCACTTCTCCAATTACCCAGAGGTCTCGAAGAACGTACAATTGTGGTGTAAAACAACCTCCTCACTGGAAGATGACATCACACAAACAAGACCGCAAAACGCAGAGGCCCCAGAGACACAGATGAATATGTAAATGGATATAAAAAGAGGGCATGCGTAATACAGTCCGTGCTCTGCCGGCTGTAGCGAGCTCATGTATGTAATCACCCGAGGAGTCCGACTGACATTCAGAGAGGACAGGTGGTCGGGGCCCTGTCTTCTCTAAAGAGGTTTGGACAGGGCCCGACATGGAATCCCGTCGTCACAGTCAGTCAGAGTGCAAGTCCCAAGGATGCGTTTGTACAAGACTGTAGATTGGTCAAGTACCAAGCCTAGTGTCCGTCTGGTGACATTAGGATCATATCCACGGTATAAAAGGCGTTTGATGATTCTGAGGCATTTTCGATGGTTATGCTGCCTACCTTTGATCCTTTTTATTTTGTTTATCATATCACCATAAAAGACAGGTTGTGTAATACCCATAGTAATGTACTCTGTTGCATGTATAGATCCGAATTTTAAAAGAAGTTGACTGTAATTTTTGTAAAATTTCCAGAAAAATTTTTGTAAAATTTCAAGGCAGGATAAGAGGGTGACTGACCCCCCCCCCCCTAAAAAAACAATACCTTTCTTACAATTGAATCATTAATCATTATAATGATTTATTCTCGTGTGCTTATTCTAAATCATTATAAGGTTAAAGACAAAAAATTCTTTCAATGCAAACTCATTCTGGTTTTAGTGTATTTTCCCAATATTTTTTCCCAAATGATACAATTGTTATGGAGTTCATAACAGATTAAATGTTGTCTTGTTTGTTGTCATCTTGTGTAGCCCAAGGGGAAGCTCGTACATTGTACCTGTTAGGTATGATCTATCACGAGGGTTCACACAATGGTTGGTTGTATAAAAGTGAAATCTGGTACTTATGGTTTGAATATTTGAATTCATAAATTTTTTCCCATTTTTCAGGTTTTTCTTTTTTTTTTTTTGGTTAGTTTAACCCAAAATGGCACGTATGTGCTGACTTCGGAAATAAACTTTTGTGACATATTAGTCTTGGCATAAATAAATGCTTTGACACAAAAATCATTGAATTTTTGACAATTTTTGTTTTTATAACGTTTTTCTATTTTTCAGCGAGTTTTTGCAGATTATACCCCAAAAATGGCATTTGTGCACAAGTTTCGTCAATAAAATTTTGTGACATTTTAGTCTTGATATAATTAAATGCTATGAAACAAAAAATCATTTCTGTTGCAAATAGTTTGATGTTGGGCTAAAGTCCGGGTTATTTTGACTGGTCTAGGAGACACCGGTTGTGTAGTCTTTTGCCACGGAGATTAAACGAAAACGAAAGCCAATCATTCTCTGTTAAGTTTCAAAAGATGAAGTTAGGCAAATTTAGGTGAAAGGCTCCACTCTTAGTCAAATTTTGTTATACTTGTTATACTTACAGAAACGTCTTGTTATAATAATCTCTCGTGCTCTTGTAGAAGAGATGTATGGCTAATGTTAAATTAACAAAAGTAACAGTTATAAGGCCACTTCCCTGATCAAATAATTTGGTATCAGCAGAAGTTCTTGTCACAGGGGACACACATAACAAGCACTTACAGAACAGTATAAATGGCTAATAATAAAGGTTTTAAAATGTAGCTGAAAAGGTCAAGGTCAAGAACGCATAATCAAAACGGTCATGACAAACAGATAGGCCTTACCACAATGAATACACATGCCAAATATGAGAGGCATAGCTCTAGCAATACATTCGATATTGCTTATGTTTTTTTTAAATGTAGGTCCAAGTTCAAGGTCAAATTTTCAAAACAATTTGGAGGGAATAAAAAGTATCATATGCACATATCAAATGAGGCCTTGCTCTTTAAGTGCAGCGGTAATGTTAGTTTTACGGACAGACGGGCAGACAAAGTAAAGTCAAAAGCGAGGCCCAAATCACGATGGAACATATATATTTTTTAAATATATTTTTTAGTTTGATAACTGAACTATATATTCGAATTAGTGCCGACATTATTTGATATTATTTCAGATATACGGAGATGCGGGCGGCGACGGTACAACACAGATAGCAAAACTTGTTGTAAAGGAAAACTAAGAAAAGGAGTTGGGAAATGTTGCGGGTCAATCCTCTACGACCCGAAAACGAAAGCATGCTGCAATGGAAGAGTTGGAAAACGAGGATTCACAAAATGCTGTGGAAAAAATCCATACAATCCAAATAGCAGACAGTGCTGTGGATCTAAAGTTTACAATCCCAAAACAAGAAGCTGTTGTGATAAAGGTTCTAGCAAAATAGGAAAAAAGTGTTGTGGTCCCTTGCCATATAACCCAAAGTCAAAGGATATGAAATGCTGTGGATCTACATTATATAATCCTAAACAGCAGGCATGCTGTTCCAGCATTGTTGGCGAGTTAGGATTTACAAAGTGTTGTGATGAGACCCCATACAATCCATCGATACAAGGGTGTTGTGGGTCAACACCATATGACCCTAACACTCAAACTTGTTGCGATAACCATGCTGGTATATTAGGGAAGAAATGCTGTGGCGATTTGCCGTACGATCCGGAAAAAAGAAACTGCTGCGGTTCCAAGGTGTTTAATCCATCAAATCAGGTTTGCTGCAATGGTTTCATTGGAGAACCAGGCTTTACAAAATGTTGTGGAAATGTCCCTTACAACCCTGATGTAAAGTTATGTTGTGGATTGAACCTCTACGATCCGAAATTCCAGACTTGTTGTGATGAAAATGCTTGGATAGTTGCGGAAGAATGTTGTGGTAAATTACCTTATGACGCAAAGAAAGAGAAATGCTGCGGGTCTGAAATTTATGACCCGAAGATCCAGGCATGTTGTGATGGAAATTTAGGAAAATCAGGACAAACAGAGTGTTGTGGTGATTCCCCGTACGATCCATCGGATTTCCCTACAGCATGTTGTGGAACTAAATTATTTGATTCATCAACATATAAATGCTGTGATGAAATCGATAGTTCATTTGGTAGGAGATGCTGTGATATTTTGCCTTACGATGAATCGTACGAAGGTTGTTGTAATGATGAGGTTTACAATATCTCTGAAAGGGTATGTTGTGATGGTTTTCTTGGTACTATGTATGAGTTTGATTGCTGTGGCACCAAATCATATGATTCAACATCGCACATATGTTGCGACGAAATTTCTGGAATCTCTGGGGAAAGATGTTGTGGTAAGCAACCTTATCATCCAAAGGAAAAGGAATGCTGCGTTTCTGAAATGTATGACCCTAATACCAAAGCTTGTTGTAATGGAACTTTAGGAACATCTGGGCAAATTAAGTGTTGCGGTAATTCCCCTTACGATCCCTTGGATTTACAATGCTGTGGATCTGAATTATTTGATTCATCGACACATAAATGCTGTGAGGAAAATTCAGGTGTCATAGGAAAAGGATGCTGTGGTAAGTTACCGTACGACATAAGTGCTGAAGAATGCTGTGGTTTGGAGGTCATAGATCCTCTCCAACAGACATGCTGTGATGGTAATGCTGGTGAACAAGAACAGACAGAATGTTGTGGCAACATTCCATATGATCCAAAAATTAGGGGATGTTGCGGGATCAAATTCTTTGACCCACAATTGCAATCATGTTGCGATGATATTTCTGGAATTATTGGGGAAAGCTGCTGTGGTCAGCAACCTTATGATCCTACGGAAATGAAATGTTGTGTATCTAAAGTCTACAACCCCAAGACCAAGATATGTTGCAATGGCAAAATACTTGACAGCGAAAGCAGCAATATGACGCAGTGTTGCGATGACCTTCTTTCCAATCCGGAAACAGAGGCATGTTGTGGATCAGAAGTCTTCAATCCAAAAATTTACAAATGTTGTGATGGAGGTGCTGGCATAATAGGAAAGAACTGTTGTGGAAAATCTTCATATGATCCCTCGAAGGAAAATTGCTGTGGCTCCAATGTTTATGATCCCACAAACCATGTTTGCTGCGCTGGAATTGTGGGTAAACTAGGAGAAATGAAATGCTGTGGCAAAGCATCGTATGATCCTGATCACAAAACATGCTGTAATAATCAGCTAAAAGAAATAGAATCTAAGCTTGAAGTTTCAGTATCTGTTGAGTAGATTTGACCTGTAGGGAACGGGCAACACATAATGTTGGTATAAAACAAAGGAGGGTATAACTTACGCCCAATCCCATTCAGCTTTCTTTCTGAATAAAATATTTTTAAACTAAACTGAACCTGTAGCTTCGTTTGAGAAAAGTTACTCGATATAGTAAAGCAAGATACAGCAAAATGTTCTTTGTTTTCTGTTCATAAAATTAAACTTAAGATAAAAAAGCACTATAACACATTCTATCCTGAAACCAGGCTCTGGAGATTGTTCATTAGATCCTTCGCTGTGTTATTGTCGACACCTGTTTGTCCTATTTTTCATTTCACGTGAGAAAGTTCTATTTATATTTTCACAAATTTGTAAGCGTTTTGATTGTGATTTTTTAATACTGATACGGGTTTTGTGATCGACTGATTGTATTACGTACGCCCTCTTTTTATACATATTCATCTGTGTTGCTTGGGCCCCTGCGTTTTGCGGTCTTGTTAGTGTAAAACGTATTTAAAATCAATAGCATCATTTAAAACCTGATAAATTTACAGCATGGACCAGACATGCACGTTTCGGGTACTAAATCTCGTCAGTGATCCTTAGTCTAAACAATGAAATATGGCCAAAAAGTATGAAAATTATTATGTCCAAAAATGTACCAAAGGACGTAGCAGAATGAGTTGGATATGACCCACGTTTTAGAAATTTCAAGCAATTTTGTAACAGAAAATGTCAAAATTTAATGCGTTTAAGAGACAGACGATCAACCGAAGTTGATCGAACTTGGCTACAAGTGTGTGGTCATTTAACAGTGAGGAGGTTGTTTTATACCATAATTGTACGTTCTTCTAGACCTCTGGGAAATAGGAAAAGTGGGAGGGTTGTGAGCACGTAATCCAGGATAACCACACTTTCTGCTATTTTCGTGGCAGATTGCCGTCCTAAGTCGGCACCGGTTGCCCATTGGTCTCGTTGGTTTATGTGTGGTCCTTTGTGTTTGATGTTTCTGTGTTGTGCGTTGGTGCTCCTTGTCCCTTTTGCGTCTCTTTCTGTGCTTGTCTGTTCTGTGTTTTTGGGTTTTGCTGTGGATGCTGCAACCTGGTGTTGTTGGAG
This sequence comes from Pinctada imbricata, assembly GCA_033119305.1. Lineage (NCBI taxonomy): Eukaryota > Metazoa > Mollusca > Bivalvia > Pterioida > Pteriidae > Pinctada > Pinctada imbricata. Next base: position 46,587,138 of record VSWD01000005.1, on the reverse strand, counting down.
ATCCCCTCCTTTGTTTTAGATAGACATTTAAACTACATGCATGTAATGTCTGCAAAAGGTTGACTCCCCGTTTAGACTATGTTCCCGATGGTCACGGCAGCCATGTTTCAAGCCACCGTGGACGAAACGAGGTGACCGAGAGACAACATAGGGTAACAGTATCAACAGACGTAACCAGTCGTAAAGCATGTTAGCCGTTTCATCACGTTCAATTACGTAACGTCCCGGTGTGTTACAGTTTTCGTTAAATGCTTTTTACAGCTCTTTGAACCTCCCCTTCCCGGCGATCACGATTATCCGTCACGGATCTTCACACAACTTGATAGATGTGGTAAAATTCATTAACAAAAAGTATCAGGTCCCATCAGAACATGGCAGTCCGGGAGGAAACGTACAAGCGCCAGTAAGAATTGTCAGTATTGAAATATATGTTCTATAGTACCAATTTTGTTGTACTAGACACGTGTTTCGGATATTTTAATCCTCGTCAGTAGTACTTCATGTCAAACAGTTTAAATAAAGCCAAAGTGAATTTTCCTGGCGCGATCTACAATATAGAGCTTTAATTTCCTTTTGCCAAAATGAGCGGCTCCAAATTTTGTCTAGGGTTTATTCAGAAGCGTATTTAAGTAAGAAATTTATGACCCGAAGATCCAGGCATGTTGTGATGGAAATTTAGGAAAATCAGGACAAACAGAGTGTTGTGGTGATTCCCCGTACGATCCATCGGATTTCCCTACAGCATGTTGTGGAACTAAATTATTTGATTCATCAACATATAAATGCTGTGATGAAATCGATAGTTCATTTGGTAGGAGATGCTGTGATATTTTGCCTTACGATGAATCGTACGAAGGTTGTTGTAATGATGAGGTTTACAATATCTCTGAAAGGGTATGTTGTGATGGTTTTCTTGGTACTATGTATGAGTTTGATTGCTGTGGCACCAAATCATATGATTCAACATCGCACATATGTTGCGACGAAATTTCTGGAATCTCTGGGGAAAGATGTTGTGGTAAGCAACCTTATCATCCAAAGGAAAAGGAATGCTGCGTTTCTGAAATGTATGACCCTAATACCAAAGCTTGTTGTAATGGAACTTTAGGAACATCTGGGCAAATTAAGTGTTGCGGTAATTCCCCTTACGATCCCTTGGATTTACAATGCTGTGGATCTGAATTATTTGATTCATCGACACATAAATGCTGTGAGGAAAATTCAGGTGTCATAGGAAAAGGATGCTGTGGTAAGTTACCGTACGACATAAGTGCTGAAGAATGCTGTGGTTTGGAGGTCATAGATCCTCTCCAACAGACATGCTGTGATGGTAATGCTGGTGAACAAGAACAGACAGAATGTTGTGGCAACATTCCATATGATCCAAAAATTAGGGGATGTTGCGGGATCAAATTCTTTGACCCACAATTGCAATCATGTTGCGATGATATTTCTGGAATTATTGGGGAAAGCTGCTGTGGTCAGCAACCTTATGATCCTACGGAAATGAAATGTTGTGTATCTAAAGTCTACAACCCCAAGACCAAGATATGTTGCAATGGCAAAATACTTGACAGCGAAAGCAGCAATATGACGCAGTGTTGCGATGACCTTCTTTCCAATCCGGAAACAGAGGCATGTTGTGGATCAGAAGTCTTCAATCCAAAAATTTACAAATGTTGTGATGGAGGTGCTGGCATAATAGGAAAGAACTGTTGTGGAAAATCTTCATATGATCCCTCGAAGGAAAATTGCTGTGGCTCCAATGTTTATGATCCCACAAACCATGTTTGCTGCGCTGGAATTGTGGGTAAACTAGGAGAAATGAAATGCTGTGGCAAAGCATCGTATGATCCTGATCACAAAACATGCTGTAATAATCAGCTAAAAGAAATAGAATCTAAGCTTGAAGTTTCAGTATCTGTTGAGTAGATTTGACCTGTAGGGAACGGGCAACACATAATGTTGGTATAAAACAAAGGAGGGTATAACTTACGCCCAATCCCATTCAGCTTTCTTTCTGAATAAAATATTTTTAAACTAAACTGAACCTGTAGCTTCGTTTGAGAAAAGTTACTCGATATAGTAAAGCAAGATACAGCAAAATGTTCTTTGTTTTCTGTTCATAAAATTAAACTTAAGATAAAAAGCACTATAACACATTCTATCCTGAAACCAGGCTCTGGAGATTGTTCATTAGATCCTTCGCTGTGTTATTGTCGACACCTGTTTGTCCTATTTTTCATTTCACGTGAGAAAGTTCTATTTATATTTTCACAAATTTGTAAGCGTTTTGATTGTGATTTTTTAATACTGATACGGGTTTTGTGATCGACTGATTGTATTACGTACGCCCTCTTTTTATACATATTCATCTGTGTTGCTTGGGCCCCTGCGTTTTGCGGTCTTGTTAGTGTAAAACGTATTTAAAATCAATAGCATCATTTAAAACCTGATAAATTTACAGCATGGACCAGACATGCACGTTTCGGGTACTAAATCTCGTCAGTGATCCTTAGTCTAAACAATGAAATATGGCCAAAAAGTATGAAAATTATTATGTCCAAAAATGTACCAAAGGACGTAGCAGAATGAGTTGGATATGACCCACGTTTTAGAAATTTCAAGCAATTTTGTAACAGAAAATGTCAAAATTTAATGCGTTTAAGAGACAGACGATCAACCGAAGTTGATCGAACTTGGCTACAAGTGTGTGGTCATTTAACAGTGAGGAGGTTGTTTTATACCATAATTGTACGTTCTTCTAGACCTCTGGGAAATAGGAAAAGTGGGAGGGTTGTGAGCACGTAATCCAGGATAACCACACTTTCTGCTATTTTCGTGGCAGATTGCCGTCCTAAGTCGGCACCGGTTGCCCATTGGTCTCGTTGGTTTATGTGTGGTCCTTTGTGTTTGATGTTTCTGTGTTGTGCGTTGGTGCTCCTTGTCCCTTTTGCGTCTCTTTCTGTGCTTGTCTGTTCTGTGTTTTTGGGTTTTGCTGTGGATGCTGCAACCTGGTGTTGTTGGAGATCCCCTCCTTTGTTTTAGATAGACATTTAAACTACATGCATGTAATGTCTGCAAAAGGTTGACTCCCCGTTTAGACTATGTTCCCGATGGTCACGGCAGCCATGTTTCAAGCCACCGTGGACGAAACGAGGTGACCGAGAGACAACATAGGGTAACAGTATCAACAGACGTAACCAGTCGTAAAGCATGTTAGCCGTTTCATCACGTTCAATTACGTAACGTCCCGGTGTGTTACAGTTTTCGTTAAATGCTTTTTACAGCTCTTTGAACCTCCCCTTCCCGGCGATCACGATTATCCGTCACGGATCTTCACACAACTTGATAGATGTGGTAAAATTCATTAACAAAAAGTATCAGGTCCCATCAGAACATGGCAGTCCGGGAGGAAACGTACAAGCGCCAGTAAGAATTGTCAGTATTGAAATATATGTTCTATAGTACCAATTTTGTTGTACTAGACACGTGTTTCGGATATTTTAATCCTCGTCAGTAGTACTTCATGTCAAACAGTTTAAATAAAGCCAAAGTGAATTTTCCTGGCGCGATCTACAATATAGAGCTTTAATTTCCTTTTGCCAAAATGAGCGGCTCCAAATTTTGTCTAGGGTTTATTCAGAAGCGTATTTAAGTGAAAAATTGCCAAAAATCGTTGGAGGGTAGGCGCAAGGAGCTTAATTCTAAAAATGACGATACCCCTTAGCTTTAGAAATTTAGGTCTAAGTTGGTGACAGGAAATTTAGAGTATATTTTAATGCAGTGCGTAAACACTAAAACTAGGTGAGCGATATCCTCGGAGACTTACAGAGAAAAATATGGCCTAAATCGTTGGAGGGTAGGCGCAAGGAACCTAATTCTAAACATGACGATACCCCTTAGTTTTAGAAATTTAGGTCTAAGTTGATGACAGGAAATTTAGAATATATTTCAATGCAGTGCGTAAACACGAAAACTAGGTGATCGATATCCTCGGGGACTTTCAGTCCACCAGCAGCGATACCAACCGATTGGTTGAAACCATGGGTTAAACTCTCCGGAGTTTCTTTCTACAGTGTGTCAGAGATACCTTGATAGACCGTGCGAAAACGTAACAAAACATAGCAGAACTTGAAAACCAAGACAAACTAACCAAAATTCTACGTTTTGGGCCCTTAGATGATAAGGATTTCTCCAGAACAACGACGTTACAGTAATAACAGCAGGCAAATTTAGACAAACATGTACAAAGAAGTGGCAAAACGCTCACCAGAGAACATACCATCATTGTACATACAATAGCACTCAGATAGATAGCATATTAAAAAGAAATGTTTTTCATTTTACTGTCTCATACATCGATTGCTTTGCATGATTTCTAGTTGTGTTGGATATTCACAGATAGAATTTGCAAATGTCAAGGTTTCCAATTTCATTGACTAGTTAAGACTTTCTGGAAAATTTACAAAAATCATATTCAACGTCTTTTTATATTTACATCTATAACTTCTATATCGTATGTTGGAATTTCAGTGCGTACGTTTAAAAGTGATTCTTAAATTAACAAAGTTAGGAGGTCACTCTGTATGGTACCTTATCCAACTACAGCTATGTACCAGCGCATTCTAAGAGTTGTACACTGACTGTCTGTGACGATAGGTCCTGTCCAAACCTCGTCAGTGATTACAGGGCACTGGACACCTATCCTCTATGAATGTTGGACTCCTCGGGTGACTGCTTGCATGAGCTCGCGGATCCAGACGGGGGTCCATTTATTCTGCAGTCAGCACTTAAAAATGTTCTCTGGTTCGCTTCCACAGCGCTTGACAGAATTTATTACATGCGTTATTTTCAAATGATGCAGCTTTCCTATACAACCTATATGCATTATACCTCGGTCGATAAACAAGGGCACAAAGAGTAATGAAACCGAAAAAGACACGAATAGAGCATATAAATGGTATTATCATTCAAATTCTGAAAAAAAAATCGCTCGCCATTTGTTCTATCTACATATTAGAACTGACACGAATTAATCGAGTACTATGGTGTGAAAAGTCAAGATTTTAAGCTTAATACTCGCAATTGCACGCCAGTCATCTGTTTTGTTTAGAATAAGAGACGTTTAAATTTTCTGATGTGTTTGTTTGTTTGTTTGTTTGTTTGTTTTGTTTTTTTTTTTTTTGCTCTTCAAACTAATATAGGACGATCCCTGAAAATAAATCCTGGATCCGGCATAGTACGGAATGTCACTGCTGGTAAACCAGGAGTCCCCGAGGGCGCATGTAGATCTAGCCAAGCGCGATCAACTTCGGTTGGTTTTTTCTTCAAAGCAGTCGAAAATTTTTATCGAAATATCTTGACATTTCTAAAACGTGGGTCCTTTAGCATCATATTCCACCCGTCCTACTACGTCATTCTGTATATTCTCCGACCTAATGTCTTTCACTCTCTTTGGCCATATTACATTGTTTAGACTGAGGATCAATGACAAGGGTTAATAATGCGGAAGGATTCTAACTCTATACCTTCTTGAAGAAAATGTCAAACCAATTTTCATGCACCAGACACGTGTTTCGAATATCAAATTCTCATCAGTGGTGCTTCCAGCCAAAGTGCTTTTCATAAGCAGTCCAAACCAATTTCACTAGCGCCCTCTTGCATTATTTTTAGAATTTACTTTACAGTGCGCGGCTCCAAACTTCCTGTAGGGTCGATTCAGTAGCATATCCAAATAAAATCCATGTTCAAAATAGCATTGGAGGGATAGTGCTAAGAACCTCCTTGAATTTCGATATTTTTCGATGAAATTGCAAGTTTCCGAAATAGCAAAAAATATAGATATGATGTCACATTGATAAAGGGCCAAAACGAAGCTTCTTTCAGACGACAGAGCTGGAAAGAAGTAATCAATACACTTGACCCGAAATGTGCATGTCTGGTCCAAGCTGCAGGTTCATCTGCTCTCAAGTGATGCTATTGAATTTGAATAGATTTAGTATTTGTACCACTTGGTGAGTGTCACTGCTGGTATACCAGGAGTCCCCGAGGGTACATGTAGCCTAGCCATGTTCGATCAACTTCGGTTGATCGTTTCCTCAACGCATTCGAAATTTCTGTTATCAAAATATCTTGAAATTTCCAAAACGTGGGTCTTGTAGCATCATATCCCACCCATCCTTCTACGTCTTTTGGTACGTTTTTGGACTTAATAACTTTCACACTCTTTGACCATATAATATTATTTAGATTGAAGATCACTGACGACATTTTTGTACCCGAAACGTGCATGTTTGTTTCATGTTGCAAATTCATCTCTTCTTAAATGATGCGATTGAGTTTGAAGACGTTTAACGTTTCTTACGCACCATTTTTAAATAAATTTTATATTAATCTGCTTGTTACTTGGACTTTATTTGGATATGCTACTGGATCGACCCTACGGGAAGCTTGGAGCCACGCACTTCTGGACAAATTTTAATGATATTTAAGTGACTTGATTGATTATACCAATGATCAAGTGGTCTACAATAAAGTCATATATGAGTAAATGATCTCTAATCTTATCATGATATGGAATTATCTCAAGCAAGACAACCAAATCCTGACCACAGCAGAACACACACACATGATTGGAAAAAGTGAGGAAATCAGACAAACTCATTCAATAAAGAACAGGAGACAACACAGGAACTCAGTAACATCCGATCGAATTGGATCAACAGAAAATCAAAACATAAAAATCGAAACTTGAATCATAATACATAAATGTAGAATAAAGACTCCAACAAGACTCGGTTGCAGAACCCGTAGCAAAACACCGAAACACCTAAAGCGAGAAGACAGAGAAGATATACATAGAAAGGGAAGCAAAGGGGACATGAAACGCAAAAAACGACACCATAGCAACACACACAAAAGACGACACATAAACCAACGAGACCAATAGGCAATCGGTACCGACTTAGGACGGCCATCTTCCAAGCTAGTAGCAAATGGTAGGGTTATCCGAGATTACATGCGCTAACCCTCACACTTTTTCGGATACCTAGAGGTTTCGATCGAAGATTAAGACAATTAATGTGTATACAAATGTAATAACCTCCTCAGTGTACGATTACCACATAAACAAAATAGCAAAACGAAGGGCCCCAGACAACACAGAGATGAAGAGCGTACGAAAACAGTCCGTGTTCTGTCGGCTGGAGCGAGCTCATGCATGTCATTACCCCAGGAGTCCGACCAACATTCAGCCAGAACAGACAGTTGGGGTCCTGTCTTCTCTAACGATGTCTGGACAGGGCACGTCATGGAGGGAGACCAAGAAAAATGTATAGGGCGTCGACTTTAGACGCTACTTTTAAGATAGCAAATTGTGTAATATTTGTAATCCAGAATATCATGAAGAGATTTTGAATTGAAATGATATCTCCTCCCTTCTTCTGAAGAATCTAGTCTAACAATTTGGTAGTCAGGCTTCAATTTCACTCACCAACCACAACAAACGGAATGCATATTATCATAAACATAAATTCGTTCTATTTTTCATTGATCATAATTGATCCAACAATAGATTTTCAAGTCAGAAATGTCATTATATGAAATGGTTTCGGAAAATGCGAGAAGGATGACGTCTATCTGTTTGTGTTTCTTTTAGTTGAGTTATTGACAAAATGTACCAGTTCACTTATCGTCTGCTAGATAAGGGTGAGATTCTTGCAATGACTCAGTTTTCGGCAAGTTGCCGCTTATATTTCCAAAATAATACACAAGAGAGAGCAAGTGAGTGTCCAAAAGGTTATAAATTAAGATGGTGTCCTCAAATCTGAAACTTTTTTACAGACTTCCATCGAGTGTTTATTCAAAGCTTTGATTAATATGCTTTTTCAAAGAAATATAATACATATAGTCAGAAAATCACTTCGGCATTTTATAAGTACCACTGATGAGGATTTTTATATCCAAAACACGTGTCTGGTGCATTTAAATTGCTTTGAAGTTCTTCAAAAAGGTAAAGAGTTGGAGCATTTCCGTATAATAGCATTCAACCCCTACTGAAATAATTTACTTACATCTTATGATTAATTGATAACGTTTTTGTGTCCACTATCGCTTTTAGAAAACACGATCGAACGAAATAATTATATCGTAGGAACGAAATAGTATGTGTGTTTCCTATGTCCCCTGGCGGGATCCGTACGTATCTAATTGTCAGAACAAGGTCAAATTTACTTATGATATGGTCTTGCACTTGCACAATATTACGAGATAACCTGTATGTTGGACAGGAAATAAAATTTAGATTTCGTTAGAATAATACTTGTGGTGACCTAGGAAATAATCTTCCAAGTGTTGAAAGCTGTAGGAAGGTGTGTATCCTGTAGGAAGGTGTTAATCCCTCTGTAAACCTCCTTCCGCATGATCTTGATCCCATACACAGTCCGTAAGTACATCATGTTTGTAAAGTTTCATCAAATAACTTCAGGCGGTTCTGGATAAGTCAAAACTTTAAAAAGTTAGATTTTGTGAGAACAAATCCTAGGTCAAACGGGACTATGATATAGTAAAGTGACCCCCTTTCATGGCAAAATCTTAAGTTTTCACGAAGTAATGAATTTGTACCAATATTTATTCTACAATCTAGGCTATTTATGAAATGATACATAATCTTTAATTTCCTTTTTTAATTTCTTAGAAATTTTGCTTCAAAAATGGCTATTTTTGCCAAATTTCTGGGAAAACGTCATGTTAAGGCTAATTTTCGACAAACTTTCTATTAGTTATTATTATGCTTCCAGTGAGTTTCTTCTGTGAAAGATTCTACTCTACCATATTGTGACAGAGAGCGGTTCAGGTGTACACTATCACCTTTCTTGGTGTGCACTATCACCCTAATAGTGCACCCCTGTCCTTCCACAGTAGTGTTCTTAACATAAGTGATGCTGACCTGTTTATATATACAGACATGTCGTTTTCATACACGATATTTAATTAAATTTGTTTGCATACACAAGCAAATGTTCCTAAATATTTATTTTTTCCTTTAAAATTAATGCCAAATTTATGTTGCTATATTTTTCTTGTTAAATAATGCCTGTACTAATCGACCACACTATAGACCTTTTACAGTTAAAGAGGGGTAAATCCAGAATATGCACATGGTTTTTTGAAAGAGAGGTAACTCGTACAATCAATATTCATAACATATATCTTGAAAACGTTTTCTATGAAGGGAATACACTATCAAAAACAAATGTTCCTAGATAGTTATTTTTTCCGTTAAAATTAATGCCAAATTTATGTTGCTATTATATTTTTTCTTGTTAAATTATGCCTATACTAAACGACCACACTATAGATCTTTTACAGTCAAAGAGGGGTAAATCCAGAATATGTTGGTCTGCAACACAGAGTTTTTGAAAGAGAGGTAACTCGTGCAATCAATGTTCATAACATATATCTTGAAAACGTTTTCTATGAAGGGAATACACTATCAAAAACAGTCAGCATAATAATAACAATAGTGTTAGGTTTAGTGTTCACTATGCCGAAATAGTAGTCAGGGTTCTGGCACATAGTGCACTCCCCTTCGGGTCGTGCACTATGTGCCAGAACCCTGACTACTATTTCGGCATAGTGAACACTAAACCTAACACTGTTATATAAGTATAGAGCGGGCTTCTGAAAAACTTTTACATTTTGATATGTTGTTACCTTTGCACGCCTGTAAGTGCATCCAAAAGGAAAAAGGTGTTCACAATTCCGCTCGATGTTATCTAAATGAAAATAATTCAGAATTATTCATTTTTCGTGAAAAATTTATAAACTCACCGGTTTTTATGATATGCAAAATTTACGATGTCTTAGAAAGTTTTTATAACTAGAATTTTCAAAATATAGATATTTAACTCTCTTAAAATGCCATCAAAATAATTTCGGAGAGGTCGATTTTAGGGGGCAATTTTTAATTTATACCACGTACCCTCCAAGGAATCCCCTTGAATCCCCACCTATTAAACAGTTTGCAACTATTGACACACCAATCGCCAGATGAAATATATATTTCATAATTTTTTCGGACAGGTATATTTCTATTGTACTAAAACTTCACGCCATCCTATGCTTTATCAGTTGTACATGTAGTTACTTTGAGAATACAAGTCTTGTCAATACAAGTGACATACGGGATCTTCCTGGCTTATTTTTCAACATGAAGATTTACTATCCGAAAAACGTGTCTGATGCATTAAATTTAAATTGTTTTGAAATTTTCCACAAGAAGTAAAGAGTTGTGACACTTCCATATCATTATTGGAATGATAGCTGTTAACATGCGCTAGTTGTTGAATATAATTATTTACATGCATCTCTAACAGCTAACTCGCAGTATATATACATTGTAGCAGATATAAAAATAGAACATGCATATCTGTACAGCTGTCGCCTCGGTCAATATTTTCAAATTAAGAAAATATCACACCATATTCACCTCGTAAAAAGTCCATAATTGTATAATTCTTATCTTTTATGCATACTTATTTCACATATTATTTTTATGCAGATATGCTTCTACGACTGTTGTTGCACATTGTGATTTATGCTGTCCTTGATCTTGTGACCGGAAAAGACCCCTGTCCCCTGGCACAATGTCAGTGTTACCAATCTACAGATGAACCCACTAAACGAGTGATAGACTGTAGGGACATAAACTCAGGAGGCAACGTAAGCAACATTGTAAATGTGACAACACCTTTGAACGAAATATTCTATGAACTGGCTTTACAAAGAAGCAGAATTACTTCCTAAAACCAAACGTGTTTCAAGGATTAAAATTTGTGAAATTGGAATTGACCGAAAATTTTATTGCGTCATTTGACATAAATGCGTTTTCGGGTTTACAGAGCGATCTCCGTATTATCAGGCTGGAAGCAGCAGGAAGCGTATCATTTCCGTTCCAAGCAATGCAAAATTTGTCCAACTTGCAGGAAATTTACTTGAAAATTTTTCAACAGCAAAGGTTGGATTCTAATACAAAGTTCGAATATTTTCCAAACCTTCAAAAACTATCAATGATAAGCTCAAATATTCAATTCATTTCTAGTTCTGCATTTGATGGAAAGCTGGCGAATTTGAGAAAGCTTGAAGTTACCCACAATCCATCTGTTTCACCATTTCCCGTTCATGCCATAAACAACTTGCGAGCTTTGACGAGTCTCACATGGACCTTTAACGACATGGATCAAATATCGTCCCAGATGTTCTCTCAGCTCACGAATCTTGTTGAGTTAGACTTTAGCCAAAATAAGATCAACAGTCTAGCTGATAACTGGTATACAGGAATCACCAGTAAGCTAGAATTCCTTACTTTACAAGCCAATAACTTAATAAGTACCGCATCTATACAGTCTATGAGTATCCCAGACTGGCCAAAACTTCATCAACTTGATCTTGACGTCAATAACTTGCAAGATTTTCCGAGCGGTTTCTTTTCAAAGATGCCTAATTTAGCATATCTTGGGCTCGGTTCTAATAAATTAACTACCATAAAAAGCACTTACTTCACAGGACTTGTCAATATGCATAGTTTGGATTTTCATGAGAACTTGATTTTCTCTGTGGAAAGTGGTGCCCTAGCACAGATGCCATTATTAAGAAGCTTGAATCTAGAAAATCAAAACGTGGCAGCATTACATTTCACTCAAGGTAGCATATCTGGTGCCGAAAGCATCGAGCAATTGTACCTTATAAATACTCCTGTCATGCAAAACAAAATTTGGGGAGCAATACAGAAAATGACGAATCTTACCGAATTACATTTGACCAACACAGGGATAAGTAAAATACCGGATTTTGTATTTCAGAACCACAAGCGTCTTGTATTGCTTGACGTTGGGGGTAATACATTGTACAGTGTAAGTCAGGCAATGTTTCACGGTCTTGCTGGTTCTTTGGAATCGCTATCACTTTCCAACACAGGAATTCAAACTATCAATGAATGTGTTTTTAAGGACTTCTACAAACTAAAAACCATTCACCTTGGTCAGAACAGTTTGAAATGTGATTGTACATTGAAGTGGCTGTACGACTGGATTCAAGACTCAAACGAACCCTTTATTGAGTCTATCGTCCATGCTGTTTGCTCTGCACCTACCTTTCTGAAGGACAAAAACATGGCGAATATTAACAGAAATCAGCTAGTTTGTGATAGTGGTTATGTACCTGATCTTTGTCAAGTCTTTACCACCACAATCACTGTCTCCACAACCAGCACCGATGTGATGTCAACCGCCACCACAACACCGTCGACTAGCACCACTATGCCGTCAACCACCACGTCAACCCCCCTCCCTGAAGTATCTGTATCGATTTCTACCATAGGCAGCACATACATTACAGTATCGTGGGACGTGACCGGGGATACTTCAAACCTTCTCCAATTTACTGTCTCTTATCAAAAGTTAGGCGAACTTAATCCGATGACATATATTGTTCCTATGGACAAGGGTGCATTGTTAAATGATTACAGAATCGACGGACTGGTTCCAGAAAGCACTTACTTAATTTGCGTAGATGCCACTATCCAATCATCAAAGCCCGTTGTGTCATGTGTCACAAAATCAACAGCGAGAGAAACTGTGGTAAATCCTTTCGGATAAATCACAATGAAGGGGTCGACTACGTTTGAGTTTGAAGTTCATATTAAAGGCAAAGCTAAATTCCTTCAATCTATGATGAGTGTACACTATGGACCTGGATGAGTTTTGGTTAGGCACGGTCCATTTGATATTCTGGGGGGGGGGGGGCTTGGGTTTTTTGTCGGAGCAAGATTTTTTTTTTCGGCCCGGACCGGGGCAAAATTATTTTTTTCTTGCAAAGTTGGAGCAAGGAAATTTTTTTCTATAACAATTGATGCAAATATTAAGAATGTTTGTGTTTTTTTCAATAGAAATTCTTATTTTTACTTAAATTACTTCAAACATTATTTTTTATGTAAAACTTGTATTCACTTCTACACATGTAAACTGAGAGAGATGAAATATTTTTACAATATGCGATATATAATTTTTAGTATACATAATGAATATAAGGTCATGTACATGTTAGAGGGCCTGATGCAAGTTTTTACATGTAGAAATGAAAACTCAGTGAAAAACTTATTTAAATTCTCCTTCCAAGCTTGTATATAAAATTAGACACTATGGTGATACATGTATCTATTAATAGTAATAAATTATATTGATAATGTATTTAAGGATTTTAATTGTTTCAGTCACATGCATTCTTTTGGTATTTTCCAATATGAACTTGCCATTTCAGAAGAAAACTATGGCGAGCGAAGCGAGCCAAAATTTTTTTATAGAAAGTAAAAAACTGCGGCGAGCGAAGCGAGCCGAAAAAATTTCAGGAATTTTAAGGGAATTTTATGGTTATTCTTCAAATTCAGATAACTTGTAAGAGCAAGATTATTTTTTTCTGTCACACCATAAGCAAAATTATTTTTTTCATCAAAATTCAGAGAAGTTATACCAAAATTATCGGTAGAAAATTTTAAGATACCTAGAACATCGTTGACTTTTTTACTAAAAATATGCACGAGTGGGATGCAGCGGAGAAGACAATTTTAGTTACATAATACATAGATTACCTAACATAGTATATATTGGGTTAGTAAAACTCATACGGGACGAGAGCTAAGCTATCGTTACTTCGACCAAAGTAAACATCGAAGAAGTACCTATCAGTTATTGAGTCTCAAAGACGAAGTCAAAGTCGAGAAGGCAAAGCAAAATCGTAAGAATTGCCATTGGAACAGTTGCGAACCCGAAATAAACAGTAGTCCGAAATGAGACCAGATAACAATGTGAAAAGGTCAAATTTATGGTCCTAGTCAAATTTAAGGTCATGGTGTACAGTATTTAATTGGTAACGTGAATACTTCTGTACTCAAGAGTGTGTCAGGTCAAAGCAGCAGTACGGTGTGTTCTTGGTTGATGAAACCTTATTGGTCGATTTCAAGAAATCGACCTTACTAGATTTGTAGACCGGATGCTGTCAATAGGAGAAAGTTCCTAATTGAGTCCGTCAGACTCAATAATGCATCATTGAATTATCCTTATGAAAGAAACGTTTTCATGACTAGTGAAAACCGAGATAGGCATTCCCATGACCTCCCACTTATTTATCCACTTCACAAAATAGGACATGTCGTCATGACCAATTAGTGAGTGATACAGTGAACCCTATGCTCTCAAAATTCCTATGGACGACATTTCTGGATCCTTGGATCCATTGCAACAAAGAAATACGCGATCAAAACGTATGCCAGGGGTGCCATTGGGCTAAAAAGGTTCTAACCGTTCATCCGACTAAGCTTTTTCTCGTTAAGGATATACCACTTTGTTTGTTTGTTTATTTTCTTACCAAAGACAAATTGATAAATGAAACAAAGAAATTAATGAGCGATAAAAAAAAAGTCGACAAGACTGTACGAGTCACAAAATTTGATTGAACTTTTTAGAAGTTTCCCCTTATTTCCCTCCAAATTCAGTGGCGGATCCAGCACCCCCTTTGCCTGGGGGTCAAGGGGCGAATTTAGCCGATTTTTAATAAAAAATGGGCGAAAATATGCCTGTTTTTGGACATTTTTGGGTCAGTGCCGGGGGGAGGGGGGCGGACGCCCCCTCCGCACCCCCTAAATCCGCCACTGAAATTCTTATACATGTAATCGGAACTCTCCACTTTTCCTGCGAATACACCCAGAAAGGCTTCTGATTGGTCAATACGTGTTATAATGGAATTTTCCTACGGATCAAACAATTTCGATCTGAATGGATATGAAGAGTGTTGCATCTTGAGTTGTCCAGTGTAAATGTATCTATTTTCTAACTAGACATACGTTTCTATAAGTACTACTCTTTAATCTTTATTTCAAGAGTAAAAAATTTTAATTTTATGTCGACGAAAAAAAAATTCTTGTGGGATTAAAGAGATGTTGATATCGACCAAGCTTTTTTGGAAAGCTAATACTTGTATGTGCACTAGAGTGTGTCAATACTCTTACCAAATTCAAAGGTCAGGGACGTGATTGGTGAAACGTAGTATTGGCCATTTTTTCCCATTGTCTACATTGAATTCAGTGATGATTCGAATGATCATTGCATCGTACTCTAGAATAAGTATTCACCTCAAAAATGACAAGTATAATGTACCGTTGCTGGAACTGCATGGAAAACACGAATAATGAATTCTCATACATGTAAATATTTCATCAAGAAAACAATGACGTTCTTTACAACTCTTGAGTTAGGCACTTGTATTTTAACGTGTTGTTGACTGTCTCAGAGCAATCAAAGTTCCCTCCGTACTCGTGAGCATAAAATACCAGTTCCATTCTATTCCTTAGTGCATCATTGTGATGACTTTCCAAAATATGTTCCCTGCATGGATACGACAGATGAAATGCTTTAAATTTTTCATTCATGATTTCTTATTACTTGGTTTGTACTCAAAGATGAGATTCCATCCTCTTTTTGCGAGATACTGGTAGCCAAACTGATTCAGATATTTTTTAGTGTCAAATGGTGTTTCTGACTGTTCGTGTAACGCCTCGTAAATAATATACGCAGGTCGGTATCCCAGTCCGATAAAATCATGAAGAATCTGTAGAAATAGAAAAATAAAAACAGCAATGTTTTAAGGTATTCAACCCCTAATGCATTTTCAATAATAAATACCAGAGATAATAATTTTCTTTTACTTCAAAAAAACTGTTATATATACTTTTCTAGCTAAAATTAGGGATAACACTTCTCATACCATGATCTACTCTGTCACCCCGAAGATTCCCGATCATGAAATCATCGGCATTTGTCGGAATATTATGAAAATGTGAATAAATTTTAACCGGAAGTTATCTATTAGGGTGCGGGATCCTTAAACACATACATGTACTAATCATGATTTAGTTACAAACATGGTGCCTATATACAATAGAATGAGCAAGTTTTTGTCTGTGACTGAGCCTTATTCTGCATATTTTAAATTATCCTTTAGAAAATTATTATGCAAATATGGATTTGGTCGAGGTCATTATGTCATTATAATGACACGATGATATTTGTAATATCGACCGAGGCCGAAGGCCGAGGTCGATATTACAAATATCATCGGGTCATTATAATGACATAATGACCGAGGCCAAGTCCTTATTTGTTATATTATATAAGTAATAGCACCGAGTCATTATCTTCCGTCAGTGGTCATTATCGAAAAATAATGACTCGCGCGTCAGCCAATCAGAATCGACGTTACATCCTACTTATATAATACATGTATATAAAAAATATATTGCTTATGGGTTTTCATGTCATTTCGTGAAAGAGGTCACAACGCAATTTTCAATAAATTTAATATCAAATTATTAATTTCTATTGAAGCGAGGCTTTGTTTGAAAATTTCGTTTGTTTTTTAATTTTCCTCCCTCCCTCGTAGGTTTGAAGATTGAACCGAGACGTTAAACGTAGAATTTATTTAAGGCGGCCTTACGAGAAACAAGGCAACACAAGCGCAGCATCCCATATAGCAACCGCATGTCTTGTATGCTTTTTTCAATGTTTTCAAGTTTGACTTTTGACCTATTACAGTACCTTAATTATTCTTAGTGATTCATCTCCTCCCAATGGGAAAATTTGTGGAGGACTCTGAAATTCCATGATTAATCTATGTCTTGTATGCTGTTCACAAAATTTTAGAAACGAAGTCTGCAGTGATCTTGAACATTTTTTAAAGTATTATAATTACACTAGACTAGCAACTAGAGAAAACACGAAAGAATATATGTTGCAAATACCAAATAATAAGTACAGATGGTTGCTCAAAGGTTTATGTATGGAAGATTCAAAATCTAAAATTTCGTATCTTTAATAAATCAAGAATTTGAAGGAAAAAAATTAATCATGAAAAAACACAGTCATATACACAATATTTCATTGCCTATAGAAATCACTATATTTTTCTACGTAAAACATTCAACAAGACTTGGTATGACTGCCTTTCATATCATTAGTTATACGGTGTTTTAAAAGGGGGATATTATTTTAATATCCTGCTTCTACTATGACGCTTTACGCGTTTGACGTCAACAAAATGCTTTAAAATATGTTGACGTATTATACGCAAACCAAAAGCCATCGGCGGGATAAATTCGTTATACAGTGTTTTACAGGGGAGATACAAAAATATATTGGGTCGATGAAAGAAAGTTGTATTGGGCTCGGCTTCGCCTCGCCCAATACAACTTCTTTCATCGACCCAATATTTTATAATATTCCGTTCTTCTCGACCAATCAGATTCCTAGAAATTTGCCAGAGGTGGGATAATGTCAAATGTCAGAAAAACTTAAATAAAATATATCAAACAAACCTTATTGCCTGTTCCCTCAGCATCGACGGACAGCAATCCGAAGTATTTTGGCACAGAATACATGTCGGTAAACGTCTTGACCGTCAAACTTTTGACAGAGATTTGTTTAGTCTGTTTTACACTGCTTCTTTCTTGATGATTTTCTTTGAATTTGATGTGACCCTCCATGCCTACCAGGTCGTCAGTCACTATAAATTTCACGTTGCCGTCTTTATCGCCGATAACTGACCGTATCACGTTCACAGTCTGGCCCGAGTCTTTGTAAGGATCAACATACCTGGAATTATAAAATCCTTTTGAAAGAAACGTAATCATTTCAAGCAAGCTCTTTCACGATCATACTCCTACACACAACGGCGTGATTATCCAGATGGTGCTCGCATACCTCCCTTCTTTAAAGAATTTAAAAAGTATCGATTTATAATAATTATGCTATTGCGATTTTTAAGGTATTGTTATATGCAATAAAGGCTTCAATTTGTAAAAAAAAAAATCTATATCATTTCTATTTTAATCGAATTTCAACAGAATATCTTTTTAAATTAACGACAAAATAAATATGAGAATTGGAGCTCACAGGAGCTGGATGCCAACAGCCCTCAATGACACCCGCCCCTTCCCATCTCAAGTAGGGATGGATATTCTTGTGGATCGTTGGCATCGAGCTCCTGTGTTGGAGCTCACACTCGAGACAGTTGTCTAATCGATCCCCAAACTTGGAGGAGGGATGGGCGGTTTGGACAGTCCAACTTCATTGTGTGTGAAATCTTGGTCAAATTTTAAACACGAGTTCCAAATTGGTTATGTCGCTCACCTGAGTACAAAACGTCATTTGGTATGTCTATAGTGCATTTGACCATTTTGAAACCTGAATTACTTTCTACTAGACGTTCTATTGAAAGAATGCTCACCTGGCTATATTATGTTCAGCCATTTTTGCTTGGCTTTCTAAAGGCTCCAACAATAAGGCACTCCATCCCAGTTGAATGAAATTGAATGAATTACTTGACATAAGCCCATCGTTAGCACCAACATCTATCACAAGCTTTGAGAATTTCAAGTCTCGCCGGGACAACATCCGTTTGTAGATAAAGAGGAATTCGCCTGAGTGAGACACATCCAAACTGAAGGTACCGATATGTTGTAAACTTGAGCTGTTGTCATTATTTGGTGAAATGTAAAATAATCTCTCCAAAGTATTCTGCAAGACTGAAACAGAAGAATGTTTAGAATACACTTCAGATTATACTCAAAATTTTTGTGTGATGCTGCTTATAGAATCTTCATGGACATACATCAGGGCCCAAGTCAAAATTCAAATATTCTTTTGTACATGTAACATTATAAGATCAGCGATTACTTGAAATTATTCAGTTATTTTTTCTTGTTTCAGAGTAAAATATAATAGATGAATTCAAAATTTCGAATTATCCCAGATATGTAAAAAATATCCATCTTTGTGATTTTGGTCGTGGTAGATGGAACATTCACTTCCAAAGGAGGATAACACAATCAACACATGTTTCATCTTACATTTTGAACAGTACCTACATGTATCTATTGATTTCGATTCTCGTTTTCGTCAAAAAGTCATTAAATATAATTTTAAAAAACTGAGGAATTAAAAAATGTTCTTTTTCGTAATAAATCCTTGCTACATGTATATAAAGTTGACCATTATGGTAATGTTTTATCGTTTATAAAAGTTATCGAATTATGTGAAGTATAGGATTTTTTTTAAACTTAAGCTATATTTAGTCATGACATGGTACCAGTCTATTATTTTACGAAAATTTTTGAAGTAAAATTCTGTAAATTAAATATATTTTTGACTTGATCGAAGTAAGAGTCCAATCCCTTCGTATCTACCCCCTCAACCGATCCCTCCCTCAAAGGCCCTCCGGATTCTCGCATCCAAATTATTTATTTGCTTATAAAGAACTTACCTCCTACAAATCCTCCAGATTTTCCAGCGTTGACCACCTTCCTGGCCCATGCTATGTTTTGTATACTGTCCACCCAATTTGTCTTCTCAAGGTTTGGGAGGTTCACAAACGTGTTACGGAAGGCGAAAAATCCATGAATGAAAAAGTAATTAAATACCAATAGTTCAAATACAAGAACAAATGCTACAAGGCCACATAGTCCTTTCAGACATTTGGACGGTGACGTCTGACAACCCATTGTCTTCTTCATTTAGCATATTGACTTTTCCATTTGAACAACAAAATTGATTGATACTCGTCTTTCAGTGTATCTTTCAAGGGTGTTGAAATCTGAAAAATTATATATAAATAAATTTATAAAAGGGGGCAATCAACCATTACGTAAAGCTGTCTGTACAGGAGTCACACATGTAGATCCATGGATCAATGATTATCTCAAGGGGCCTTGCATCATATATGATGTCCGAATCATGGACTACATTAAATCCTTCTGAACACTGTCAAGACGGATGTACTATGGCGGACCAGTACATATCAGAAAAGCTCCCATTAACTTACTCATGAGTACTTTATTTATTTTACACCAAGTCTTCGTAGAATAGCTATGGTCTTCATATTAATAAGTAAACTTTGCTAGAAGATATTCAACAACATTTCTCATTCCCACGATGAACTTTGAACATCAGAGAAAACATCTCCTGAGGCTAAGACAATATGATGTTTGTAGGTATATAAACGAATAAATATTATGAAGGGGCAGACAATTTGCGTTGTCGAGTTTTGTGTTTTTATTTGTTTCACTTAATTTTTTTTTTAAATTTCCTACGTTTCATACATTTGATGCTTTGAAAAATAAGCAAGATTTAGTAATAAAAATACTCAATTCACAAACAAATTGATTTCATATAGCTTTCAATTTGAAAAATGCTCAAATCACAAAAAAGATACATCTTCAAACAACAAAATGTGCATAGTAACTAGTATAATTATAACAAACCAATACATTTGAAAGACATATTCAGGTTTTCTAGTCTTGAATTTCGTTGTGTACTTTAGATTTTTCGCCATGAATTTTTTTTTTTCAAGTCAATCAATCTATATATGTATCTAAGATCACATGTGCTCATTTTCTGACCTTTCGTGGTTTTTTGTTTTTTGTTTTTGTTTTTTTTTTTTTTTTGGTTTTTTTTGTTCTTTTTTTTTTTAAGTTTTCATACTGATGAAAATCAAAATGAAATTGGGGTTTTTTGTGATCAGAAGAGGACCTTGTTTCTAAATGTACTTTTCGCTTCTTCTCCAAAACCTAAAACTTGGTTGAATTAAAACGAAATATCTGCGTTAGTATGCTTTCGGCATGAATCTTGTTTTGTACATTAATGGGCTCAAATTATATCTATTTTCTCATTCAATTTCAAATAAGTTGTTGCATCTTATTTGGCAATTGGCATTTTTTAAAAAATTCTTCAGTTCAGTTTTTTACCTTTTTTCTTTTGCTAAAATTGTAAAATAAGAACAGATTGACATTATGTAACTTTTATGTGAGCGATTTGCAACCAATTTAATGCAATCTACAGCAATCTAAGTTTATTGGGATGAATCCCGGGCCGTTCCCTGATCGATTTATATCAGTTCAGTCCAACATTATGTTATCCCTTCTGTCATGGTGTCTATATAGATTACGATACATATCATCAAAGAAAGCCTTAAGGCTTAACTTAACAGTTTATTGATCATGTAAAGATTGCCACTGGATACGGCTACACATACCAACAAAATATAAAATTCAGTCTCTATATGTATTGTCATCATTTAATTTACATATTTTCCTTCCTGAAACTATAAATTTCATTTTTTACACAAAAATATATCTACCATACTTTCAAACAAAATATTAATGGACAGTATTACGTGTATAAACGAAAATATAGTAATTCTTCACATACCTGTATACATGTAGAATGTACACACGCAAGGATCGTAACGGTTCGTGCATTTTCAAATTACTGAAGGGTAAACAAGGTAAAGGACACAGTCACCCAGATAAATCACAGGGGTGAGGTTTCAACCCTTTCCTCATCACACAAATTCATATTAAAAACCCGGGGGTTGGGGTTGTTAGGGTTTGTGACTAACCTACATATTTATGATTACATCACTCCGAATCAAGATCTATATGCTACACGAGTACCCTCCATCTCCGAACAGCAGCGAATGATCGATTTCTAGACCAGCATATTGTCTTACGTACTGTACACCTGTCTACAGCCTCCGTGTGGGCTTAATTGACATAAACGTACATATAACTAGATGGCTACTGTTGCAAGCAACAGACGGATTCCTCCTTTATTAGACCTTCCTCGGAACTGAAGTGTTAAAATCCGAATAAAGAAGATGGAAAAAAGAATAGTTGCTTTTGTACCTAATTCACTTCAGCAAATGAGGCAAAGGAGCTTATGTCTAATTTGGGACTCTTATTTATTTATCGACAAAATAGAAGAAAAAGATGATAAATACCTTTCAAGTTTAGGAAGGCTTTAAACTCCTAGATCTATTCTATCCATTTTGATTCCTTTGAAATTACTATCCCAAAAAGAATTGCACAATGAATTAGCAATGAGAAAATTTCTATAAATAGAGAATGACAACAGCATGAAAGTACAGACAAGTAATGCTACTAAGATAAAAAAAGGAAACATAGAACAAGAATAAAAGAGTTATCTATCTTACTATGTAAAGTTCAAATAAGAAGTACTACTTGTGTGAAGAATAAATATTTAAGAACAAAATTCTCTCAATCCTACAAGAGTAAATGTTTGTTATGACCTTGAAAAAGTTTATTTGACCTTGAACCAAGGTCATGGATGAAAGATAAGCATTTTAGTTTATTCTCATCAAAATTCCTTTTCATCTATTCAAAGCTCAATATTTTATCAACAAAAGTCTGTTTTGACCTTGAAATCGAACAAATGACCTTGGGTCAAGGTCAAGGTGAAAGGACTTGATGTAAGGAACATTTGCGCAAAGTTTGAACTCTCAAGGTCAAATGGTCTTTGTTCTATGGGAAAATTTTTGTTGTGACCTTGAGAATGAGAATTTGACCTTGGGTCAAGGTCAAGGTGATGGGGCTTGGATCAATGATTGTATTCATGAAGTTTGAACTGTCAAGGTCAAATAGTCTTTGTTCTATAGGCAAAAGTTTGTTGTGACCTTGAGAATCAAAATTTGACCTTG
Source organism: Pinctada imbricata (assembly GCA_033119305.1). NCBI lineage: Eukaryota > Metazoa > Mollusca > Bivalvia > Pterioida > Pteriidae > Pinctada > Pinctada imbricata. The sequence continues at coordinate 46,564,536 of VSWD01000005.1, read as the reverse complement.
AAACTAGGTCATCATCAATGACTACCTATAAGTAACCTACCATCCAAGTTTCAACTCAAAATCTCAAAAACTGTAGAAATTGGCACTGTGCCAATTTAAAGTTCCAATTTCAACTCAAAATAGCGCGAAAACCGTAAATATTTTATCGAGCATGTAAACGTATAAAAGTTTGCAAATTTCCCAAAGAACAATATAAAACAAATTTCATTCAAATCGCACGGTTAGTTTAGGAGTTATAAGGTTTTAAAGATTTTACCTTTGATGACCTCTAGCGGGGGCATATGTAAACTTTTCGACAAGAAAAAAAATATATATGAAGATCTTTATTTGCTCTTTCACATGATACTTTCCATTTTATCATATGATGCGGTACTTTGTTGTAAAGTCTCTGGATTGGCTTGGGGGTAAGAATAATAATAATAATAATAAGAAGAATAATAAGAATAAAGAAAAGACAATACAATAACAGAAAGGATTCCGACGGAAGTCGGAATCCTTAATAATATGTTAATCAGTCGATGATTTATCTTGTGATATCCCATTTGATCAATCTACAGGTAGTTGTACGCGGATCTAGTAAAACAATATGATGATGGTCCTGATCGGGGGAGCGGGACGGTTGTTTCAAGTCAGTATATACACCCGTTTCGGCTACTGACCTACATCAATGTCTGTATTATCTGTAACAATAAAATTTTTCTTTGTGTATTCGAGTCAATGGCTCAGTCTCTACATATGCCGCTGATTCTAGTGATACATATCATATTACGCCACATCTTGCTTATGAAAATCAATAGTCATCTTTGGTTACAATGATTCTATATAATGCACATATACATGTATCTTTTATTATTACATTTTTGATTCACTTAGGGGCTTAACCAGCATGACAATGCTACACAAGCCTTTACGAGGGCTGCTTAATATGTTGTGAGTCTCGTATTGAAGAATTGAATTTTATCAGACATTTTGCATTGTTTTTCTACATAATCCCCTTCAGTATCTAACACTATTGCCATCGGTGTTTAAGGGCCTTCATGCTCAGTTTTGGGAATAGATGAAAGTCTGATGGAGCAATATAAGGTGAATGGCGGATGCTCAATCAAATTAAAGCCATAATCATGCATGTGAGCTATGGCACTACATGTATAATGGCAGTAACAGACTTGTGAACGTCAACAGGAGCATTGTCCTGATGGAACAACACACCTAGCTTTATCTAGTGAGCTTTCCGCGGCGCTTAAGTTTAATATTTTCTCGTACCTGTGTCAGAAGTGAAATATAGTATGTGCCATTTATTGTTTGACAGTCCTTTTTTGGAGATAATCTATCAGCAGAATACCTTCTGCATCCCAGAAAACCGAGGCGCACAACATATCAATCAGCCCTCGTCTTATTCAACAATTAATACTCCACTGAAGACACGTCAACCTCTTGATATTGAAAATTTGCTATTTGAACAATAATTACAATCGAACAGGGAAATAACATTTTTCAACCCCCACCCTCACTCTAAATGTTTACAATTTATAATGCTTAACCAGTGTTGATATTTTTTTTTTTTTTGTAATACGGTATAGTGCTTGCTTTGATATATTGCATCGAGATTTCATATTCTATTCTCTTTCAAAAAAAGTCCCTGGCCTTCTACTTTATTACAAATATAGAATGCATTTTAAACGCACAAGCAGTAATTTGCAAAGTAAATATTCTTCTTATGTTTTAAAAGCACTCGATTATATATCAGATTCAAGTAGACAATGTATTTGAACTGCAAACTACGTCCCAAAGATACAACTGAAAAGTAAATGTTTTTCTAGTGTCAGAGTTTTTGTTTAAATCATGGAATTTATGACATAAAACAAAACATTTTGAAGTAAAACATACACACACACCCTCTCACACATCAAAAAGAATCTCTGTAGACGATATCCAGTTTGAAATTAAGCTTCTAATACTTCAATTGAAACATAACCTTGATCAAGCTTGGACCAAATAGTAGCTACACACAAATATTATAGTAGCTGTCGAAAGGGGAAGGATTTCACAAACATATCTTGATACATGGTGGCCATTTTGGGAGTTTCTTATCATATGTTTGCAGGCTAGCACCCACGGCAAACACCGAAAACGTCTTTGTGAAAGTAGACAACCACAACATTATTTTAAGAGACACAAAAGGAACAAGGAACATCATAAACGACATAAAAAAATAAACTCAAAATATTACACATAAACCAATCAGTCCATGCATACAACGTTATTGGTCTCATTTATTCGTTGGTGTACATGTTGTCCTCCTTACAGGATAGGAAAAGACGTGGCCGGACCATGAATCGAACCCGAGAACTCTATCTTGACAGACGCCCTTGTACTTTCTAACAAGATCGGAAAATTGTATATTGAGCTATCCGTTCCTGCCACATGTGCAATTGCTCTATGATTCCATCCAAAAATATCATCGAAATTAAATGAGGTTAACATCCTAGCACCATTCCTCCAATGCTATTTTGAACTTGCATTTTTTTTTTTTTTTTTTTTTTGATATGCTACTGAATCGACCCTGCAGAAAATTTGGTGCCGCGTCATACGTAACAATTTCGCCGAATTAGAGTTATATCGTGCTTTACGGCCCATTCGCTTTCTGCGCTGATACAGCCGGGCGATATCATGCTCCAATGACTTTCACACCTGGCAGGTAATGGCACGTGCGTACCCTTCACAGTTAATTGACACATGTGAACTTACTTGTCAAAACAACAATTTGTTATTGAATTAGCGCAAAAGATTTACAATTACATGAATATACGAAATATAGCGTTCGAATCGCAGGCACATTTCAAACAAAAATAATTTGTTAATAAAGTTCATCATTCCATAGAAATATACGGAAGCCAGTTCGTGCCATGTTATATTTTTTTACTATCTCGTAGTTACGAGAAAAAATTCTAGTAATTACGAGAAACTTTTCTTGTAATTACGGGAATGAAATCTCGTAGTTACGAGAAATAGTGCGTTCGAATTTTTTTCTCGTAATTACGAGAAAAGTTTCTCGTAACTACGAGAAAACGTTTCTCGTAACTACGAGAAAAGTTTCTCGTAACTACGAGATATGTTTCTTGTAACTACGAGAAAACGTTTCTCGTAACTACGAGAATTTTTTCTCGTAACTACGAGATAGTAAAAAATATAACATGGCACGAACTGGCTTCCGTAGAAATAAATAGAAAAATAAATCAAAAATATATATACTATGTTGTTGAAGTACTATTTTACTCTATAAACCACATGATCCAAATTCATTGAACAGTAGAGTATCAACACGCATGCATAACTTGTCATTATTCAATGCGCGAGTGCGCTCAGCTCAAAATTAGCGATTTTCAATGGAAATTGGAAGCAAAGTTCATTTTCAAAAAAATATATATATTAAAATAACATGAGATTCTACAAATTGTACTCTATCTAAATTGAGGCGGGAAAATATTGGGGGAAAATCGTTAATTGGTAATTTTGACTTTAAACTAAAAGATGACCATATAAACGTCTTATTCGTTATTTCTGTACAGGAAAACACAGAGAAAAGGTGACCTTAATAAAACTCAAAAATCGAAGCAAAAAGTCTATGAGAAAATTCTAACTTGTATATACACTGTACCATTAGAAAGAGGACAAAATATTCATCAGTACTGAGGCGGGAAAATGTTGTGAAAAATGTAGAGATAGACTAATAGGTGTGATCACGCGACGCGAAACTCGATCTCTGTAAAGTAAATGCACAAATTTAAATACGTAAGATAAAACCAGAGGACGCTACTAGAATGAATTTTTCCTGTGTCTGAAAATCACTTTTGGCTGGAAGAGCTTGGCTTGAGGTCAAGGTTTAAGGTCAAGATTTTTCGCTTCCACTCACTAGTAAAGACTTTCTGGAAATTTTACAAAAAATATTGTCAACTTGTTTTGAAATTCGGACTCATACAAGCAACAGAGTATATTACTTTGGATATTTCACAACCGGCATTTTATGGTGACATAATTAACAAAATAGGAAGGATAAAAGATAGACATAATTACCGTCAAAATTGTGTTAGAATCATCAACGCCTTTTATACCGTGGATATGATCCTTCTGTCACTTGACACTTGGCTTGGTACTGGACCAATCTACAGTCTTGTACCAGAGTTGCACTCTGACTGACTATGACGACAGGACTCCATGACAAGCCCTAACAGATCCAAACCTCTTTAGAAAAGACAAGGCCCCAACCATCTGTCCTATCTGAATCTCAGTTGGACTCTTCTGGTGATAACATGCATAAGCTCGTTACAGCCGACAGAGCACAGACTGTATTTCGTACGCCTAATGTATTTATATCCATTTTCATATTCGCCTGTGTTGGTTAATTGTAGTCATTTGTGTTTGATGTTTTTACATGTACGTTGGCGTTCCTTGTACCATTTGCGTCTCTTTCTGTGTGTGCCTGCTTTGTGTTTTGCAGTGGGTGTTATGGGGTTTCGCTGTTGATACTGCAACCGGATATTGTTGGAAATCCCCTCCTTTCTTTTGAGGAGGATTTGATAATACCAGAAACACGTGCCTGGCGCATAATAAATCGGTTTGAAATTTTCTTCAAGAGGGTAAAGACTTGGAATATTTCCGTATTATCCAAATGTTTTTAACTCCTTGTTGACGTCGTTTCGTCTTATACATGTGTGTTTAGCCGTGATATGTAAACTTTAAGCGTCGCATCTAATCAAAATTACAGGAATGTAAAATTAAACGTGTTTTGCTTTAATTAACGTATTAGTAGACGGTGTATGTTTCATAGGCCAGTCATGCTCACTATCAATCCTGATGAAAAATCATGAATGCTGAAGCTCCTTTTTCGCATTTGTCATACAGTGATTCCGGTATGTTCCAGCGACCTATGGCAATGTATTATACCATCATATCTTAAATAAACTAGTATTATCAAATTGTTCTCTTTCGTCGATTTTCTATTTTTTTTTTTTCATTCCAAGGGTGACAAGTGATCTAAGCATCTATATAATATATGGAAAATATGTGCATGCTTGTTCGAAATACTATACAATGTACATGTTCTAGGCTTAAACTGGTCCCACCTCTAGCTTGCTGGGGGTCCGTCGATGTTCCATTTGGTGCTCTATTGTGAGTGCTGTTGAGATTGTCGTCAGGTGCCTTTATCTCATTTGAATCTAATAACAATCTATCCCCGCACTATATTTCGAGTTTACTATCGAAGGGCTGCGGAATGATACAGATTCCTTTCAAAAAGAAAACAAGTTATGGCTGCCACCATGATTCAAACGGCGAACAATCGTCTCCCTTTATCTGTGGTGTAAGAGCCAGTTTGATAAAATCCTTCATGTGCAGTTAATTTTTGAGTGAATAAAAAAGAAATGGTGCCATTGAAATTGTTTGGGGGAATACCCGGCTATAAATAGACCAATGAAAACTTTTGTTAATCGATGTATCAACAAAAGTATCCCGGATCTTAAGGCACCTTTTTATCACTCATAAATCAAAGAATGTCATGTTATTTGTAACGTTTTACATAAAATGACAAATCGACTTTTCGAGTAACAAGTAACTACATGTATCCAAGTTCCGCGTGTATTGAAAGATGCTACTATGTCACCTTCATTATGTGTGATATCTGTTTTGTGAAATCTGGGTAAATCGCCATCGATTCCGACATTGAATATTGTTATCTGAATACATATGCATGATAGGGTTGAACAAATTGTCACACGATATCACATATTTTGTGAACACTGCCACTCGGGTGAAAATTAATGTATGGCAATAAATACGTCATATTAGAGGTGTGGCTTTATCTAAATCCATATACTTTTTATGCCCCTTTTTTCTTGCTTTTCTCTGATTTGAAAATAAACGCAAATTACTATGGCTAATTCCTTTTCAGGGAGAATTTGTCAAATACTATCATTCTGCCGTTTTTCTGAATTAGTCATATTATCATGATTACATTTTTATTCACCTAGGGGCTTAACAAAAAATGTAATCATGAATTACATTTTTGGTTAAGCCCCTAGGTGAATAAAAAATGCAATCATGATAATATTCATATACGTCCATATGCCTAATTTGGAACAAATCTATCAGAATTACCAAATTTTTTTTTGTTTATAGTTCATCCAAAGCTGCCAAAGGGTGGGTAGATTTTTGCTGAGATTGCCATCGTTTAGGGCAATATCTTAATAAAATGGGGTAAGAAACTTATTGTTTAGACATAGTTCAAACAATTTAGGTCATTTCAAATGTGAAACCTCTGAAAAGCGATCTTAATAGCATTTCTGTAAGGTCAGGGACCCTTTTCTCAGCCAATCAGAGTTTTGGTTTTTGAAAAGAAGAATGGAGAGTAAATGATTGAATATTCCAAAGAATTAAAGTATACGATTTTTTGTTCATATACACATAAGGTTGTTAACCTTTATTTTTACAAGCTTGTTGATTTCGTAAGCAATTTCCACTATACGAACTGCACAATTACATATGCGTGTACATATTTATATGTCTTTCATATTGGTAGCAATATCTATACTTGTAATAGTAAAATTCAACTACAATTCTGCTTCTTTTATCTATACACGATAACCACTTCCCTGAATTTTAAGTTGAGTGTTACGTCATAGTATAATTCAGGATTTCAATACACACTGACAACACATTGGCAATAAGGCGAGGTTTTAATGTTTGTTTTTATATCATATAACATACTGATATTTGAATCGTGATCCTTTTGTCTTCTCGGCTATGAATGCGTCCATTCTCTCATTTTGTGCCACTGTGAACCAGTTTTTCCAATCTCCCACTTCACCTGCCATGCAAGGTATACAAGATATTCGAATTAATCTCATTCAAGATGTAGAACCAGTACTTTTATGTTAGAAGTTTAACGTATAAAAATCATTCCAAGTAATGCATGTGTCGCCTGCGAAACATAGCGACACTCAGTAATCACTTTTAGAGGATGTGACATCTAAGTGTGACAGACAGACGGATAACGGACAAAGTGATCCCAAAGTGTCACTACACTTCGCAGGCGACACAAAAACGATTTGAAAATTTCAAGTTTTGTTGCCAGAGACAAGCTTTGATAGAGGTAATTATTTTTTTTAAATTCAGTACTCTATGTTTCAATTTTTTTATTACTGACCTTTCCTATAAAGAAAATTCAAATCTGCCTTGTAATCGTTCTTCTTTTTCTTGTCTGCCTCCTTTAAATTCTTGAAATTACATCTCTCTGCAATCTCTTCGGCAAAAGTATCGCTGCATTCAGTCTTGAGAAAAGCAGCTATTTTCTTTATTTCTGCAACTGCATCCTTCCAATATAAATTGATTGTTGATATTTCAGTATAAACCTATAAATTCGCTCTTGTAGTAAACGATAAATACTAGAATTTGCAGTGAATCGGCAGCGAGTATGTTTCATGAAAATGTACTTATGTCTATAATATAACGATACTTGAACTTGCGCACATCGCCTATCCATGTCTCTAGTGAAGCTAGAAACCGAAAAGATAAAAATCCGATCCGATTTGGAGTTTGACTACAAGATACCTATAAAGTCTAATATTGTATGTCAAAGCGTGAATTAAATAAACTGGGTTGTGATGGAGGGTTCAGTCTATCGTATTGGATATAGTTTCGGTAAAAAGAGGACAATCTGTACATGTATCTTTTAACAAGGGAGGGTAATGCTCCTCCCCATCTAGATAAGCGCTTTAGCGATACAAATCTAGTGTCCATGGTGTTAAAATGTTACCTTTTTGAGGTCTTCATAAAACAAGGACAATATATGATCTGATCTCTCATCAAGGACTTCTTCATATCCCTTCATATGTAGATACCATGATGTAAAGCTGTCTGAAAATATCAAATATAATAGATGTATATAGAAAATATCAATATTGAAATATATGTTCTATGATCATAAAATTTTAGTGCACCATTCGCGCATTTTATCAAGTAATGTCTCATCAGTGATGATCAAGGCCGAAAAAGAGGAAATAAAAAAATGTGAAATTCTGAAGGGCAAAAGTCTAAACTGGACCTAAAATTTCTGGAAAAAAACTGCTAAGAATAGAGCTCTGTCAAATTTATTCTTAGAGAAATAATTATTTTACTAAATTTGAATAGGAATCTATAGAACAAATATTAGAAATGCGAATAATGTGAAACATTTTTTTTTTCTAACCTTGCTCTGAAAAGTTAAAGTAGAGGAAATCCTCCCACAGTAAAGGAGTCACACCAGGTGGAGTCATGTTTTTAGTATGGTTATAAGCGGAGACGAAAAGATCCTTCGGATTCCTTTGGATAAACAATATTCGACAGCGCTTGTCGAGAACACCAGTTTGGCAACATAGTTAAAAGGCAGATGGGTATTAAGTACGCGTGGACGAGAAATGTTGTCAAATTTTTCAGGTAGATGGAAATCTAACATATTTGATTCCTTGGCCACATCCTCATACTCAGCAACGCCTTTGTTAAGCATTGAAGCTATCTCCCATAGCCAATGGGTTCCTAGATTTAAGGGAAAAAATACAAGTTTGATAATGACAGTAAATAGTTCTTCAAAGCTGACAAGCTGATTTAAAATGAAGATTCTCTTAGTTAGATCTGGCAGATGTTGATTTTGTCCTAAATTAATACAAGGGTAATACAGTACATTCTAGGGACACCTGTCAACAACAAATCAAGCTTGGTTTTGAATATTTATGACGTGAAAGAATAGAAACAATCATGTCGGCACATATTTGACAATGTGCACCAACTTTTCTGAATTAAATTCAAATTATATCTTTAACTTACCAATATGTGGATCTACAATTTTTTCCAGGGGAATCAAGTCCATTAAGGGAAAAAGGGAAGGGTTTCCAGCAAATAATTTTGAAAAAAATATCGCTCTAGATATCGTAAAACGTAAAATGGGGAAAATCTGGATTTTTTGCAGATTCTTGTGGTGGGTTGACTTTCCCGACCTCTTATTTCTCCAGACCTCATGAGATACACAATCATTTTCTTACCTGCTTTTGCCGTTGCACAAATGAGTATGTCGTCATCATATATCGTCATATCCTTATCTTATCCCAACTGACGCGGGGGTCGGGTATAAAACCTTTTTGTACCATATGAAGAGGAATCCGAACGTCTCTAAATTTCATGTCCATTGACTTCACTTCCCCTTTCTCATTCAGTTTCGGTATCAATTCACTTTTTGGAATCTCTGCAATGAATAAAGTCTTCAAAACTATCAACGGCAATATTTCTGTACCTTTAGAGAGGAAATGAATTTATGCATATATTGATACCATGTAAGGAAATTGCAAATTGTTCTTTAAACCTTATTTTAAGACTATTTTTCAAAATAGTCAGTAAGAGCAAAATGATAATGGGAAAATACTTACCTATCGGAGGATATGGCGTCACATGATTCATCTTGATGCTGAAAGCTGAATAAGAAAGAAAATATTTCTGACTGCTATTTCTATTCTGGTTTGTATTTGTCATGATGGAACTGTTTCCAACTCTTTTTAAAAATCCTTAAAGAAAATTACAAACTAATTTGAATGCACTAGACACGTGTTTCGATTAGTAAATCCTCATCAGCGGTTCTTTTTAATTATTTTAGACACAACCGAATGTATTTCAGAAGCGCTCTCTATTTTTATCCTGTTCATTTACTTTGCAAAGGGTGCGCGGCTCCCAATTTTTCTCTTGGTCGGTTCAGTTCTATCACCAAAACAGCATTGGAGGGATGATTCAAGGATGTTAATCTCCTTAAATTTCTACAATATTTTGGATGAAATGACAAGTTTTCGAAAAAATAGCAAAAGTATAAAATATGTATAATATCAAATTGATAAAGGGCCAAAGCAAAGCTTCTTTCAGGTGACAGAATTGGAAAGGAGTAATTATTCCACTTTAATTATCAAATCATAAGGACAACACATTTGATAACTAAAGATGTACGAAGTGACAGGTAAAGGAGTCTCCTCGACAAAATAGATTTATAAAAGTACACCTAAACTTGTAAAAACTATGTTTAACTTATCGGCGGTACATGTGGACCTATCGTCAGGTTTTAAAATGAAGATAGCGAAATGCCCGTTTACAAGAAAATAGAACATTTAATGAAAACTTTATAGTTCTGTATATAAAATGAACAATTATCCGAACATCATATTTTCTTATTTAAATTTTTTTATTCAAGTTACATGAACTATCAAAAGGCGGGTACTTTTTATACAACAGAGGAATTTGTATCTATCAGCGCAATAAACATCGTTTGGATTTAGAAATAGATCACAACCGCGACAGATTATTCACACACACGCACTTATGTTACAATGTAAATATGTAATATAATGCGATCAGTAAATAGTACTTGTACATATAGATTAACTGAATAAGAATGATAAATAAAAATATTTGCATCTTACTTTTTATCCTGATTGTAAGCAGCCTGTAGCCGTCAGATCAATCTATATAAACATTCCGCATGAATAACCTTGTACAAAAAACAATATACATAGTCAACTTTTAGTTCATATTCTGGGACGAAATCGTGGTGTAATCAATCAATTTTATACAGAACGGAACGAATCTGTACATAGTTTATACAAAATAAATGCAATCTTAAAGTACATAAACGGAAATGGTATGAAACTCCCTGCGCAGAACCTTGACCATCGCACTTGACCGGAAATACGGAGGTGTCCATATAAAATAATACTTATTTATTTAAAATGTATACCGTATGTGTAAGATTCCAAATATTGTGGCAGTTTCATTTATCTCTATGATTTAAGGTTTCTTTTGAATGATTTTATTCAAAACCAGTTATTTGATTTGATAGATATAGGATACATGTATTTCAAATAGTCAAGCCACTCTCTTTTTTGTTATTGTAAATGGTCAAGAGTTACTAGTAAACACGTGTCTGGTGAATAATAAATGGTTTGAAATTTTCTTCGGAAGGTATAGAGTTGGAATTCTTCCATATTATTAAATAAATAATTATTTTTTGTTGCAAAGTGGAGCAGTAAAACTCGTTCCCCGTGACATGGATGTTTCTTAAGTGTATTAATTACTTCATCCAGCTCTGTCGCCTGAAAGAAGCTTTGTTTTGGCACTTTAGCAATTTGACGTCATAAATATTTTTTTGTTATTTCGGAAAATCATCGAAAGTAAAGAAGGATAAAACAGCACCATCCCTCCTAGCCAAACAGGGGATGGTTACTCCTCCTGGGCACCTGGTCCCACCTCTAGCTTGCTGGGGGTCCGTCGAGGCTCAATTTTGTGCTCTATTGTGAGTGCTGTATAGATTATTGTCAGGATCTCCTTAAACTCATTTGAACAAAGATTTTATTTGTATATGCTACTTATTCGACCCTACCAGAAGGTGCTACTAAAATGAATTTTGGCTGTGTCTAAAAATCACTTTGGATGGAAGCATCACTTATGAGAATTCAGTACCCGAAACACGTGTCTGGTGCATAATAAATTGTTTGAAATTTTCTTCGGACGGAATAGTGTTAGAACACTTCCATATTATTGTATATTTTTTCTGAATTAGGCCTATATCTTGTTGCATGTAACAGGAGACGCTGACTCTCCCCGAGCACATGTTCTCACTTCGGAATGTTATTTATTCCGATGTTCTCAACCGTTCCAATTAAAAATTCTATTAATTTGGCCTTGCCTTCTCGACTTTCAGACTGAAAAATTAATAGGTACTTCTTTAATGTTTATCGAATTTATGAATTACAACAAATCATTCTGAATAGTCTTTATATCTAGAAAGGAGAGAAGTTGAAGAAAATCGGGTGACTGATAACTTATGGCAGGGGGTATCTCCAGTAGGACTCTTTTGTAGAAACCAAAGGTAAACACCGAAACATCTAGAGTGCAAACAGAGACACTTAAGAGACAAGGAAGACATATCATAAAAAAAACAGATGTCGAGAGGGTGTTTCAGTGTGCATGTATCCATCTGGTGCTAGCGCATCTCTGTTTTTATTTTACTGCCTTTTTGAGCTACCACATAAACAGACGAAAAAATGGACAACCGGTCCAGAATAAGGACGGTCATTTGCAAAGCAAGAGGCAAATGGTGTGATTATCCGGATTAGACACGCAAAAAAAAAACCACCTACTTCTCCGGTTACCCAGCTGTCTCGAAGAACACACAATTGATGTGTATAATACACTCCTCGCTATAAGATGACGACATAAACAAGACAGCAAAATGAAGGGATCCGAGTAATAGACTGATAAATATGTAAATGGACATCAAAAGCATCTATAAGAGCATATGAAAAACAGTCCGTGCTATGCTGGCTCGAATGCAGTCCCTTGAGGTTCAGAGAGATCAGGTGGTCAAGATATGCATTCTCTGACGAGGTTTGGACAGGACCTCAATATATATGAAGAGCCTATCAATACAAGCGTCCTACTGGTGACATTACATGTAGTATCATATCCACGGTATGTAAGACGATCGATAAATCTGACGCATTTTCGATGAAAATTCAATCCACTTTTGATCCTGATTGTCATATCACCATAGATCTAAAGTCAGGTTGTGAAATTCCCAAAGTGATATACTCTATTGCAGGCATAGAGCGGAATTTCGAAAGAAGCTGATTTGGGGGGGGTGTCAAATTTCAAGGAAATGAGTTAAAGAAGATCCTGACGATAATCTCAACAGCACTCACAATAGAGCACCAAATTGAGCATCGACGGACCCCTAGCAAGCTAAAGGAAGGATTAGGTGCTCGGGAGGAGTAAGCATCCCCTGTTGGCTAGCCGCACCCGCCGTCGATGTTCATGCACGAAAATGAAAAGAATATATATAATACATGCACTGTCTGAGGCCACGTATATATAGAAAGTGCTATGGCGACAATGTCAGGGAACAATATTCAAAACACTCACTGTCAAACCCCTCGCGGGGAACTTTTTTACGAGCTCCACACGGCAAAGGGCATAAGTGTGACACAAATGAGTTAAAGAAGATCCTGACAATAATCTCAACAGCAATATCCATTTTCGTAAAAAAAAATAAAGTAAAGTTTGCTTGGATGGATAGGCTCTGATAAATAAATTTGTGTTTGGTTACCCTATTTGGATCCAAGAGGGAATACAAAACATCACAAATTCACCACACTTGCATCATTCAATTTGTGCAACATCAAAAAACGTTCTTAAATAGTGTCTGAGTCGAAGAAAATATGTATCATGCTTCCCTGAGATTAAACTATTGAAAGGAACGTGTATTCATTTCGCAAGAAAATGCTCTTGACGTAACAATGCATAAGGTACCGGTATGAACAAACATGTTGCGATGGCTGTTATACCCTGCAAACTGGGCCCTGACCTGAATTTTAATGCCACCGTTTCACCGAGAAAAAAGCGATTTCAGAAAACACGAATTAAACAGACAACTGTTTTGCATATACATATATATAAAATAAATGTCATAATTTGTGTATTGTTACGGATATGCAACACAGACCAAATGCATTTTTCGCATAAAATGCGCTGAGGCGCATTTACCTGTACGATAAATACACAAGTTTGCTGTGTGTTGCATACCCGTAACAATAAACAAATTAAAACACTTATTCTCTTTAAAGATAACAGCCACTTTTATTGGAAACACGTAGTTTTATTCTGAACACATAAAGTATTTGCCGACATACTTTCTAACAATTGTTTTTGAAATAAATTATTTCAATGTATACTTGTATTGAAAACGTGAATTTTTCGATTTCTCGGCGATAAGCTGATCCGTTTTCTCATTCTGAGCCACTGTATACCAGTTCTTCCAGTCTCCTACCTCACCTGTATAACGATAAAATGGTATTACAGAAACAAAGAAACGTTTTGGGAAGCACATTTGAAGAAAGTTATGTACAGCAATTTTTCTGTGTGACGATAGCTGCAAGACTCAAACACAAACAGATTGAACAAATAAGTAGACATTATTGACAATCAAAGAGTTAAAGAAGATCCTGACGATAATCTCAACAGCACTCACAATAGAGCACAAAATTAAACATCGACGGACCCCTAGCAAGCTAGAGGTGGGACCAGGTGCCCGGGAGGAGAAGCATCCCCTGTTGGCTAGCCGCACCCGCCGTCGATGTTTATGAAGCAAAGGGCATAAGTGTGACACAAAGGACACATTGTAAGCAGACGCTTCAAGCACATCAGATCCAAGAAATAGACGATTCTCCTCGGACGACATCCTAGAATCACAGTATTCCTCTCTTTTGTTCGACCTGATCGTCCATACAACTAGAAAAATATGTTTAGTCATTGCTCGTTTCAAATCACTTATATGATTTGATGTGTTTTTGTTGATTGGCGTTAGTATCAATTTTCTTTACTCGGTAATCAGTTGCCATCATTTCATGTCTGTGAATCTCAAAGAGAAAAGATTCGAAACCGGAGTCACCAGAACATATGAAGCACGTCGTAGACTCAAATGGGGGGCTTGATCTCATTCCTATAGGGGATTCCCTTTAGCGTGTCTCGGATTGTTTCATCATAATTTTTTTGGTTTTGCAATTATCCTGGTTTTATATAACCATTATTATATTCGGGTTAGTGTTTGGCCTTTACTCCCTCACTCAATATAAATTTTGAATAAATCCCTCACAGTTGCAATCATGAGCATGAAATAAAAGCTTTTAAAGTAAGCAGATTAAGGATAAGATCCCCAACAAAACAACTTTACAATAATAACAGCGGAACACTCAGGGGACTATACGTGAAACCATACTGAGTTAAAGAAGATACTGACAATAATCTCAATAGCACTCACAATAGAGCACACAAATGAGCTTCAACGGACCCCTAGCAAGCTAGAGGTGGGATCAGGTGCCTGGGAGGAGTAAGCATCCCCTGTTGGCTAGCCGCACCTGCCGTCGATGTTCATGCTCGAAAATGAAAACAAAATATAAAATGCATGCGCAGTCTGTCGTTATGTCTATATAGAAAGTGTCATGGCGACCATGTCAGGGAAAAACAGTCAAAATACTTACTGTCCAACTGAAAAGTGAATATATGAAGACCAATCACACCAATAAACAAGGAAACAGAACAAAAACATCACAGGAAAAACCTCAAAGACAAAAATAGGAAAACATAATTATCTATCTCTGTTTTACACGCAAACACTATGACTAAATCAAACCAATTTCAGCTCATTAAGAGTTCCTTTTAATGACATGAGATAGAGGCGGCTTATGAATAAATACCTCCCCATGAAATTATGAAGACAGAAATTATGAAGACACACTTCTTAGAGGTTTTAACAAACTCAACAATTTAAGCATTATTAATAGTTTATGTCTAGGCAGATTATACCTTACCTTTTCTATAGAGAAAATTGAAGTCTCTGTCAGTTATTTGTTCCTTTTTCTTGTCTGCTTCTTTCAGGTTCTTAAAGTTGCATTTCTCTGCAACCTCCTTAGCGAAAGTGTCACTACATTCAACTTTTAGGAAAGAGGCTATTTTCTTGATTTCTTCAACAGGATCCTAAGATAAAACAAAAGGGTATAATGAGTTAAAGAAGATCCTGATGATAACAACACTCTCAATAGAGCACAAAATTAAGCATCGACGGACCCCAGCAAGCCAGAGGTGGGACCAGGCGCCCGTCAAAATGACAAACACGTCTTTTTCGATGTTAAACGTCTTCAAATTCAATAGCATCATTTAAGAACAGATCAATTTGCAGCATGGACCAGACATGCACGTTTAGGGTACTTAACCCTCGTATAAGTATACCAGAGAAGTACCAATCGTAGTCGAGTCCATGATCCTGGGGAATATGACATAATTGTGTAAATTTCCTTTAACAAGGCAGTCGAGAACCCCCGACTGGAGGCAAGACCAGGTGCCCATGAGGAGTGAGCGTCCTCTGACTGCATGCAACACCCGCCACGAATACCAAATAGAAATGTGTTTAATCCGGTAATCTCCAAATAGGTAAAAGAATGTCAATTGGAAAGGCCGTACTTAAAAATGTCCTTAAACATCCTTAATAAGCAAATGTCTGACCCAAAAGCAAAACATTTTACATTCAAAATTTATATGGACAGATAATGATTTGCAAATAACAAACGAAGGTTTTGTATTGGTTCAGATACTTTGGAGTTAGCACGTTGGACGTTTCCAGGTGAATACGTTTTTGTGAATCATAGACATTTCTTAATTACAGAGCCTTTTTATGAAATTGATAATTTCTTAACAATCACCTTGATAAAATTACTATATACTTGTACATTCTTTACGTTACTTTCTTTCATGTTTTCTCTCTCTCACCATCTTTTGGATATGGTTTGATTTTCGAAATTTTGTATTAAGTCAGCAAAACACATTATTAAATGATCAGAAATTATTGCCGATTTTTCTTATTTTTGATTGGTGGAGACGCTGTTTGATAGAGTGTACCTCAGAGTGAGTTGACCGCTAACGCTCCAAAGCGGTCTATTCGGGATTAGCGCGTGCGTGACCGGCGTTAATTTTTGTAGTGTTAGATCTTTGACTCCGCGTATCAATACAATGCAAATGTCTATAAAATCCTGATAATTAATGGAGCAGTAATTGACCTTTGATTTCGGTCTACTCGTGACTATACCTGACCAGGTACCAGGTCTGTAAAGTCACGAGTAGACCGAAATAAAAAGTCAATAATTGTATATTATCACGGCAAAACCCATTATCACTAACCTTTTTTATATCTTCATAAAATAGAGGTAGTATGTGGTCCTGTCTATCATCAAGCTCTTGCTCAAACCCTTCACGGTGCTTATACCAAGGTACAAACGGTTCTGAGAAAAATGAGTGTTTGTACCTTGGTATAAGCACCGTGAAGGGTTTGAGCAAGAGCTTGATGATAGACAGGACCACATACTACCTCTATTTTATGAAGATATAAAAAAGGTTAGTGATAATGGGTTTTGCCGTGATAATATACAATTATTGACTTTTTATTTCGGTCTACTCGTGACTTTACAGACCTCTCATTTATACTTCTCAATAACCTATAAATCAGGATTTGAGTTAATTTTAAGATGAATTTAGAATCAAATCATAATTGTTACTTCATGAGAGATCTTGAGCATTGACTCCTCACTACTAAAGGATTTGGATTAAAGTGGATTTATCAAAATGTTTCAATTAAACTTTTATATCAAAAGTTTTTAACATCATAAACTATTACAAAGAGTTCATTGAAAAGATTTTGACATTCGATTCATTTCAAGGAGACTCGAGCTATAACACATCATAGCTATTACCATCAAGATAAAATGTTTACTTGAAAAATTCAAATCTTACCCTGTCCCGTAAGAGAAAAGTAGCAATAATCATCCCAGACCATTTTAGGTGCCTCTGGGGGTCGCATGCCTTTCATGTGATTATAACATGACACAGTCATGTCTTTCGGGTTTCTCTGAATATACAGTACCCTACATCGTTTTTCCAAGATCCCTTTCGGTAAGGCTTCAAAGATCAAATGTGTGTTCAATACTCGAGGTCGGGCTAAGTTGTCAAACTGATCTGGATCATTGAATTCAAGCATTACGGATTCTTTTGTCTTACGTTCGTATTCTGAAGAACCCTTATTCAACATTGAAGCTATCTCCCACAGCCAATGTGTACCTGGAAAAAACACACAATGTCTAGAGATATTTCTTGAAATCTTTTAAAAGGACAGAAAGATATATCGTTTTCTCAATTCTATGCTTTGCAATAACAAAGTTCATCTGTATTATATAAACAGGGAAAGTAGAATGAATTGTTTAATTTGGTCGTTCCCATGCATTCATACTGGGATAGGGGGTTTAAATTCCGTGTATCCCCACCGAAAGTCATGATATAACGGAAAATCATCCATAAGTTGCATTATCGTTATCTTTTTTTCTATCCATATACAACATAGTAAAGTCATATGTCATATTTAACTATTGAAATCTTGGAGAGCCTAAAATTAATTCTCAAATTTTCCTGTTTGACTTCTCTTTCTCTTCGGAATCGATACACGAAATAAGAAGAGTAAAAGGTAGATTAAACAGCGCAACTTTCGAAAGATTATACACATGTAAACAATCGCCTTCTTATCATCTTACTTGACCCATCTGTAGTTTGGTACAAGCATTGTTTCCAGCATTGCACGCTGAGCAACCGTGACACCTTTTGTAAATCTTGTCAAAATAGACTGGGCACTGATCACTGTTCAATCTGATACTTTTAGTTGACTTTCCGGGCGACTGCTCATGAGCTCGCTCAAGCCAACAAAAAAAGACTATTTGTCTATTTCTGTATATTGAAGTTGCCTTTCCATTTTTTGTCTTGCTTAGGTTGCGCCATTTACGGTTGGAAGACCCTTTGATTACCGGTGTAAAACAGGTCCTGGGATATCTCTGTATATCCGTAAAATGGGTTATTGTGCGCATGTAATCCAGATACCCAAATCATTTGTCATAAATCAAAATCGTTTCTCTGTAATACATGTATGTGTATGGTTAGTTGTGAGTATACTTGATTGCCTCTTTATCTCCTGTTGTTTGTAAAGATCGTCCTTATAAATATCCTTTTTTGTATCGGTCTCATGCCTGTGTGATCCGCTAAGGTCACATGCAATGATCTTGTTAGAGATCTCAATATTCTTTTTGAATCTTTAAATGTATATGGCTCCCTAGTCCATCGCGCTAACCAAATACTCCACCATCCTCAACTGTGATCAAAGATTTCATGATTAGAGAAGATGACGTGAATCTATCACTGATGCCGCAATGAATCTATGTCTTATTGGTGAATAATGATACATGTATCATCAAAGAATTGCTCAATTCTTTTCAAATTTCTTCTCACCTGCTTTTTGATAAGCACATATCAATATGTCATCATCAAAAGTTTTCATGTCTCGAATTTTGGGGAAGTTCTTTCGTGGATCAGGAATAATACCAGCTTTCACAGCAAAGGATCCAACTCTCATTGAGTTAACAATAAGGTCCATATCTTTCACCTCTCCATGCTCGTTGACCTTGGGAACCAGATCGCTCTCATTAATTTCTAAAAAAACAACAAAGTAGAATGTACCTTTGATTTGCATTGTTTATAAACTTTCTGGTCAAACTAAATACTTAGTAATAAAAATATGAAAGAAAACAATAGATTTATATGAAGATCTTTAATGTTATATTTAGCGTGACGTCGTTGACGTTCTCCATATTAAACATCGGCGAAGTCACGCTAAAATTAACATAGAAAAATCCTCATCTAAATATATTTTCTGTCACTGTGAACGTAGTATAGGTTGCACAAATATATCTTGACGTCGTTAGTTACAAGAGTTCGAGATCTATCCCCCTGCATCAATTTCAATAGGAATATTTGTCGACAAAAAAGTGAGCTGTGTGTAGTAAGCGAGCATTTGCTGTTTAGGATTTCAATTTTGTCCTCACACTACTACAATTAAATAATTAAATAATTGAAACATAAGAGAATTTACGATTTCGAGGTTTTACTCCATTAAATGAGTTAAAAACTAGAGAGAGCATTTAAACCATAAACCTCTGATGTACAAAAATATATCAGTTCGCCTTGTAACTGCTATTAATGAAAGGAAAAGTATAAGACCCCAAACTCTTGATAAAAGTTCATATGCATGAATCAACGTCTTATACGTTGGGTAAAACCATCCCGAATCCAATATACATGTATGAGGTGGTTTTTTCTTACATTCAAGTTGACATTTGATAAATTAAACCATGAGCCGTCAAGTGTCTTCTCTTCCGAATCAGGAATAATATCGGCCATACATCAAACTTTTTTCCTTGGTAGAATAACCATCATGTATTACGAAAACAACAAACTCTATGGCAACCACACACTGCGTTTAAAATTGCCAAAAGAATCAGCGTTCGATGTCTTATCAAAAACATTCTTACTCTAAAGCGAAAACAACTTACAATCATGCCTCAAACAACTAACAAAAATAGTCAAGATATATTGTTAAACTACTCATCCGTCCAGGAAAAAATCTAATGTCATTGTCCAAAAACAAACCTCTTACGCGAATGATAAGAATTTAATTTTTATCAGAACACCCTACTGTGGCCTTCAACCTTCTTTGTCGAAACAACCAATTTTCATTGCCAAAACCTCTTTGGTGAAAAAGTATCCTCTATTATCAAAACAATGAGCTTCCATTGTCAAAATAATTTTATCCAAATGACGAACTTCCTCGATGCCTAAAATTAAGCAACCTTAATTGTTATATTCTTCCCGCCAATGGCATATTCCTTAAGGAGGGTTTGAACACCAAAATGGCGGCAGCATTATTTGTTTTCTCGCTTCCTAGGAAAAGTACAGTCTTAACTCCCTTAAAACATTTGATACTCTGATTGATATACGCATTTGAGTATCCTGATGAAATTTGAATAATTTCCGGCGTCATTTGAGGAAATTATGGGGATTTTTCAAAATCTAAGACTTTGGGAGTTTTATCCATGAGCAAATCACGACGTCATTTCGACGTTATCGGGAAAAAATGGTGTCACAAACCTTCGCATTCAAAATGCAATAAAAACATTATTACAAAACGTATTGCGTTGAAACTTGGCATGACAATTAAATCTTCATCACAGTGTATTCGTTGACAAATTTACGTTACAGGAAAGCAGATGTCACTTCATTGAAAATGGACGATTTTGGAAGAAAAAAATGTAAAATATAAAGCCTTGTAATATTCCAATCCTAAATTCTATTTTTCCCATTTAATAATGAAATAATCTCTGGACATTCTTGGTAATTTTGATAGTTTTGGACAAAGATTCATCCAAAGGATTCCTAATAATTAACTTGCAACTAAAGTTAATTGGCTCGAAATTGCATTTTTTTAGCGACAGTGTCATCTTTAATTCAAGTATCCTGCCTGTGTTGAAAACACAATTCCTTTTATCTTTTCCATATGTAAGTGCAATATATGTATGGATATTTTGGAATTTAAATCAAAATTAATTTCCAATAGCTTTACGAGAACTGGAATGACACTTTCAATATTATGACGTCATCAAGAAATTCACGAAAACGTCGATAAATGCATATTTCCTGTGGAAAGAATCAAATGTAAGTCTGTATAGTCAAGGACAGACAAGAAATATGTAATTTCAGAAATTTTCAGAAAAATTGAATTTGGCGTCCAAGTGTTCAATACCTCCTTAAAATGACCTGACTACGCTAGAGAAAAAGCAGCGTCGTATGTTGACTTTCACTTAGAACTGTTCATGTGATTCTGGTTTTTATTTTGCAGTCTAAGTACAATAATAGCTTGATATCGATGATAGAAATGAGGGGATTTGCAACGGGACTTGGTTGATGCAACCACAGTTAACAGGCGGAACATCCACATGCCAAAACACAGAGTGGACAAACAAAGCAAGGGACACCCAAGGGACTAGGAATACCAAACACCAAAGATTTCATCTAAACATTTGACTCTGTTGAAACAAATTTGACTCTGTTGTCGATACAAAATACTTTGAAATCTTTAAAATAGGAAATAATGTGCGGACCTTTACCAATTTTAAGGCAATAAGTCATCTTCTTCGACATATACATTGTATGCTTCATTAGGAGTGATATGTAAATTGACTTTACTATATACAACTGATGAATAGTTTTATTTGTGAATACAAGGACATGAAAATTATTAGAAGAGGTAAATGATTTAAATATATATAATTACCAACAGGAGGGTAGCGTGGTTTCATCTTTTGTTGGCTCCTCTTTCCTCTGCGGGCTCAATAAACAACCTGGATACAAAAATAACGGAAACAAAAGTAACTCCTTTATAATAAAACAATCACATGTACTTGAACTAAAAAACTAAAATATTCATAATGCGTTTCTTTTCCTTGAAGACTTTGATATTATCAATTTTAGGAAATCCTTTGAAAAAAGTTAAGATATATATTTAATTCACTAGATTCGGCACCATTAATTATTTCACAACTTTCCTTTTCTTTATTATTCTTATCTAAATTATAACTTTCGTTATCTCTTCTTTTTTTTTTGTCATTTAAAGAAAAGGAAAGGATATCCAACATGACCACCATGCACTGACCAAACAGTACAAACCCACAAGGCAACACATAAATGACATCAGACAAAACTACAACCTGCAACAGAAAACAACAATATGCCCTATAGAGCATCATACAAAACTGACAAAAAAAGTCAGAAAACTTGCACAACATCAATGAGTTAAAGAAGATCCTGACGATAATCTCAACAGCACTCACAATAGAGCACAAAATTAAACATCAAACATTTATGACAGCAGATAAATAAAAGGAAACCAATGCGCATCCGGCGCCGACTCTAAACAATCATCTGGTATAAGCAAATTGTGTGTTTATCCGGATTACTTGCGCACAACCCTCTCACGTATCCCGATACACAGAGATCTCCATAGACACACAGTTGCTATATAAACATAACACTTCTCAATGTAAGAAAGGAGGGGATTTCCAACAAGACTCGGTTGCAGCACCAACAGCAACAAACCAAAACACCCTAAGTGAAAACACAGAGAATGTGGCATCACAAACAAGACAGTTAAACGCAGCGGCCTTAGATAATATATATTCTAAGTACATTGATATAGAATTTTCTATGGCATGCGTATAAGAGTCCGTGATTTGCTGGCATAAGCGAACTCAATATCGATCACCCGAGAAGTCAGATAGGACAGAGGATCAGGACCATGTCCTCGCTGACGAGATTTCGACAGGAACCTTCATGAAATCCTATCTTTAGGGTCGACCAGTGTTCAACATTGGAAAAGACACTGGTTTAAAAACTGTATATGGGTCCAATACCATGTCCAATGTTCTTTTGATAACTTTAGGATAATATCCTCGGTAAAGCAGACGACTACCTATTTTTTTTTATATTGGTGGTTGAAGTTTGATCTGCCTTTGATTCTTTTATTTTTTTTTTATTAGGTCATCGTAAAATGAAGGCAATGAAATTTCCAATGATACATTCTCTGATGCTGGAATTGTCCTAAATTTTGAAAAAGTG
This sequence comes from Pinctada imbricata, assembly GCA_033119305.1. Classification (NCBI taxonomy): domain Eukaryota; kingdom Metazoa; phylum Mollusca; class Bivalvia; order Pterioida; family Pteriidae; genus Pinctada; species Pinctada imbricata. The sequence goes on along the minus strand of VSWD01000005.1, from coordinate 46,541,382 downwards.
CAGGATGGTTATTGTAATTTCAAAAAAAGATTTTACAAGTTTATGATATCTAAATCCACGACTGATAAGTTTTTTAGTAATTTGGTTATTTTCTTCACGGAAGACAGAAACAGAGAAACATGAGAGCAAGAATAAATGCCCTACGATGTAAATATTGGAACACCAAGCTAAGGGAAATTAACTATGTTGAAGCTAAAGTCTTCCCTTTTGGCGTATATCTTTGTCTGAGTTTTTCCGTTATTGATTTTGATATCCAGATCTGAAAAAATGGTGTAGCGGTAGCTTTATTCAATGTTAACTCTGGCGGATAAAATTAATGTTTGTATTGGTCAATATGGGTTATTAAAATTCAAAATATCATCAAGATATATAGAGGTGCAGTTGAAACATTTCAAGTCGTCAAATTTTTTGCAAAAGTTTTTGCATATATTGCATGAATTCTTTTTCGTATATGAATAAAAACAAAAACAATAAGTACCCATAGGAATTCCAACAACTTGCCTATACAGAGTGTCACACTTATCTTACAACATGCCTTGCACAAGTATAGGTTAGTACACAAATTCAATTGTATAAATTTCAAGATCTTTTTATAGTATGTAAAGAACAAACCATGTACATAATTTTTGTGTCTGGATTTACAAGGGGTTTTGAGATGTCGCGAATCGAACCCCCATTCCCTTACCTGTTATGCGAATTTTGAAGGAATAAATCTTGGAAAACTTACCTTATTAGATATATTTGTTCGCATGAGGATACTTTACCTTAGTATCAAGATGTAGACCGTTTTATCCGTGTTGACATAGGTAGGATCAGTTCTTGTTCCGTTTTATCACCTTATACACGTACGCCGTATACTTATCCAATAAGGTCAATTTCAACCCGTTCTCCATGTCACCCGCATTAATCACTTTTTTTACTTCTACAACGCCAGATTCGAACGAATGTAGAGGAGGTAGGGAGTCAGGACCCTCTCCTTCCGGGAATTTGCCAAAATGCTGCTTTGTCTTATTGATATCTACTAGTTTAATTTTTCAAAATTATAAACTAGTGCCCATAATTCCTGCCTATGGGAACATTTCTAAAATCGCCCATGTCGAACGAGACAATATTTAGAATTCTTTCCTTCAGTATCATCTATCATCTTTTGCATGTTCTTCTACAAGAACTGTGCGTGTATTGTAATTGTATTATTTGTCCTATAACACACTCTTTGGTCATATTTCATTGTTTAGATTGAGGATCACTGACGAGGGATAAGTACCCGAAACTTTCATGTCTGGTCCATGCTGCAAATTTATCTGTTCTTAAATGATACTATTGGATTTAAAGACGTTTAACATTCTGTCTGTTCAATTTATACAAAAATGCATACATAAACATGATTAACATGAGGGGTTTTTTTTTGTTGTTGTTGTTGTTGGTTTTTTTTTTTTGGGGGGGGGGGTTCCAATTTTTGTTTTGTTTTTGTTTTGTTTCATTTTCGTCGAGAAAGCTCCCTAGCTGCAGAGTTGGAGTTTGTATTACATGGGCTGTTCTAGTGAGGTGGATAGGGGGTTGGAGCACCCCACCCCTTTGGTCAGACCGAAAATATTTACATGGAAACTTTGAGAGTGAAAGAGAGAGATAGCCTCTGTTTTCTGTCTATGTATGGTGTCATCGATCGAACCTCTTACGGAATTGCAAAACGGGAAGGGGTGGTTGAGATGAAAAGAGCTATGAAAAGGGAGTAATTATTTAAGGATCTAGATCACGTAGAAAAAAATATTTGAAGGGTAAAATTGCCCATTTACATGTATCTGTAACATTATTCCCTCAACTTTTACTGCTCATTCCAAACATCTTCCGTTCGCCGGTTTATGACTATCATAAAAATTCAAACTTAAGATCGTTAAGATATTGTATTCTTCAATTCCTAAAAACATTCCGCCTCGCTACGCTCGCTTTGCAAAGAAATTTAAAGGGACAAATCACCATCTTGCGTTAAAGAAATTTGAGTCTACACCCCCTTTTTTTCTTCTTTGCAAAATTTCTGGATCCGCCTCTCTATTCTGATGCATTTGCTTGTCACACAACATGATTTTTAGAAGATCTTACAAATCTCGTATATATTCAATTCTAAAGACTATCATAACCATTCTTTCATAATTTATTCAAACTTAACGTTGTATTTTCTCCATTCAATTCTCACGCTGCATTGACAGAAAATTGGGTGTAAATGCCTCACTGAATCACGTCGTCTCATTTTTGTTCAAAATATCTAACAATGTACCAACCCTGCGCCTTGGTTACTATGGTAACGATAACCTATTTCCTCAAGTCTTTGTCTCAATTACTTTCCTCAGCTGAGGAACCCCTCAAATGATAATAAAAAATTTGATACAAGATGATTTTGAGGAAAACTCAGCTTAAGCCCCCGTTCCACTGCAATCCCGCTGTACCTACGTTCATTCCCTACCTCGAAAATTGCCAGGTCGGGAGAGAACGGCTCTTAGTCGTATCTTGGTCTGGTACAGCGTATGTTGGTCTAGAATCGATCGGTATTAGAGCGGGCACGCTTTAGAGGTCGGGAAAAGTTTCCCGTATTCTTTCAACCGGTTGAAAGAATACGGGAAACTTTCCCGCTCTCTTTGTGGTCGTGAAATAGTCGGCGCTTGGTCGGGATAGTCGGGGGTACAGCCTAGGTTAATCGTGTCCTGGTCGGGAAGGAGCGTGGTTTGAGCGTGATCTGATCGGCATTTACCTAAACCCCGCTCTTTTCACGCATCAGATACGCTTTAATAACGCCCTGTTCCCGATCTTTACCCGTCTATTCTACGCTCTTACCAAGATCTATCCACTACAGATTCAATGTTTGCTGATCTTACCAAGACCTTTTCATGATCATCTTGCGACCTATTCACGCTCTATATGACCAAGTTACGACCAAACGACGCTTAAAATAGAATGTGTGCACATTTCATTCATTTTCTCGCACTGATATTGATTTGTTCAAAATATTTACTATTGAAATGTCGCCGCGACGATTCTTGGCTATCCAATGCCACTTTTTAAGTAAGAAAATTTTTAATTTTGATCGCGACACTTTTGGGTAAGGCTTGGTCGAAACGAGAAATACATGCTTCTTCTTGGTCGATACGATCATTGGATGACAAATGAGATCACTTTAAGTTAGAAATTGTGTTTTGAGCGGGAATGCGTCGGGGACAGTCGGTAATAGATCGGGATTTCATCGGGAATAGATCGGGTTTTGGTCGGGAATAGATCGGAGTTTGATCGGATAGAACGGGACTTGGTCGGCAATATGATCGTGAGTAGAGCGGGTAAAGCGTGAGTAAGTCCGCGATGAAACGTGATTCGGTCATAAATTGATCGGGAGTCGGTCGGGAATAGAGCGTGATGTCAAGAAAAAAATGAAAAGGTCGGGAAAGTTTTACCCGCTCTTGTGAAAATTGCGGTCGGGAATGGTCGTAGGTACAACGGGATTGCAGTGGAACGGTGGCTTTAGGGAATCATCAAGCGGATTTGAGGTTGAGGAAAATCTCAATTTGAGAAGTTTGATACAATTGAGGCCTGGACATTCTGGGCCCGGCACCATAAACTAAGAATTGACTTAAGTCTAGATTTCAATATTCTTTTGTCTTGTTATACTATCAGTGATGACTTCGATTTATTAAACAAAAAATTCTATTTGCTGAGTAAAATTGAATAAATTAAGTTAATATTTCAAATTTTCACTGATTTGTCATATATTGTATTTTGAAAATTTGACTTAAGTCAATTCTTAGTTTATGGTGCCGAGCCCAGGTTTCACTCTAAAAAGCGATGAGCGAACCCATACTCCCAGCCAGGAACCTATCTTCATCTCAACATAATAATGACATCTTTCGTTTTGAGAAAACTTCAAAACTATATCAGATTAACGCTGTTTGGACACCTTTCTTTTTATTTTGATTAACTTGCTTGTCTAATTACTATTATTAAGTATAGGAATAATTTTATAAATTTAAACTTTATGATAACAAACTATTCATTATAACGCATTTCGGTTAGAAAAGATCTCCAACAAGACCCCATTGCAGCATCAACAGCAGAACAGGGTAATTGATGATTAACTGAAAAGAGGGTATCTCCAACATGACTCGATTTCGGCACCCACAGCTAAACACCGAAACATCCAGTCGCAAAAACAAAGGAAGACCTAACACTAAAGACGACATCAAAACACTGAATACATAAGACTACACAGAAGCAATATAAATCGAACGAGAAACCATGTTATTCAGTCTCAAAATCCAGAAGGTAAGGAAAACTCATTAGATTTTCTCCTAGAACAGTTGCGATCCACGGAATAAACAATATGCCGATGTGAGACCGGATGCACGGGAAGAGTCAGCATCTTCTGTTTGCATTCAACACCCGTCGTTACAGTTCCATGAAAACTTGTCAAATTCGATTATTGTCCCGATGTACGTATCAGGCAAATTTGTCTTGTTTGGTGATGTTTACAGTAATTCAGTTGCAATCTAGAATGAAATAAAAATCAATGGACGGTGCCGACTTAGGACGGCCATCTGCAATACAAACGGCAAATGGTGTAGATATCCTGATTACATCCGCACAAACCCATCACCTCTCCGGTTACTCAGCGGTCTCGAAGAATGCACAACACAGGGGCCAAGATAACAAACCTATGGATATGTAAATAGATATCAAAAGCCTGAGGGCGTGCAAAAAGATCAGTCCATGTTCTTCCGCTTTGAGCTAGTTCAAGTATGAAAACAGGCGAGGAGTCCGACCAACTTTCAGAGACAGGTGGTCAGTGTCCTTCTGGTGATCTCATGATCATATCCCCGGTGTATAAGGTGATTCTGGCACATTTTCGCTATAAATTCAATTAACATTTTATCCTCCTTAAAGTAAAAGTATAATTTTTGCAGGTATAAATTAGAATTTCAGAAGAATCTAAGAGTAATAATGCCGAAGAGTTCCAACTCTATACCTTCTTGAAGAAACTTCCAAACCAATTTCCATTTTGTTTTGTAAAATTTCCATAAAGGAAAATTACCATTGGGGGGATTAAAGATTAAAAACTAAGAGTCCCCTTCGGCGTTGCCGGTAGGGGACTAATTAAGTTAACGTTGCTTGGATATGGGTTTGATCACTTTTCATTTATGAGGGAATACATACATAACACCATATTATGAAGAAATTCAATTTTCTATATACGTTTCTATTTAGCAGTCTTGTACAATATATCATTCCAGTCGTGAAGATCACAACAAGCATTTATTAAAACATCTTTAAGTTGAAGAAACCATGACATTGTAGATCAATTCTGAACACATATACATCTCATTTATCGGGTCACATTCCAAAATTGCTTATGCATAGAAATTATTTCAACGTATATTTGTACTGGAAACGTGAGTTTTTCGATTTTTCAGCGATTAATTTGTCAGTTTTCTCATTCTGAGCAACGGTATACCAGTTCTTCCAGTCTCCTACCTCACCTACAAAACGATATAATTGGTTACAGTAACATAAACTTTGTGAGAAACATTTAAAAGAATTTTATAGTGGCTCTCTGCAAGACTAAAACACAGAAGCATTCAAACATAAGCAACGATTAGATAAGAAAGATCCTTTACCATATAAATATCAGATTGTATGCTTATCCGATTAACTCACCTTTACATGAACCGTACATGCAAGTCATTGTTAACTAAATAAACATTATGATATGACGCGACAGGCCCAAGAGTCACGGTGACGCAGAGCAGTCGCTTTTTCTTTAATTTTTGTGCAATATTAATCATCCCCGAGGGCACATGTAGCCAAGTTCGATCAATTTCGTTTGGTCGTTCCTTCAAACGCATTTGAAAATTTTGTTTACAAAATTTTCTTAAATTTCTTAAACCTGGGTCCTGTAGCATCATGTCCCAGCCATTTTGCTTTGTCTTTCGGTATATTTAGGACATAATTTTCACAGATTTTGGTCATATTACATTGTTTAGATTGAGGATCACTGACAAGGGTTTATTACCCGAAACATGTATGTCTGGTCCATGCTGCAAATTTATCTGCTCTAAATTGATTCTAATGAATTTAAAGACGTTAAACATTATAACAAAAAGGTTCGAAGCTGGTAAAAGCATTGTGACGTCACGAAAATTTGCATTTTTTTCCCGCAATCGGAAGGGTCAAGTATAGATAAACCGAATGTTCTGCGTTGCGAGATTACCCACCGTGATTTTGGACCAATGTTCTCTTCTTGTAATTTGGTCGTCAAGAGCAGTCTCATTAACGATAAAAAAAATACATCACAGAAATGTCAAAGAAAAAATGCAAATACTAGCAAGGCAAAATAAGTTGCCTCCTCTCTATTCAAATAGAACAAATCCTTTGATAAAAACAAGCCACTTCGGTTCACATGGAATGTACAATGCTTTTCTTAACATGTTTAATTAAAATCAATCATCTAATAAAGATGATTACCATACGAAGCACAGTAAACGTTTATTCATTTTAGTACTAACCTTTTCTATAGAGAAAATTCAAGTCTTTCGACAGCATATGTTCTTTTTTCTTGTCTGCTTCTTTCATGTTCTTAAAGTTGCATTTCTCTGCAATCTCCGTAGCAAAATCATCGCTACATTCAACCTTTAGAAAAGAGGCTATTTTCTTTATCTCTGTTACAGGATCCTGAATACAAAAAAGGGTTAAATTTATAAACTAGTCCAAAGTATCTAAATGCATTCATTTTGTGAAATATCTAAAAATATCATCATTACTCAGTCTATCAAATTGGATATACTTAATATCATCACTTGATAAAATCATTACGAATGTTTATATTTTTCTTGTAGTGTGTGGCTTTTTTCATTTCATTTCAGGTTGTTTACCACTTTTTTTATTTCGGACATGGTTTAATTTTTTCTCGAAATTTCAGAAATAGTCCCAGTTTTAAATCAACAAATCCCATTTTCTAAATTTTTTTAAATTTAATGCTGAAACAACCTTTTTAATATCTTCATAAAATAGAGATAATATGTGGTCCTGTCTATCATCCAGCTCTTGCTCAAATCCTTCACGGTGCTTATACCAAGGTACAAACGGTTCTGAAAAAAATCATTATGTTTAATCATCTATAATAGCTACATGTGTCAAATATAGGAACTCAAAATTGATATTACAATTCAAATAAATTTTGAGGTAAACGTATCAAAATCGGTATCACGACAAATTTTTCTCCAGACATTAAGCATAAACATGATGAATATCTTAAATGTTTCATATCCAGAGTTATAATACAGTCCATTAAAGAGGTTTTTGATGTTCGCTTCATTTCATGAATGTAAACGTCTTCAAATTGAATAGCATCATTTAAGAACAGATAAATTGGCAACGTGGATACTTGAAAATCAACTCCATATTGCTATTATTACGCCTTTCATATAAAACTCAAATCTTACCCTGTCCCGTAAGAGAAAAGTAGCAATAATCATCCCAGACCATTTTAGGTGCCTCTGGGGGTCGCATGCCTTTCATGTGATTATAACACGACACAGTCATATCTTTCGGGTTTCTCTGAATATACAGTACCCTACATCGTTTTTCCAAGATCCCTTTTGGTAAGGCTTCAAAGATCAAATGTGTATTCAATACTCGAGGTCGGGCTAAGTTGTCAAACTGATCTGGATCATTGAATTCAAGCATTACGGATTCTTTTGTCTTACGTTCATATTCTGAAGAACCTTTATTCAACATTGAAGCTATCTCCCACAGCCAATGTGTACCTACATGTAAATAAAATAAATGCACTGTTAAGAGATATTTCCTAAATTTGTAGTGCAACCGGTGTCCTTCAAAAATCTCCTGCACAGAAAATATATTGTTTCCTAAATTCTGTTACTAATAGCATGCTCACCAAAAAATACAAAATTCTCTAGTATATGACCGGGAATATCCATCTGTGTTCGGTGTTTTGATGTCGTGTTTGGTCTGCCCAACTCGCAAACAAGGTCATAGGCGGCACAGGCTTGCAATATAACCTTGCCGTCATCGCTATTTTCCTACGCCATTTCACGCAATGATAAAACCCGAGAGGCATCGCAGGTACGGCATGTCGTCACAGTGACGTCAATATGACTTCTGACGTAAACAGTGCAAAAGATTCAAAGGCAGAGGTACATATTTGAGTGTTTAGGGGCGAGTAAATGGGCAATGAAGGAAACGATTCTTATCTTCATGAAGGAAAATTTACAAGACTCACGTCTAATGACGGTAGGTTTCGAATTATAGGTAGAATTTGTATTTTTACTGGAGACTTCTCGCTCAGCTGATCGTGTTGGCAACGTACGAATGAAGAAAGAATCCCCGATACTGCATCGATTTGCATCGAAAGAAAAGAATTGCATGTACACTGTATACCTCATAAATGTAGTCAAACCTGATGGCATATGCTTGCAATACTTTATTTACAAATATGATGGCCAAGTTCCAGTCTGCAAGAATCTTGCAGACAAACAATGAGCGATGACGGCAGAGGTAGATTTCAAAGTGAAGAAAAGCGGAACTGAAATCGGACGTATGCGTAGGAGATTGTGGCCTGCCTTGTCTCTTTCGTGTATCTTGCTGTGTATGCTTTCAAAAAGGAGTGTTTCGGTGTTTTGCTGTGTTTGCTGCAACCGAGTCTTGTTGGAGTCCCCTCCTTTCTGTTTCGATCTTAAGCTTGATGCGTATGAAATCAACTGAGCTCAAGTCACTGCAGTATAATCTTGTTTCAGGTCTTCATATTCTTTTTTTTAACTCTAACCGACTTTATTTGGTTCTGCAGTCCATTGCACTTACCTTTACTCCACCACCCTAGCCCGTGAACAAAGATTTCATAATAAGAGAAAATGAGGGGAACCATCATCGATGCCCCAATGAATAGATATTTTTGAACATAATATACAATATACGGTGATATTTTAAAGTTATTTCTTTCAAAAGACATGTTCCTACCTGCTTTTTGATAAGCACATATTAAGATATCGTCGTCGAAAATTTTCATGTCTCGGATTTTAGGGAAATTTTTCCTTGGGTCAGGTATAAAACCAGCTTTAACCATCATTGCTCCAACTCTCATAGAGTTTACTATGAGGTCCATATCTTTCACCTCTCCATGCTCGTTGATTTTGGGAACAAGATCGCTTTTATCAATCTCTGAAAATAACAGAACACATTTGAATTTACTGGCAATGCTCACAAACGTACCTTTCAAATGTTAAATGTCTTCAAATCCATAGCATCATTTAAGAACAGATAAAGCAGCATGGCCCAAACATGCACGTTTCGGGTAATAAACCTTCGTCAGTGATAATCAATCCAAACACTGAAATAGACTGTGAAAGTTATATCTATGTCCAAGAATACCGAAAGACGAAGCAGGATGAGTGGGATATGATGCTACAGGATCACCTAGATGAGCTATTGTTTCTTAACTTTCTAGATTTGTCCTAATATCGTGGTAATAAAATAAAGGGCAATATATCATTGCAAATGTTAAACGTCTTCAAATTCAATAGCATCATTAAGAACAGAACAATTTTCAGTATGGACCAGACATGTACGTTTCGGTACTTAACCCTCGTCAGTGACCCTCAATGATAACAAAGAGTGTGAAAATTATCGTGTCCCAAAAGGTGTAGGGCCACGAAACCCCTAAATCGGCCCTGAATTGATTGAATATTTCTTGTGACTTGATACTTTGTTAACTTCTTTACTAATAATGCATGTATCAGCAACTATGATCCCCGTGAAAACCCCAAAATCGGTCATTTTCTGTCAAATTGCTGCAAAACCTACATGTTTCTTTAAAATTAACATTGGCCACAAAATGATTTAGATGTTCTTTCTCGTTAAACAGGTATAATCATCCACTTTTTAAAATGTGGTTCCCATAGGTAAAGGGTAGATATTCTAATATTTGAAGTATCTTTTTTCCTAAAATAGATAAAACAAGTCAATGACATTGCAGAAACAAATCTCATTGTACAAACAAACACCTATATATTAGTATATAGCGAATCCAATGCATGAGCCAAACCAAAGCATAACCATGACCTCAACAAGCCTCAAACATGGTTAGAACAAAACAGTCGATAAACAAAGTTTCTCAATAATAGTAAAAAGAAATATCATCTGCGTCATTTTAAAGATCAGAAACAGTATAATTTTAAAACGAACAAGATAATGGCTAGAAAGTTCAACAATCCTCAAAAGCAAAAAAAAAAAAACAGTTCGATTGTAAAAAGAAGCAAAGTCAATGCAAGGAAAATACCATTAGCAAACACAACCTGTCTCTGTAGAAAACAAAGCCAACTCTGTGATAGAAATAATCCATTTCCACGGTACCCTTCATCTTGTAACATGTCAACTCGAATGTAAATAAGAAGGCTTCTCTAGAGAAACAAACTCCATGGCCAAAACAACCTTTCAGTAAGGTCATGTCATTGTCATCAAAACAAGCCACTATCATGGCCAGAAAAACCAACTGAGGCCAAAACCATCAAACATCATGGCCACTCCATCCTGGGATAAAAATAGAATGCTTTCATTGGCAAAACCAAAGATTACTTTTGAGCAGATCTAAACTTCACGGTATTAATACGACAAACCTCCATCGTTAAAAAAATCAACTACTGGCTTAATGCAGACTACCTCTGTGACCAAAATCACTTCGATGGCCAGAGCCACATATTCCTATGCAAAACGAGACCACCAGATTGCTAAACATAAGAACTAAAAGACCACCTTCGAGACTAAAGTAACAAACATCTATGGCTATATAACAGCCTATGCCATCGTGCCCAAAAACAAAACCCTAAAGACTAAAGCCAACATCCATGGACACAACAACAGACCTCTATGGCGAAAACAACCAACCTTCATGTCCAAATCAACCATCTCTATGGTCAAAACAAAACATTAGAAGACCATCCGTCCATGGCGAAAACTAGCCATTTCTATGGTAAAGACAACTTACATCCTAAGAACAAACACCTAAACTCCATGGCGATCACAACAATGAGTTTAATAAGATCCTGACGACAATCTCAACAGCACTCACAATAGAGCACCAAACTGAGCATTGACGGCTCCCTAGCAAGCAAGAGGTGGGATCATGTACCTGGGAGGAGTAAGCATCCCCTGTTTGGCTAGCCGCACCCGCCGTCAATGTTCACGCACGAAACTGAAAACAATATCCACAAAACATGCACTGGCTTAGGTTATGTCTATATAGAAAGTGCTATGGAAATCACAATCGCCAGAACATGCGTAACAAAAAATATCGACATCCATGGACACAACAACAAACCTCTATTGCGAAAATAAACAACCTTCATGTCCAAATCAACCATCTCTATGGTAAAAAAACAACCTTCATATCCAAATCAACCATCTTTATGGTCAAAAATCAACCTTCATATCCAAATCAACAATCTTTATGGTCAAAACAACCAACCTTCATATCCAAATCAAAAATCTTTATGGTCAAAACAACCGACCTTCATGAATATCCAAATTAGCCATCTATATGGTAAAAACAACCAACCTTCATATCCAAATCAACCATCTCTATGGTCAAAACAACCAAAAAGAAAGAACTTCTTTAGCGAAAAGCAACTTCCATTATTAAAACCATGACGTTTCATGGCCCAAATAACCTATCCAAAGGACGATTTCAAAACCAGCCTTTCCGGTTCAATTTTGCATGTCCAAAGCATAAGAAAAAAAAAAAACAATCTCAGCACATACGATGATATTATGAATATCACATTTAAGTACAAAAAGCGTCCGTTTCTTTATTTTCACTTAGAACTGCTCATGTGATTATCCCTGTTTTGTTAAGCTTTTTGAGTTCAAGAATATCTGGACACTGATATTTGGCTTTATTCTCGATAAAAAAAAATTATAGAATCATAACATGAAATAATTGCTGATCTTTGACAAATTTAAGGCAAATTTCATACGTTCTTCGTCATGTAAAGTGGAGGGGATCTCCAACCGGACCCTGTTGCAGCACCAACAGCAAAACATCCGATATGAAAACACAAAGACGAGCACACCAAGAGACGGAAAGGAGACATACGACATATAAACATCAAACACAAAAGACTACGCATAAACCAATGACACCGTTGGGTAACCGGAGCCGACTTTGGACGGCCATTTGCCACACAAGTAGCAAATGGTATGGCTATCCTGGATTACAACCCTCTCACTTTTCCGATTAACCAGAGGTCTCGAAGAATGTACAATTGTGGTGTAAAACAACATCCTCACTGTTAGATGACCACACACAAACAAGACCGCAAAAAGCAGGGGCCCAAACAACACATATGAATATGTAAATGGATATAAAAAGAGGGCATAAGTAATACAGACCGTGCTTGTCGGATGTAGTGAGCTCATGTATGTTATCACCCGAGGAGTCCGACTGAAATTCAGAGAGGACAGGTGGTCGGGCCCTGTCTTTTTTAAAGAGGTTTATACAGGGTCCGTCATGGAGTCCCGTCTTCAAGGTCAGTCACAGTGCAAGTCTTAAAAATGCGCTGGTACAAGACTGTAGATTGGTCAAGTACCAAACCTAGTGTCCGTCTGGTGATATTAGGATCATATCCGCGTTTGATGATTCTGACGCATTTTCGATGCTTATGCTGTCTACCTTTGATTTCCAGAAAGTCTTTACTAGTTTATGAAAGCGGAAACCTTGACCTAAACGTTTCTTGGTAATTTGTAAATTTCTACTGTGAAAATCCAAAATATTAGTACACGCTTTTGCGTACCTAATGAGCTTTGATATGTAAATGCCGTATGACGGTAGTCTTAGAACATCACCGTCAAGCCAGGAGAAATTTACTAGGTTAATCCCAAAATCACCTCTTTTGTTATATACACTTGTATGAATCTTTCCGTTTACGATTTTGATATCTAGGTCCAAAAATGGTGTTTCTGTGTTTGTAACGTTTGTCTTGTTAAGTGTTTTAAATTCTTGTGGATAAATTTCATTCTTATATAATTCAAAAGCAGGTTTGTCAATAGTTAGAATATCATCTAGATACCTAGAAGTATTATTGAAACGTTTCAAATCATCAAATTGTCATTGTTTTTGAAGATTTTGGATAAATTCTTTTTCGTAAGTGTATGAAAATCAATCTGCAACAAGAGGCGCACAGTTAGTACCCATAGGAATCCCTACAACTTGCATGTATAGACCCTCTCCAAATCTTACATAAATATTGTCCAAGAGGAGGACAATGCATTACACAGGTCACAACATGTCTATGATTTGTATGATTTGTAGTCTGCTGAAGAAAAGAAACCCTTTGATTCAGATGTACAAATGTAAGTTTCCCGCTCTCGATCAAAACACCATTTGGTGACTTTAGATAATCGATCATTAATTTTGTCATGAGAAAGCGGGGTGCACATACCACAGAAGTCGCACGAAGAAACCGCATTGGCTTGACAATTACATCCCATATAAGGCACAATATAAAAAAAAGTGCATATTTTTGTCCTTTTGAGCCTGTTTCATATATAAATGAAAAAATACAGAAATAAGTACTGGTAATGCTTTGCCTCATCCTATTTTACCTATATCCATGATGAAAAAGTACGAAATTCGACACAAATATGTAATTATGAGAGGCTGATATGTCCATCATCTGTCAAAATCGGATGTCCTGACTATGGGTACTTTAGTTTTACATTGGTATAACTTTTATTCTATTGGAATTTAAACTTGATTTTTTTCATGGGATTTGTTTATTATATGAAAGAGATTCTGTAAACATCCTATACATCCTATGTATATTTAGGATGAGCAATTTTTTGTGATTGATATCACTGTCACTGATTATTTTGTCAGTTGTGTTATCTTTGCATAAAGGAGAGAAATCACACAAATAATTCAAATATATTAATTAGGTTCACATGTTAAAATGTTTTATAAAGATTTATAAATTTATTTATTAAATAAATTTTAATATTCCGCCAGCTTCAACTTAGATGTTTAAAAGACCTTGGTTAGCACTGAAGGGTTACCTTTTTCACATGTCCATTATGTTACCATTATTGTATGATAAATAGAGGCATTTTCTGTCTTTTCCTTTTGCTTTTGAAATGAAATTGTTGAACATTGTTTAAGAGGGCAAGAATTTTGAACAGTTTTGCTTCTCAGATTCTACAATGTGTCTATTTGTACGAAAAATTCAGTTGTGTTACCGTCATTTGTGTTACTTTTTTAAAAGTAACACAACTGGAATAATTAGTAACATAACTGACACTTAATTGAAAACACAATGGACATTTGACTATCTAAATTGAAACCCTCATCAAAGGAATATTAAGATTCCAAAATTTTATTGATCTTTTGCTCATATTATTTCTTACACATCTTTTAATGTTTCAATTTTCGCGGTGAGAAGAAAATGAATGAGGTTCAATTAAGTGTTTCTTCACTTGATAACACAAGTGACATTTTATGGTAACACAATGTACATTTCATGTTTTATATGGTAACATAAGTTTAATTAAGTGATTGTGCATCAACTTGACAATATTTTTGTGTGATTTGTTTAAAAGAGTGCCTATTGGAGAAGCATAATTCTTTAATTGACTAAAAGTGAACAATTATCACATCATTTCATAAAATGATAACACAACTGACATTAAGTGGTAACACCAATGACATCACTTTATGCCAACTTCTGAATCTAGTGTGGTAGAAAGGTTTCATTTTGTTAACAGTACGCTCAAGGTGACATAACACTTCAGCAAAGGGTCCCTTTCAAACACATGAAAGAAACCTACAAGTAAGACTGTACAAAACACAGATTCCTGGATGAACATTGTGGGCAATGACAAAGAGTTAATCGTAACATAATGGACATTTGATGAAGTCAAAACAGATAACTTATTTTCTGTAATATAAAGAAGTGACAAGATTGAATGGTATACAACTGATCTTCTCAAAAGTGTCTTATTCTTCTCGCAATTTGTGCTTTTCATTTTCAATTTATTGATCGATTATCACTAGTTAATGATTGGTAACACAACTGACATGATATGATGATTCACAATATTTCTTAATGCAGACTATGTTAACCTTATAGTATAACATAAGAAAAAAATGAAGACAAGTTAGCTTCCAAAATTTGTAAATACACTATTTTCTTTGTTTTTCTGATAAAATCAGTCACATTGATACTAGTCAATATCCATTTCAGTTCAATATCATATGCACCAATATCAACAAATGCTCACATAAAGAACAGTAATGTAAAATGGAGTCTATATCATTTGTACACTCTAATAACGTTTATGAAACTAGCTTTTCGGTATCACAGAATATTCTTTTTCATTATTTGCTGATTTGCATGCATAAGTTCAATGATAGAGACTTGAAACAATCGCTTTTTGATGGAATATCTAAAGCATACATAAAGCTATATGACAAAGCAGGCTAATTCCATCAATGTATTACTCAAAACATCTATAAGTAAAAAAAATATTTAGAAAATGAGTGTTAAGCTGGGCTAAATAACAAAAAAAAAAATAATAATAAAAAAAACCCCAGAATTTTAATTAGAATTACAAATACAATATCATGATTGATATGGATCTATAAGACTGCTTATTTTGAAATAATTCAAGCGTGCATTGTCTGTGTTACAGGTTTTTGGTACACTTAAATGTTCATGAATTTTGTTTCCAAAAATTAAAGCAGTCTTATCAACAATCTTATTGCCTAATTATTTTTAAATATTCTTATCTATCTTGAAGAAAATCTGAAAATAGAAGTAATTCTGATTACATAAAGTGATATTTAGATTGTAAAAAAATATATATTCAGTTGAAAATTGCTAACGTTTTCTTCAGCTTCTTATCACCTTATGGTACTATTTTCCTATTACTTTTGTCTCTGTTCTGTTGAGATGATAAGTACATTCTTAATTTCTTCCATTTTGTATAATCTAAACATCATTTTATGGGGATAATCTAAGATAATATCAACTGAAGTTGTGAACAGTATGATGCATATCATCATAAAATGTCATTTGTGTTACAGTCTGTCAATTGTGTTACCATGAATCATCACTACTATACTTAAAATGCTGATCAAGAGTTCCAAACAGATTAAATAGCTTTAGAATAATGTCAGATTAAAATGACTAGCATTTAATTTCCCTTTCATCTTAAAATAAACTCCATTTTGCGTATATAAATCTGTATGTGTCATTTGTGTTACCATTTTGTCCATCGTGTTACTGCTTAGTCATTTGTGTTACCTTCAATATTTTTGAGGGGAAATTAATGAAGTAGTGCATATATCCTTTTAAGATTGCATTTAGTAATTTTTATTTTCTCGCAAATAATTAAGTACATGAAAGAAGTTAGGAATTTCATATTTATATTATCTTAAATGATGATTTCCAATTATCCAAAAACTAACTTTTCGTAAACTATGCTATATGTTACCATTTATCTTGAGAAAACGGCATCATATCATAAATTTTCCTCAAGAGGCTGTTAAAATCTATACATTTTTAGAGAAAAAAACATAGAATAAATTCTAAAAATAATTATTGTAATTTTTATGACAATTTTTTGTTTGGTAACACAATGGACATTTCAAATCAATGCCAAGTATGTAATGACCTCCATCTCTATATCAAAACAAGTTTAAGCTCTCATATTCTAGAATTTGTCCCTTTGGATGTTTACAAATTGATATTAGAAAGAAAATTCATTGAAATCAAAAATCAATTTCTCAGATTTATGGTTTGCAAAATATGCACTTTTTTTGATATTGTGGCATAAAGTGTACAAATGTATGCTTAACTAGAACTGTATGCCGTCACATATGAAACTGTATGAATAGTATTATTTGTCATTATTATGTACATATAACAATGTAGATATGTATCAATTACCAACAGGAGGGAAGCGTGGTTTCATCTTTTCTAGGTTCCTCTTTCCTCAGCTGGCTCAGTAATAAAATCTGGCTACAAAAATAACGGAAACATTAGTTTTGTCATACTTCTTTCATAATTGGCTTCCAAACCGAAAGATTTAAGTAGGAGACTTAGAGTATACATATTTCATCTAAAATGTATTTACATATATATAATATAACAAAGTCACAAGTATAATATCCGAGAAAGTAGGACCAAAAAGGAAGCCCTAAGCCGATCCCAGTTTCTTTCGTAATTAAGTAGTGTTACACAGCCAATTGTGCCTCATATATAATTCAAGTGAAATTCACATGAATTTTACGTAAAAGTTCACATGAAATTTATGTGAATCGAGCACGAACATGAAATACATGAAAAATTTCACATGAAATTCATATGAAGTTTCTGACAAGAATTGAGTGTAAAGTCAATTTTGCATGACGGTCACAAAGAAAAATTCATGTTAAGTAAATTCATGTGAAATTCATGTGATTTTTTTTTTCACATAAATTTCATCTAAAACTAATATGAATTTCACATGAATTTTCATGTGAAATTTACATGATGCTCACTTCATATGAACTTCATGTGAGGCACAATTGGCTGTGCACAGCCAATTGTGCCTCATATGAAATTCATGTGAAATTTTTATGACCTTTAAAAGAAAGCTCACATGAAATTTATGTGAAATGAGCACGAACATGAAATTTACATGAAATTTTTCACATGAAATTCATGTTAAGATTTTTACATGGACTCTATGTGAATTTAATTTCCCGTGAAGTTCACTAAGAAAAATTCATGTGAAATGTGAAATTCATGTGAAATATTTTTCACATAAATCATATGTGAAATTTATATGAATTTTACATGAACTTTCATGTAAAAATTACATTGGCTGTGTATTGGATTAAAATTTGGAACATTCAGAACGTAAGTTTCGGTTCGAGTATTGGAAATAGTAACGTATTTTTACAGTATTCAGTGGGTAATGATAGAAATCAATTCTGCTTTAAATAAAGAAATTAGGAGTATCTATCATTTTATATTTGTCTTTGTCTTTTGATAACTTGAAAACTTTTGTACTAGGCTAATAGATATTAAAATAAGAAATATTTTCGATAATTTTTTATCATCAAGGGGAGATAACTCCAAAACATGACCTTTTTTTATTCCGACTTTGTATCATACTATTTATAAGGTGTGAATAATAACCAATAAATCATGACGGCCTTATCTCACAGGAATTGCTCGCTATTTTGGAAAAGTAAATAAATTTATATTTCTGTTTTGTTGTGTCGAAAACAAACGCCCTCTCCCTCTCCCTTTCCCTGATGTAAAACTAACTTTTATGAATTAAAAAAAAACGTGAAAACTTACCTTAGAACTTTACCACCGCATCAAAATGTAGACCGTTTTTAAATATCCGTGTTGACATAGGCAGGGCTATTTATATTGTCAGTTCTTGTTCTGTTTTATCACCTTATGCACGTGTAAACCGCGTCCTTCATCTCATCAACATTTCATCAGTCGATGAGTCGTAAAATAGCTTTGCCGATTTCATTATTCAATGGCGGATCTAGGATTTCAGAAAAGGGGGACCTGAAGTCCAGTTTTAAAAAAATGGTTCAAAAACGCGTACCAATATATTATTATTAAGCCTCAAGATTTTATTAAGGGGGGAGGGGGGATTACTGCATGTAACACCAAACAGTGTGGCGAGCGCAGATTTTGAGATATGAAGTATTCATTCGAACTCATATACAACTTCATTATATGTATTGGCGAGCCGTAAAATTTGGGGAATAGCTAGATATAATCATTAAATTTTAACATTTTGTCTAAAGAATACGATTTATCTCTCTCTGTATGATTTTCCATGCTCTACTTTTGTTTGACCAATAGGGTGAAGGGTAGGAAAGGTCAGGGCATTGCAAACCCACTATCCACCTGTCTTAATTATTCAAGACTTACTTTGAATTTGTATGATGATATATGGATCCATGAAGACACAATAAGGAAAGACAGGTGGAGGCAAAGCGAGGACAGAAAATAGGCATCTATAATGTAAAATAAGGTGCGGCGAGCGAAGCGAGTCGAATAAGATTATTAGGCATAAAATGGCATTCTGAATCAAGAACTTTGGATGTAAAAGGGGGGGGGGCGGCCCCCTCTTAATCCTCCACTATTATTTCTAGAAAATGTCGAATAAGGGCTTTTGGTGTCAGAACCCCTCCCCCTAGAATTTGTCGACATTTTTTTTCTCAAAATAAATGGGTTTTGCACTAAAAATACATAGTTCACCTTAAAGAGCATCAAAAGTACAGTGCACTATATCATGTATATATATTCACATTTTCTCATTTCCAAAATCGTGATCCATATAAAAGCAATAAAAGTCTCCCGGTTTTGATTGATTTTTCCCAAGAAAATACCTATTTTGTTGTGGAAGTTTTCATGAGAAAATTTTTATTTTAAAAAATGCTAAAAAGTTAGGCCGGTTTTGGAGGATCAAGGGGGATGCAACCAACAAAGTGAAACATCACAGACTGAGACATATGTATGTCACTGACGAAAAAGAACCAACAGGGGCGAATGAAGAATGATGAATTGGAGCTTCTATTTCCAATGTCCCCCTAGAATTTGCTGAAAGTTCAGATTTGTCCTTATTTTGAGGATATCTTTTTCATATTATTTATATAGGCTAGTTACTCTCTCTTCCATCTGACACGCCCCTTTGGAAAAGCAATTTAGATGTCAAACGAGAAAACATTAAAGTGATAATTTAATCTTAACTTTTGTCTGTAATCCCAAAGGTTTTCGTTAGAAGTATAGATCCATCTTTGTTTTCGTGTATTTCTTGTACAAGTCGAACTTCGATAGCGTAAACAGACTTTGTTCAAGAAAACTTTGACCAAATTTTCTTTGACCAAGAAAACTTTGATAGCTATATAATTTATTAAAAAACGCGGCTTTAAGAGGTATCGCAAGTGAATCAACAGGTTATCACATGTAACATGCACATGTCGATTGCACCAGGTTATCACTTATAACGTGCACATGTCGATTGCACCAGATTATCAATGCTCCATCGAGTTTAGTAGTTCACTTGTCGTCTGTTTTTCTTTTCTCTTTTTGGTATAAAAGGCGTATAAGTGAACCCATACCAAAATAGGTTTCACAACGACAGAGCACTCTATCAATGACACTTCCTAAGAACTACTACACTGGATGGAACATGTGATAATCTGGTGCAATCGACATGTGCACGATACATGTGATAATCTGGTGCAATCGACATGTGCATGATACATGTGATAATCTGGTGCAATCGACATGTGCATGATACATGTGATAATCTGGTGCAATCGACATGTGCATGATACATGTGATAATCTGGTGCAATCGACATGTGCATGATACATGTGATAATCTGGTGCAATCGACATGTGCATGATACATGTGATAATCTGGTGCAATCGACATGTGCATGATACATGTGATAATCTGGTGCAATCGAAATTAGCATGATACATGTGATAATCTGGTGCAGTCGACATGTGCATGATACATGTGATAATCTGGTGCAATAGACAAGTGCATGAATTTCACGTGCTCAAAATTCAGCAAACATATGCACATGCATGTGCTCAAACATATTAAGATTGGAAGGAATCTTTCTCAAACCCGTGCTCAATTGCTGCCTAAGTTCGTTTGCTGTGTTCACGAATCTTGATTGAGGGACCAGTCTATTCCCCTGGAAAAAAAAATATGGGTGAATTGTACCCGACCCCTTCCCCGTGCAGTAGATTTCTCACCAGGGTGGTTCGAATCTTGCATGTTTAACCTATAAATTGGCATAATCAACAATTTTCTCAAATTCGGTATACAGCAATATATAAAAAGGCATAATATGTCACTATTTAGATAGTTCATTACTGTATATTTGGGAATTTTTTTTTTGGGGGGGGGGGGGGGGTTCAAGGAATAGATGATCCACTATTATCGATAAATTTTCTTATCAGGAGTGAGGTTTTAAAGGGGTTCAGGACCCTTTCCAACCTGCAATTTGGAATTTCAAAATTGTGTGTTGGACACCTCCCCTATCCCACCCATCCCTGATGGCCTGACCTCCCTGCCCTGCATCTTCAATTTTTTTATCCGCCCATTTCCCAAAGAAAACTTGAATTGATACGTTATCATCTGCACGTCATAAAAAAGCATTCGAAAATGTAAGAAAAAAATCAGTTATATACATTATACAAATCATCGTTGTTGACACTGACTGAATCATGCACCTGATGCATTCTTTGTTCAGTGGCGGATTCAGCCGGGGGGGGGGGGGGGGGGGGCACGGGGGCACGGGGGCACGTGCCCCCCCTCCCCCCGGCAGTGCCCCAAAAAGGGGCACTTATGACATGCTTATGGAAGCATTGAACTACTGTTTCCGTAATAAATCTATGAAACTAGTCAGAAATAGCCCCAAAACACCCCAGAAACCACCGATTTGAGTAAATTTTCCAAAAATTCCTCGGGGATAGTCATTTCCATTGTCTGTACGTGGACGTACACACGTTTCGGAAACAACCTACATTGAATCATGTTCATATCG
Organism: Pinctada imbricata; assembly: GCA_033119305.1. Lineage (NCBI taxonomy): Eukaryota > Metazoa > Mollusca > Bivalvia > Pterioida > Pteriidae > Pinctada > Pinctada imbricata. The sequence goes on along the minus strand of VSWD01000005.1, from coordinate 46,519,761 downwards.
AATTTTCTTTATCTGAGGGATGAATCGGGAACTTTATATATCCTATGCAAGGCATATTCTTGACCAAATCTTCGATACAATCTGATTAAAACAAGATCTCTACATGCTCCCGATTTTGTGATGTCGCCACGCGACATAACAAAATCAGGAGCATGTAGAGATGTGGTTTTAATCAGATTGATCTTCGATACAACCTCCTATAAAACTTACATTTTTTCAACTCTAAATTTGACGTCGTGATCAATCTTTTTAATGCCTCGTTCACACGGTTGCGCAATAAATTTATTTCGCAATAACTTTATTGCGCAACAAATTTGTTTCGCAATAAGCTTTTTTGCGTTCACACGAGACCGAAACTATTGCGCAATAAAATGCCAATGAACATGAAAAAGAATCATGAAGAAAAGTGTACAACGAATACCTTAAGGAAAAATTGTTCGAATAATTTTCGTAAGGTTAAATTTAAGACTAATTTGCGAGGTAGTTCATTCATTTATTTTTCATTTCAGTCTAGAGCATGACGTCATTCAATTGTGACGTCATTCTCTACAAGGGGCCCAGACTTTTAAAAGAAAAACGTTCTAATATATATACGAAAAATCGGAATCTCTCAAAAGAATTATAAAAATAAACACGTCGAGTAATTACATTCGTAAGTATAACAATCTCTTTCCCTTATCATGTTGATGCGCATGCGTCAGATTTATTGCGCAACAGTTTCGCTTAGCGTTTACACGGCAGAATTTGTTGCGCAATAAAGTTATTGCGAAACAAATCGAAAATTTATTGCGCAATAAATTTAGTCGTGTGAACGCAAGACAAATTTATTGCGCAACAAATTTACGTTTATTGCGCAATAAACTCTCCGTGTAAACGAGGCATTAAATGAACAATTGAAATTGTTTTGGCCAGATTAAAAACCGGCTACCTCCAAGAATTTTGAAAAGATAAAAATGCATGTTTTTCTTTATTTTTAGAATCATGATTATATTTTTTTGTTAAGCCCCTAGGTAAATCAAAAATATAATCATGATAGAACTGCCAAGAAATAATTTTAAACAGCAATTCTCTGTAAGAACCAAAGAATTTCAAGACATGTTGGCACGGCATGTCATGGATTTTTGAGATTTTTGGTATGGAAGTTCAATATGAAGCACTAGTATGTAAATCAACCCCAGTTTTTTCAAAAAGTTTGTCGTTGCCATGGTAACCGTGTCTGAAGTTTCAAAAATCGGGAAAATCTATAGGACCAGGCATATTTGTAGGCTTCGTTACCATGGAAACAGGTACTTTTTTAATCTGAAATTGCTTTGATTATTTTCTTTTAATCCTTATTATTATGCATATTTGTAAAGTTTTTTACATTCATCTCGGATGCTTTGTCTATACAAGATGAAAAATTGGGTCAAAACAGGGTATCAAATTGCTCTGTTTTGGGCACTTAAAGGCCCTTTTTTGCATGTTTTTACTGTTTTGCAAGATTGAAAATTTCATAAAAGCACCAATTTTTGAAGTCCAAACTCTAGTTATCCAATTAGTATCATCTTTGAACTGTACATGAATACAAAAAATAAATTGGGCTAATTCGACCTTTTATTGCAAAGCAGCATCAAATTTAGTTGCTATGGCAACAATCGGCTGAAAGGTTTTCATACGATGAATTTAAACACAACCTCTATCAAACGATCTACGCATGATATTGGAACAGAAGTTCATGTATACATCTATCAGAGGCGTTTTGATATAAAAATGACCTTGAAAATATTTCAAGGTCACCCACTGAATTTTCAAGGTCATTAAACTTTAAGTGACCAGATTTGACGAAAAATCCTGATTTTTCATAAAATGAAGGTGTCAATATTTTAGAAACCTTGAAATATTGAACTTAACAGTTATTTGCCATAAAATGATAAATGTATCACTTATTTCTTAGAACTATTGATTACGTTTCTTCACATCATCGAATATCTAAATTCTTGGTGAATATTTGATAAAATAGGGACGAAATCTGTATTTTTCTTGTTTTTTGACGGAAAAATATTTTCCTATTGAATAGCTACAATTCAATAAATTCTAAGATTTGTCTTTCTTATATTCATGTGCTTTCGTAATATATATAACCTATGAAAATATTTAAATAAAAAAATCACTAAAATCGGTAACAAAAAAATTAAAAAATCAATATTCTATGCAAAATTTGAGTCTCAAATTATAAATGACCTTGAACATCAAGCCAATGACCTTGAACATTTTAATTGTTCTTATGTAAAAGATATAAGTCATATCTTTACATGCATACATTTTGACAATCTTATGTAACTCTAAAGTGGAATAAAATCAATTTCAAAGATAGTATGAAAGAAGCAAAAAGGTCTAATGTTGCCATGGCAACGGTCTTTGACGACAGAATTTAGGTAAAACTCTTAAATACCCACTCCAATTTTTCGTTCATTTTATTTGTCAATAAACATACATTTCCATTGATGAAAATCACTAGTCTCCTATTGGTGCCTTTTGTGATATTTAAGATTGAAAATGGTCAAAAACACACTAAATTGGCCCTTATTTTCACCTCTATTTTTCGCTTCATTTTGACTTATTTTGGCTTAATACAATAAGCTTCCTGTAATTAATATCACATATCTAAGTGCACTAAGTAAGAATGGAAGTAAGGAAGAATAGATTATGTAAAGATGAACAAGCTGTTACAGTGGTATCCATGGCAACGAAGTCTCCGGAGTTGGCTTATTTCATGGTCCCAAAAGTGCTATAAATAGAATGACCTCGTTACCATGGCAACCAGAGGTCACATTGGCCGAAAAATGTTATTTTCATGGTCAGTACTTAACATATACCCATTATACCGAAAATCATCAAAATCCATGACATGCCGTGCCGAACGATTTTGGTCCTTACAGAGAATGGCTATTAAACCTTCCAATCTGGACGATGCAGGAAATGGGGCACCCGTGATCTCTAGTTTTTCTAGGAAATTTATCATTTACAAGGGAATTTTTTAGGGTCTGTATGGGGCCAAAATTCGGCAAAAAGAGGTACTTTCTCCCAATTTTAGACCTAAAAATTCCCAATTCAATCTTTTCTCCACAAATTCATTTCCAATTTACGTATCATTAACTGAAAGGAAAACGAAAGTAGAACAAACATGGTCTAGGAGGGATTCAAAATATAGACAATTGATATGATAAGGGGTAATTTGCATGAATATATCTTTTTGTTGTTTGAAATTTATTTCCCAATTTAGGTTAAAATGTTGCAAAATTCCCAATCATCGGCCCAGGCCCCTGACATCAGCGGCTAGAAAAAAAACACCCTGTAATTACTTATTTTCTTTACTTTTATACAAATATTAACAAGCAAGCGCGGATCTAGAGTGGTTAGGGGGCCAAGTCCTGCCTGGAATTTGCATAAAATGCTGATTTTTCCTAGTTTTACGAGAATTTATGGCTGGACACCCCTCCCTCCCATGGGCTGACCTCTCTGCCCTTTCAAAACTTCTCCTGATCCGCCCGTTTCTTTAGGAAATCCTGAACATGTTGACTTCTGCATGCCGTGCAAGAACACTACAGCATCAGAAATTTTCGAAAATTTTCAAATATATTCTATATAAATAATAATTATTGTTACTGACACTGACTGAATCATGCGCGCCAAATCCCTTCTAAATTCACTTCAAATACGCTTCAGATGCCACCAAATTGCTTCATTTTTTTCAAAATTTTCTGGGGGGAGGCCCCCCGAACCCCCACCAATGGGAGGGGGAAACCCCCTCCTATACCCTCCCCCACTCGGCCCTTCGGTCCTCGCAAGTGATTTCCATATAATTTGTATGTGCCCCCGGCAATTGGGGGTCTGGATCCGCCCCTGTTGTTGTAGTACATCTTTTTGAAGCGATATGAGTAGATAGGGTGTATACAAAGATATATCATACAGAAAAACCACCCCCCTCCTTCCCGGCTGGAACTCGAGCTCCCTGGTCCCCGTTGAAACATCTTCATCCGCCCAATGCAATGATTCTCATAGCCTGAAGAAATTCTGACAACAGTTGCAAAAATAGTCTGATTATTTTATACAATTTTTAACACATACTTTTTTAAGTCTTTAAATATTTTTTTGAATCTTTAATTTTTTTCCTTTCTTTCTGACATTATGGAATTCACTCATGATTACGCACATAATCGGTAATCATCCCTAATCAACACGTTTAAGTGAGAATGTTGTGATTAATAATATTCCTTTCGACCTCACCTGGCTGCGCTCAGAGTCACGTGACATTTTGCATTGTTTCCGGCAAGGTAGTGATTAGAATTCAGGAACGTGATCGCCGACCCAAGGACTTGGAGTGACTAGAGTAGAGGACAAAGAACAAACAAGATGAAGAAAAGACCAGAGACCAACTAAAGGTAAAACAATTTATTCCATAACTTTTAGTCTTATTTATCTGATATCACATTCACATGCGCGTAATGAAAACTCTCGGGATAAAAAAATAGGGCTCGATATTCAATATTCCACGTTTTTGAAGCTTCGAAAAATGATTGGCGCGTAAATTCCCGAGCTTAGTTATACAGGTACGGGATTACTCCAGAAATGGCTATTATAGCTAAATATGGCTATAATAGCTATAAATGGCTATATTGGAGAAATTATTTTAAGTACTAAAAATTAAAATTTTTGAATTTTTCTTTCAAACTCAAAATCGCAAATCTTTATGACCATCTGATCAAAGTTTACAAAAGAAGTAGGTATGCAAAAATCACAATTTTCAAGTTTTGACCAGGATAAGTTATCAAAATTTGACTCATTCAATCTCAAAGATGGTACATTTTACATGTCAACTTCTATAGTAAACATTGTTCAGATGGTCATAAACATTTGCGATTTTGAGTATTAGCTCAAAATTCCAAAATTTACTTTTTTAGTACTTGGTTTAAACAGTATTTATTCAATTTACATAAAATAATTATTACAATGAAGAAAGAATTTGAGGATTGAGTAACAAGGAGATACCTTATGAATACAACTCTCTCCTCCAGTTCAATAAATTACAAGAATAGAAAACATTTATGAAGTGGACATTTTTCAATACTATATAAACCTGATAATAACTGTAGCTAGAGATAGAAGAGGATGAAAAGATAAGGAAGAGTTGATGTAGAAAGAGAAGAGAGAAAAGAAAAAAATATATATATATATAAATGTATAAGAAAATGAAGTATATAAAGATGAAGATGTATATAAATATAGAGTCATGTTTAGTATTGATGTTACCCAAAATGTTGATTATATTTTGTGTTAGTTGTGTTATGTTATGGTAATAGTTTAGTCAAATCGTTTACTCATTTTGATGAAGTTGTGGACCGCTAAAATTATCTGCTCATTTAGTTCATCACTATAAAGGGGACATCCTTTCAAAAGCGTTTCAATATTCAGATTAATGTTCAGACTTAATAGTGTTGAGTTTCTTATTTGCTCGAAGTTTTTACATTTTAAAAGATAATGTTCTGCAGTTTCAGTCAATCCACATGTACATTTATCATTATCTGAAATATGGTTATTGAATAAATCTGCATTTAGAGAGCTGCAACCGAGGCGAAGTCTTGTATGTAGAATTTGAAGCTTTCTTTCACCAATATAAAAATGTTCAGGTACTTTACCATGGTTACTCTTTAACTTATTCTTGAAAATATTAAGTGAAGTACTGTTCTTGATATTTTCTGTCAATGAATTCCATTCTGAAGATGTCTTTGGTATGAAAGAATTTTGATACAAATTTGTTCTAGAGTGTGGAATATGCAGATGTGATCCTGAGCGTAAAGTCCTATTACTAATTTCTTGAACAGTAGGTGGAATTAAAGTGTATAAGTATGGTGGAGTAATTTTATTGGTCATTTTGAAGAATGTAGTTAATCTATGTTTGTAACGTCTATATGCCAAAGTCTCCCATTTAGTTTCTTCAAGTATTTTTTGTTTTGAACATGATTTGGTTGCTCCAGTTACTATTCTACCTGCTTCTATCTGTATTTTTTCAATTTCTTCTTTCTCATAATCAAAACAATTATCCCATATCACATCCGCATACTCCAACACTGGCCTAATATAAGAGAAATACAGAGTTTGAAGTGATCTTCTGTCAAGCTGGAATTTAAGGGAGCGCAAAATATTTATACGTTTCCAAGCCCTAGATGTAATTTCTGAAATGTGCTCATGCCAGGTACATTTACTGTTTAAAGTAAGGCCTAAATGCTTATGGGTATTAACTCTGCTTATAGGGATATTATTCATGCTTAATGGAGGGTGTTGGGGAGATTTTGTCTTTCGAGATATAATGAGTTCTTCTGTTTTTTGAGGATTAAATTTAACTAACCAATCTTTAGCCCAGATATGAATTTTTTGTAGATCATGATTTAGAATTTCTGCTGCAGTGTTGGGGTCTTCTACTATGATATAAAGAGAGGTATCATCAGCAAAAAGTTTTATACTAGATCCTATGTCGTCAACTATGTCATTTATATAAATAATAAATAGAAGGGGTCCTAAGATTGATCCTTGTGGAACTCCAGCCTCGACAGAAGATACACCAGACAGACTTCCCTCGATTGCAACTCTCTGTTTTCGATTATCAAGGTAACTTTTGAACCAGGATAGTAAAGAACCTGAGTTCTTTTAGTACTTAAAATTATTTCTCCAATATAGCCATTTATAGCTATTATAGCCATATTTAGCTATTATAGCCATTTCTGGAGTAATCCCGGACCTGTTATAGTGCAGGTAAAAATAAGGTGTTTCATCTGTTATGACTGTATGATATACAGTTTGTTGCATGCAAATTTTCGGATACTTCAGTACACATATACAACAGTACAAGGCAGTGGCGGATTCAAGGGGGAGGGGGGGGGGGGGGGGGCGTACGACCCCCAGGCTAAAAGCACAGGCGCCAGATTCCTAGGAAAAAATTAAAACCACATCTTAAACTCCCGTTTCTCTTCTCTTTACTCTTTCCTTAAGGCACGACAGCTTCCATGTTTAAACACCATCCCCCCTCTTTACCCCCTCAATATCTTAATTTTCAACAGGATTTCAGCATTAAGCTACTATTATATCATTATTTTCTACAGATATTTTTCTTCACAATCGTAACCTTCTTGTCATTGATTATACTTGCATTTAGCCGTATTTAATCCAAAAACATGAAATGGAGTCGAAACCTACACTTTACGTTATTCTTAGCATGCGCAGTATGTTAGCTCGAGTTGTCATCCTTGCCGCTAACGGTAAAGTGTAGGTTTCGACTTGGTTTAAAACATGGGAGCTGTCATGCCTTGTAAAAGGATAAAGAGAAGAGAAAGGGCATTTTAGATGGGTTATAATTTTCTCTCTAGGAATCTGGTGCCTGTGGCTAAAAGGGGTAGGGTCATGAAGCCCCTAAATCGGCCCTGTTTCTTAACATTTGAATTGATTAAATTTGTGATTTGATACTTTGTCAAGGCCTTCACTAAATTATGTGGTAAGATTTTGTAAATAATGCATTTATCAGTAGCTTTAAATTTAAGCCCTGCAAATGTACTATGAAAACCCCAAAATCTGCAATTTTCCGTTAAATATTGCTGCAAAACCTACATGTTTCTTTAAAATAAGCATTGGCCACATGAATCCAGAAACATGAAAATTTTACAAATGAAAGATGATCGTCGTATCTTCTTGTCATAAAAGTTTTATGTTCCTCTACGCATGTGGCCACATCGAAATTCTCAACAAAATACACATTTTCGAGCATTTTTTACCATGATTTGTCTGAATAACATCAAAATGACGTCATTTGGTGACGTCACAATACCTCCTACGGTGCTTCAGTAGGTGATATGCTCCTTAGTGTTGGGCAATCGGAAACTAAATCATAATCAATAATCGGAAGGGTATAATCGATTATTAATCGATTATAATCGAAAAATTCGAATAATTTCGCCTATCTTTTTAATTTTCCATCCATAATTCTTTGAAATTAGGACCAAATAATTAAATTTGAGTGTTCTACTTTGTGTATATATCATCTTAAAGAGTTTATTTTACACCTTTACATTGCCTCTACAAGGTTATGAACATCACTGATGAGACAAATTAATTTTCATATGACTATATGCCAATGCCATGATACATGACATTTCTTTTTTATGTATTATAATTGATAAATGTTTGATATAAATGCAATTGTTAAAGTAAATTTGACTGATATAATATTATGAAAAATTACTTGATGCAAGACAAGTTAGAACGTAGTCCACGAAACGCCTGGGTTAAATAGGGTTCGGGGCAGAGGAAATTAGGAAATTCGGTGTTGGTTCGAACCACAATATCAATTCAATTATGTAAGTAATCCAGGGATTAATTTTAGTTTTTAAAGGTGTTATTGTTATGTTTGTTCTCGGGAGGGTCATGTAACCTGCACTTGCATCGGATCCGTCAATAACTTTCGCATATGGCACGATTTCTAAAATCAAAATACCGAACGGACAGAAACATAAGGAAAATTCCGAAATCGGCGATGTCGGCGACAATCGAGTTTGATTTTCAACATCGATTAGTAACATCGCTGGCCATTCAGCGATCGATTGTAGGCGTTAATCGTTACATCACTAATGCTCCTTTCATTAAAAGCGGGAAACATTCATTATATTTTACGTGATATATCAAGTATTTCTCATTAAGTTTAATTTTAAGGAAAATTGCAGGGCTGCGTTAGGGGCTTCGAGCGAGGCCCTTAACCCCTTTTCCAATCATGGGTAAAACGATCATTTTCAATCAAGAAAGAGTAAATATTAGTGAATATGAACTTCTTGTTAGTAAGGCCATACCAAATTAATTAAATGTTCTTTGGATTTTCTTGTGAAAAAAAAGGTGCGAGCGGGCGAAAATATAATTATTTTATTTTATTTTTAAGTATTGCAGTTTTTAAGGTGCGGGCGAGTAAAATAATTTCATTCTTGATATAGGTTACCCCAGTAATACATTTCTGATGTTTCTCGTACACAAAAAGGAATCTCGATCGAATCTGGTGACTAGGAAGCCTGGCACATAGCTCTACGGAAAAGATTTTCGAACATTCCCCCCTCCTTGTTTGCGCCCAACATAATTTTTCAAACACAAGAAGTATCATTTTCTTCGAAATTTGCACAATCTCAGTCTTCTAGAAGCTTTAAGATTTGCAGAAGTCAGAACCGACCCTCAAAAAATCTTCAGCCAGAAATTTCGTGGTGCGGGCGAGCATTTTATTTTTATAATATTATTTTTTGAATTTTGAAAAATATGGTGCGGGAAATCCAAAGAACATTTAATTAATTTGGTATGGCCTAAATATAATTGTTAAATGCAACAATTCCCATTCTTTAATCAATTACAGTCATGAAAATGGCCCGGGTCCTAAAAGACTAAAATGCAAGAGCTTCAAGAGCCCCTGGACACAGTCCCAAGACCCCTTGCCAATTCTTTAACCCCCTCCCCCAATCTAAAAAACTGGATCCGCCACTGCAAGGTCAGTGATCGGGATAGGCAATCAGGTCATTAATTTTCTGCAAGTCAATTCTTGGAAAAGATTTTACTTTAAAAATTTAATACCAATTCTCTGTAAGGTCACCAAAATAAGCTGCATGGCCAGTATGGCATGTCTACAAATAGTATGTTTGGTACATTGACCGGGTCAAGACAACGTCCCCTTTCCTTTGTTGCTTTTTTTGCTGCTCTGAGCCTTGGACTTGAAATGAAATCTACAAATTAGACAAAAGAAAGAATATGAAACAAAATTTTATAAAAAACTTTTTTCCTACGGGCTTCATCATGTTCATTCTCTCCAATTTTCTTATCATCTTATCCGATTTTTTATGGAAAAATGAAACTTGTATTTGAATAATTTTAACTTGTGGAATATAGTTATGAAACGTTAACCCCCTCCCCCCCTATTTGATGGGTTGAAAAACATATGACTTTTGAAGTTTTCTCGAGTTTCAGATTTCAAAATTAATAAAAAATGAGGCGTATTAGGAAGAGAAAGGGGTGGGGAGGTGCATGTCTCACCTTCGATTTTAAAAAAGTAAACCTCATACCACATTCCTTCTTTCGATATCTAGACAGGGATCTTTCCAGGAGGGGGGGGGGGGCTGGTCAGTACCCTGAGGTAATTGCTAAAAAGGATGCTTTTTCGAGGTTGAGTGAGCTTATGCTATACCCCCGTGCATCTGCGTCCCCGTCCGCGTCCGGTTAAGGAAAAAAAAAAAGGTAAAGGTAGGGTTTATAGTCTCGTTCGCCTGAGCCTCACGCAACTTCTACAATCACCTCCCTGGCGAGACCTGTGCAGTCCAGTGCATTCTCAACTCCCTTGGAGTATACAAGCAGAGCTGCCGTTTAGGCGCTAAATGCTTTCATTCACATTACAAGCTCGTCTCATGTGCCAGGTAATGAGTTTACTCCTGGGTGAAGAGAGTGCAACGTAGTGTAAAGTAACTTGCCCAAGGTTACACTGGCTTTGCAATGATCGGTGACGGTGAGATTCGAACCCACGACCTATGGGTTCGTAGTCCACCGCGCTAACCACTACGCTACCAGCACTACAGCAGTTTGGGGTAGCTCGATATTTGGCAAAGTACTGATGCTACAGTAACAAAACTTGCACAAGTGATTCATCTTTGGATGCTAAGGTGAACCCATGCATCAGATGCTGCATCTGACCTACATTTTCCGCTTGATTGACTTGGTTAAGAAGTTTGGGGTAGCTCAGAGTGGCTTGGTTAAGAAGTTTGGGGTAGCTCAGTATCTGACAAAGTACTGATGCTATAGTAACCAAACTCGCACAAGTGATTCATCTTGGGATGCCGAGAGGAACCCATGCATTGGAAATGACCTTGACCTACTTTTTCTGCTTGAGTGATCTTGCCTTTTAAAGCCAATATTGAGCAAAGTATAAGTGCTACATGTACAAAATGTACCAAACTTGCATATTGGATGTATCTTTGGTCATACTTTCATAAAATGACCTTGACCTACTTTTTGCGCTTGAGTGATTTTGCCTTTAAAAGCCATTATTGAGCAAAGTATAAGTGCTTCATGTACCAAACTTGCATATTGGATGTATCTTTGATCAAACTTTCATAAAATGAAATTGACCTTCTTTTTCCGCTTGAATGATTTTGCCTTTTAAAAGCCAATATACATGTACTTAGAAATATGTTTGAATTGAATTTTGCTGCCACGAGGTGAGCTTCGTAATCTGTGATTACCTATGTTTTAATGAGTAATAACCCCTATTAAAAAGTATCTCGGTGATGACTTGTTTATTATCAAATTTGGCACTGATCTATGTAGCGTTGTGCAATATACTTGATATACATGTACGATTTGCTTCGCAGTCAACAAATCCAGTCGTCCACATTTGTTTTACATGTAAGGTGTAAATTAAGTTCATGGCCAGTAAATTAATTAAATGCGTAACATGCAGACAATAAGTATCATATACAAAATAAAGATAGAAGTTTGAATTATGGTCCAAGATTAAATCGATCGAATACATGATCGTATATATACCGAAAGACAAATATCAGAAAATACCGAACGAGAAGAGAAAGAGAGAGAAAAAAATTGTTGGATTCTGAAGATTTATAGCATATAAACATGTTCACTTGAAGAATTCAATCCATCGTTTCTATGAAATTAAAACCATATCAAAATAGATTTATTAAACTTTATCCCTTTTCTGAGTAAAAAATTGTAAATACATTATACAGTCTACTCTCCATACAGGTAAGTTGAACTTCAAGGGACCATAGGAAAAAGTTCAACTTATCAGGAGTTCGACTTACTGAGTATTTGACCAGCAATAGATTTTAACTAAAAGTGTTGTCCCATTCTCTATTATCGTTCACAAACATTTGTGTTGTCAAGCTACATGTACCTTTAATTTGTGTAATGCAACTTCATAGAAAAAAAGTATCAATTATCTCTCCACCGATCTCCTGATAATTAATTGATTTTTATATAAGAATTAAAATTGATTTGTGGTTCCACTTATCGAGGTGAGTTTTGGCCGGATTGCAAAGCAAACTCAGGTCTATGAAATGGCGAAGTCTGTCTGTCTTTCCTTCCGTCAGTGCGTCAACATTTTGGTTAAAATGTTGAGTTTAAGTTTGTTGAGAGAAAACTGTTTGGAGGAGCAACTTGAAACTTGACATGGTGATAGACCATGATGCGACAATCAAACACAGCAACAAAATATGACCTAGTGACCTTGACCTTGGAGTTTGACCTACTTTTGAAAGACTTTAACCTTGGCCATAGCTTTTGAATGGTAAGTGATAGGGCTTTCATATTTCACTTGTGCATTTCTTGTGACAAGACCTTTCCATGGATACCAAAAATTTTTACCTTGTGACCTTGACCTTGGAGTTTGACCTACTTTTGAAAAACTTTAACCTTGGCCATAACTTTTGAATGGTAAATGTTTCACATATGTATTCCTTGTCACAAGACCTTACCGTGGATACCAAAAGTTTTGACCTTGTGAAATTGACCTTGGAGATTGACCTACTTTTAAAAATAATAAATCTGGGCTATATCTCATAAACTATAGAGGCTATGCCGGCTTTGAAATTTCACATGCAGAATCTTTATGACCAGATCTTTCATTTGATATCATGAGTTTTGACCTATTGACCTTGACATTGACCTTTGACCTACTTTTGAATTATAAGAGGTAGGGTTTTGATATTTCACATATGGATTCCTCATGACCAGAACTTAATTTGATATCATGACTTTTGACCTAGTGACCCAGGGATTTTTCAAGTCCGTTTTTGGGTCCGATTATCGGACCCATTCCCAACGCCAAAATGGCCTGTATTTTCCCAATTTATGGTTGAAATTTCCCAATTTGAACCTCCTAATTTTTTTGAAGTGTTCTTCAATAAACAGATAAAGAGCAAAATAATGACGACTGAAATACATTGCAGAAATACGACATTGAGGATCGATGTGTAAACTGGTCAGAAATCTTGTATCCGGTATACATGGTATACCGGTTTACGTTTTAATTATCAAATCGTATCTCCAGTATTGAGAACCCATGACCATGTCGTCTTACAACAGCAAATTTGACACCAAAAAAATGACAAAAGGGAGTACATCTTCTTTGTAGAGGAGAGATACGTTCTTCAAAATAAAATTTTGGATAGTGACTATAAAAGAAACAACATAAAGTAGTTCATGTTCAGTAAACAGAATAGGGCGACTCGGACAGTGGGAATGTCCCCTATCAAACACTGACTTTGAATCGGAATCCTGATTGATCATGATCATTAAAGTAGCCCCTCTGACTCTGAACAGTTGCCTGTTCCTGATCCTAGAAGATTATCATTATGTCCTTTCAAGTACAATCTAAAGTATAGATGGTTTTACTAGTACTTTGTTTATTTTATTGAAGACACTTTGAATGAGAAGGAGTTATATCTCTGTGTAAGGATTTATTCCATTAAGAATCAAATTAAACTATTGGAAATTCCCAATTCCATTAAAACGCCGTGATTTTTCCCAATTTTACCGGACCCTGGACCCAAAGTAAAATACCCTGAAAAATCCCTGTGACCTTGACATTTGACCTATTTTTAAACTATAAGAGGTAGGGTTTTGATATTTCACATGTAGATTCCTCATGACCAGACCTTTCATTTGATATCATGACTTTTGATCAAATGACATTGACTTTTGACCTACTTTTAAACTATAAGAGTTAGGATTTTGATATTTCACATATAGATTCTTTCTGACGAGATCTTTCATTTGATATCATGACTTTTGACCTAGTGACCTTGACATTGATATTTGACCTACTTTTAAATTATAAGAGGTAGGATTTTGATATTTCAGTTGTAGAATCCTCATGACCAGACCTTTCATTTGATATCATGACTTTTGATCAAATGACCTTGACATTGACCTTTGACCAACTTTTGAACTATAAGGGGTAGGGCTTTGATATTTTTTCACATTTAGATTCCCTATGACCAAAGCTTTTTTAGCTCACCTCGACGAAGTTGAGTGAGCTTATGCTATAACCCCACGCGTCCGCGTCCGCGTCCGGTTAAGAAGTTTGGGGTAGCTCAGTATCTGACAAAGTACTTATGCTACAGTAACCAAACTTGCACAAGTGATTCATCTTTGGATGCTGAGGTGAACCCATGCATCAGATGCAGCATCTGACCTACATTTTCCGCTTGAGTGACTTGGTTAAGAAGTTTGGGGTAGCTCAGTATCTGACAAAGTACTTATGCTACAGTAACCAAACTTGCACAAGTGATTCATCTTTGGATGCTGAGGTGAACCCATGCATCAGATGCAGCATCTGACCTACATTTTCCGCTTGAGTGACTTGGTTAAGAAGTTTGGGGTAGCTCATTATCTGACAAAGTACTAATTCTACAGTAACCAAACTGGCACAAGTGATTCATCTTTGGATGCTGAGGTGAACCCATGCATCGTATGCAGCATCTGACCTACATTTTCCGCTTGAGTGACTTGGTTAAGAAGTTTAGGGTAGCTCAGTATCTGACAAAGTACTAATGCTACAGTAACCAAACTGGCACAAGTGATTCATCTTTGGATGCTGAGGTGAACCCATGCATCGTATGCAGCATCTGACCTACATTTTCTGCTTGAGTGACTTGGTTAAGAAGTTTGGGGTAGCTCAGTATCTGACAAAGTACTAATGCTACAGTAACCAAACTGGTACAAGTGATTCATCTTTGGATGCTGAGGTGAACCCATGCATCGTATGCAGCATCTGACCTACATTTTCCGCTTGAGTGACTTGGTTAAGAAGTTTGGGGTAGCTCAGTATCTGACAAAGTACTGATGCTACAGTAACCAAACCTGCACAAGTGATTCATCTTTGGATGCCGAGATGGACCTATGCATCGGATGCAGCATCTGACCTACTTTTTCTGCTTGAGTAATTTCGCTTTTAAAAGCCAATATTGAGCAAAGTATAAGTGCTACATGTACCAAACTTGCATATTGGATGTATCTTTGATCAAACTTTCATAAAATGACCTTGACCTACTTTTTCCGCTTGAGTGATTTTGCCTTTAAAAGCCAATATTGAGCAAAGTATAAGTGCTAGATATTCCAAACTTGCATATTGGATGTATCTTTGATCAAACTTTCATAAAATGACCTCGACCTACTTTTTCTGCTTGAGTGATTTTGCCTTTAAAAGCCAATATTGAGCAAAGTATAAGTGATACATGTACCAAACTTGCATATTGGATGTATCTTTGATCAATCTTTCATTAAATGACCTTGACCTACTTTTTCCGCTTGAGTGATTTTGCTCTAATAAGCCAATATTGAGCAAAGTATAACTGCTACATGTACCAAACTTGCATATTGGATGTATCTTTGATCAAACTTTCATAAAATGACCTCGACCTACTTTTTCCGCTTGAGTGATTTTGCCTTTAAAAGCCAATATTGAGCAAAATATAAGTGATACATGTACCAAACTTGCATATTGGATGTATCTTTGATCAATCTTTCAAAAAATGACCTTGACCTACTTTTTCCGCTTGAGTGATTTTGCTCTATAAAGCCAATATTGAGCAAAGTATAACTGCTACATGTACCAAACTTGCATATTGGATGTATCTTTGATCAAACTTTCATAAAATGACCTTGACCTACTTTTTCTGCTTGAGTGGTTTTGCCTTTAAAAGCCAATATACATGTACTAAGAAATATGTTTGAATTGAATTTTGCTGTCACGAGGTGAGCTTCGTAATCTGTGATTACCTATGTTTTCATTGCGCAATAGTATTTTAATGACCTTTGACCTTCCTGTCTGCGCAAAAATGTATATGTCATCTAATACAAACATTTCGTAATCCGGCCTTCTCGCCTTTAGTGGTTTATGGTTTATTCAATGTAAAATGAGTTATTGGACCTAAAAAGGAGCTGTTAAGATAAGGGCCGGATTTAGCCCTGAAAGCACTCGATTATTTCTCGTGTGTTGTCCTTCCACTTTAGATAAAAATTAGTCAGAATAAAAATATAAAGTATTAAAAGATTCCTAGTAGGTAATTTATGTAAATAAATTTGGTGAAAGATGTTATGATTACGAGTTGAAGAGGTAGGGGTACAGACGACAGAAAACATCAAATATCAAACGAAAATGCACAAAAAATGCATTATTTTACACATTTTCTATGTTTATTATACTTCTGTTACCTTTTCAAGTCTACATTGGATAAGATAAATTAACTTTGAGGTTATTATATCAATATAATTGGCAAACTCTGAAATCCGGAAACTGAAAAACGGTTTTATTTCGTTCTTATCGGCCATTGATGTAGGTTTCTGGTGCGAAATACACACAGTGTAGAAATTGACAACTTTCTCGTTTATTTCCTTCTAAACGGTTAAATATTTTATCAGAACACACTCTGAATATATTGTTCCATGATATCAAATGAAAAAAATTCAATGATAAGCTATTTGATCGCTCTAGAGACACATTTAAAAATAGTCATCCATCCCCCCTTTTTTTCGTTTTTCACCTGCGGGACATTGTTCCCCCCCTTGCTTCAGAACCCCACTTGGTCAGAAAATGTGTTTTATTGATATACACCTTTGGTGAAAGTGGCATTGTAAAGCGAGGAGGGGAACGATGTGGTATAAAACTTTTCCGTTTTCCATTGATTTCTGTGTAAAAAACGCTTATTTTGTCCCAAATAACGGTCTTATTTTGAATAAATTATCCCATCTGATAGCAGATTCATATGTGGACCAAGTTACTTGACATTTCTACCGAAAAAAATTCTTAAATTTTGCATTTTGACATTTTGACTTTTCAGGGCAGATTTTACGTCTTATCTTGACAGCTCCTTAGTTTGACTGAACGAAAAGTTCGAGTTATCGGGATTCGATTTATCAGGAGTTAAAATGCATAGAAACAAATGGAAGAGAAGCGGGACTTTTAAAAATAGTTCGAGTTAAGCGGAAATTATCTGAGTTTGAGTAAACGAGAGTAAACTGTATAAGAAAATTATATTCAAAATACTAATGTGCTTACAGCGAGTGCCTTCCTCTTCGCTCTACTTTATTTGAAATTCTAACAGGAACGGTCAACTTAACCTGCTTGCATCTGTTTCTCATGCGCGCCTGTCCAGAATTGCATAACAAGATTGTGAGATAGTGACCACACTGTCATTGATCACACAAAGATAACACACTCTTAACAGCCTACGACCCCAGACATCTATTTCAGTTAGAATGCATATGTTCTGATTTTTTTAATGACAGATATTCAATTTTTTAAATAATGCAATGTTTTTGGATGTACAAAAGTAGATTTTTAAATCGAAATTACAGAGAGTTTTTTTTTTTATTTCAAACTTTCAAATACAGTACAAATAAATTAAATCAGCATATAGTGGATTGTGGAGAAGTATGTTCTTCAAAATGATTGAAAGGGGAGGGTTTTCACATTCCCACCGATTTTTTCCCTGATCGTATTATTTAATTTATTTTTAGCTTGCCAGGACAAAAAAGTCCGGAGAGCTAATGCCATATACCCTTGACGTTGTCGTCTGTAGACAAAACTTTAACCTGGGCTAATATCTCTTGAACTATAAGGGATAGGGCTCGATATTTCGCATGTAGATACCTTGTGACGAGACCTTTTATTTGAGACCATGACCTTTGACCTAGTGACCTTGACCTTGGACTTTGACCTACTTCTCAAAAACTGAAACCTGGTTTCTGACAAAAACCTGTATAAGTGAGCTATGTAATCTTTGATTACCCTATGTTTTAAAAATGATTTTACTATCATTAGTTTTATTTCCCTCCTCGATAGAAGAAATGTACATGGCATGTTGTTCCTGTTTTAATTCAAATCTAGAATTTTTTGCATTTTTCAATTGGTGTCATTGACGAAAGAAAGGTTTTGTCTTAAATGTCGAATATTGGTGGAAAACATAACGTTGTTTCGAAGACACAACATTGTTTCAACATTGAAAAAAGGTTAAATTTTCAACGTTGAAGATTGGTCAGAAACACAACATTGTTTCAACGTTGAAATAAGGTCAGAAACACAATATTGTTTCAACATTGAAATAAGGTCATGTCTTCGACGTCGAAATCCTCAACGTTGAAATCATGTCACTTCCTCGACGTCGAAATCTTCAACGTTGTTTCAATATTGAAATCACATCATTTTCTCAATGTCGAAATCTTCAATGTTGTTTCAACGTTGAATTTTGGTTGTTCGACGTCATCGATCTAGATCAACCAAATTTCAACGTTGAATGTCTGCAGGGTAAACATATGTGACTCTTTAAAACTTTTATTCTAAGATTAAATTTATTCATTTTAAAGATAATTCTTCTATAACACCCACAACAGCAAATTAAAAGCAGGCATAAAGTCAATGCAAAATTTCGCCCTTTTTAGAGCATTTGTAATAAAAAATAACTCTGAAGGCAGGCTTATTTAAATCTTTTGTTTTGTTGAAATGAAAAAAAATCATCGGATTAACAAAATTAGGAAGAAAACTCGATGGGGAAATGAACCATTTGCCTCATATTTTTGCAGCAGTATTTCCTTTGGTTTATTAAAAGAGCAAACACTGTGGCTCGGGTTCCAAGATTAATTATTATACCCCCCGCAAACGGAGTTTAGGAGGGTATATAGGAATCACCCTGTCAATCTGTCTGTTCGTCCTTCTGTCTGTCTGTCCGTCCGCTTAAGAAGGTTTAAAAGCAGATTTCTTTTACCCTATTAATGGTAGGCCTTTCATATGTCATGCAAACATTCAACATAAAGAGTACTACATTTTGGTGCCATGACCTTTGACCCTCTGACCTTGTGACCTTGATCTTCACTGTATACAACATTTTATGTTAAGAAGATTTTAAAGCAGTTTTCTTTTACTCTTTTAATGGTAGGCCTTTCATATTTCATTCACCATAAGGAGTACTACATTATGATACCATGACTTTTGACCTTGTGACCTTGACCTTCACCCTATACAACATTTTATGTTAAGATGTTTTGAAAGCTGATTTCTTTAATACTATTAATGGTAGGCCTTTCATGTTCCATACACACATTCACCATAAAGAGTACTTCATTTTGGTACCATGACTTTTGACCTTGTGACCTTGACATTCACACTGTGCAACATTTTATGTTAAGATGTTTTGAAAGCAGATTTCTTTTATACTATAAATGGTGGGCCTTTCATATTTCATACACACATTCACCACCAAGAGTACTACAGTTTGGTATCATGACTATTGACCTTGTGGCTTTGACCTTGACTTTTGGTTTATGTTGAAGTTTGGACAGGTTTTGAAATTTTGAAAGCAGATTTCTTTCGTACTATAAATGGTAGGCCTTTCATACTGTATAAACAGAATTTTTCTCGAGATACTAATTTTCGCTTTATTTGCGAGGGATATCGAATCGCGAAAAATTATTCTTGCGAAAAACTGTGTTTGATGAGGTTGATTATAAATTGGTATATCCGTTTCATTTCTTCATATTGTAAATGTGCCATTGTTTATTTTTCCTGATAAGATGAAAGAGAAGTGAATTGAGTGTGTTCTCATGATAGAAATAACTAATACTTCAATAATAAAAGGTACAAAACAGTCACATCATATGTACATATTTGTTTCTAATTTAGGAATCACGAAAAATTGTACTCGCGAAAATAAAGACACCCTATTTTACCATTAAAACGCGAAATTTGACACTCACAAAAATTTCTGGTTATCATGGTTATACAGTATTTCATACACACATTCACCACAAAGAGTACTACAGTTGGTATCATGACTTTTGACCTTGTGACCTTGACCTTAACTTTTGGTTTATGTTGAAGTTAGGACAGGTTTAGAAAGGGGTAGGGCCACGAAGCCCGATATTGGCCCTAATTTTGAACATTATACTTCATAGAATTTTTAACTGTTATTTGACATTTTGAATCGTTCTCTACTGAATCACGAATCTATCTTTTGTAAACATTGCGTTTATCAATACCTTTAAGTCCTTTGAAAACACTAAAATAGGTCATATTCCGCGAAATTGATGCAAAAACTGCATATTTCTATTAAATTAGCAATGGCCGCATGCATTAACTAGGATGGGAAATTTGTATGTGAAAGATTATCATTATATCCTTTTGTCATAAACGTTTTGTCTCAGTTAACGCATGCGGCCACATTGAATTCTTCGATAAAAGACAAAGTTCCCAGCAATTTTCGCCATATTTTGTCAATAACGTCAAAATGACGTCACTTCATGACGTCATTACAGTTAAATGGCACTTTGTTTGGTGATATTTTTCTTTTCATGAAAAGCGGTAAACATTCATGTATTTTCATGAGAGATATCAAGTATTTCCCATGAAATTTATTTCTAGAGAAAAATCGAGGGCCGATTTAGGGGTCTCGTGGCCCTACCCCTTTTGAAAGCAGATTTCTTTCATACTATAAATGATAGGTCTTTCATATTTCATACAAACATTCACCACAAACAGTACTACAGTTTGGTATCATGGCTTTTTGACCTTGTGACCTTGACCTTGACTTTGGACTTATGTTGCAGTTAAAGTTAAAAAGATTTGAAAGCAGATTTGTTGTGTACTATATATGGTAGGCTTTTCATGTTGCATCATAAATGGTCCCTATTATAAAGAACGTCCAGTGAGGGTTATAATTCGTCCTTATATCGCTCCCTTATATCGTTATATCAGCCATTGTTTGGCTGGGGACCCATTGGCCAAGTTTCATTGCGTCCAGAGGACCCATTAAGATCAAATTGTAGATTAATCTCTGCAAGACTTGTGACCTTGACCTTGGATTTTTTTTACTTTTGAAAAACTTTAACCTTGGCCATAACTCTTGATTGGTAATTAATAGGGCTTTCAATGCGGGCATTTGTGTTTGTGTTTATATAATGAATTTGACGTTAAAAGCTTCTATGTAAACCTCCTATACTATCAATGTAATGATTGTTCAGGGGCTAAGTTCGACCCCTCAGACCCTTTCAATGTTAATGAAACTTGGTATGTATGTTGACATACCCCTCAGACCCTTTCAGTGTTAATGAAACTTGGTATGTATGTTGACATGTTTTAAAACAACAAGACTTGCATACATAAGTTCTTTGTCAAATGAACATCTGAATAATTCTCTTCTTAGATGTATAAATTAAATAGTGGGGAATGACTATCCTTTTTTCTCAAAATTACAATTAATGGTCCACTTACGCTTTGCTCCCCTTAATTACACTTTCTTGAGCAAAATATTACACTTTTTGTAAGAAACAGGAGGACAGGTCTGAAAAATGCATTATAATTTCATGAATTTTCTTAGAAGTTTTGTATAATCAGCAGAGCTAATTGTAAAATAGATATTTGATAAGCTGACTATCTTATTATTTGGTATACATGGTATATAAGTCCAAATCTAATCAATAAAGATTATAAACTTGTATGAAATTGTTTCAGGAGAGAGAATGGCAAAAGACCAGGACAGCTATGGAATATACATGGTGAAGGGAAGAAAAGCGAAAGATCTTGGAGGACCTAAGACGATGCAGAACATAAAGGCTTGGACCAACTAGAAGATTGTAAATGGAGGAAGGGAAAAACAGCTTGTAGAATGTAGATGGTTGATGGAAACAGCAACTAAAGAAGTTAATGGAGAAGAAGAACAAAGGAGGAGGAAGATTGAAGATAATGTATTGATATGTATGTGTGAGTGTATGAGAGAGAGATGAGAGAAGGGAGAGAACAGATGGAGGAGGGAAAAGCAGCAAGAAGTACATAGATGGAGGAAAGCATGAACAGCTAAAGGAAAATAGATGGTGGAACGAACAAATAGATGAACAAAAATGGTGGAAGGAACAAACAGATGGAAGACCAAAAATGGTGGAAGGAACAGATAGAAGAACAAAAATGGTGGAAGGAACAAACAGGTAGAAGAACAAAAATGGTGGAAGGAACAACAAAAATGGTGGAAGGAACAACAAAAATGGTGGAAGGAACAATCAGAAGAATAAAAAGGGGTGGAAAGAATGATCAGATATAGAAGAATAAAAATGGTGGAAAGAACAAACAGATAGAAGAGCAAGAAATGGTAGAAAGAACAAAAAAAAAAGAACAAAAATGGTGGAAGGAACATATAGAAAAACAAAAATGGTGGAAGGAGGAACGAAGAGATAGGAGACCACAAATGGTGGAAGGAACAAACAGAACAAAAATTGACTGGAAAGAAGAAGCAGGAAGAAGAACAAAAATGGTGGAAGCCAAACAAACAGAAATGAGAACGAAAATGGTATAAGGAACAAGTGAAGTTGTATTCCATGAGGATTGCCAAGTGCCAGACCAAAGTCCATGAGTTACCCCAGAGACTTTATCTTCAAAATCTTTGTGTGATTTGGTGTTACAGAGACCTGGGAATGGTGTCAGGGATTGAATCAGAACAACTTTCTCACTTGACCTTGATCAACGGGAAGCATCTTCCTCTCACCATGGAATGTTGGATGTCATGTTTGGGTACTCCAGTATTTGCGGCTCGAATCGTATCTTGCATGGAACATTCTCTGAGTTACCCCTTGGTCTTGTCAGTAGGTTGATCTTTGGTGAGTAGTGGAATGGGAAAGGGAAGCAAATGTTACAATCACTCAGCAACAGAACTTTGAAGGAAGAATCCAGATTGGACAGACAATGAGGCAACTCAGACAGGGTGAATCTGCAAAGGCTTGATTCAAGAATTCAAGAAATGGCTGTACTTGCCTACATTATTAAGCCCTTTTTTATTTATTTACTTTTTTTTTCTTTTTTAAGGTGGGTCAGTTTTAGGTGAGTTTTCCCCCTGTCAGTTCATTTTGGGCTAGGATTTTTAGGTTGTGGTGTGCTTGAGGTAGACTAATGTAGACAAGTACAGTCATTGGAATTCTTTAATCAAGTAGTAGGTTCACCCTGTTTGTGTTGTCTTACTGTCTGTCCAACCTAGATTCCTCCTTTGAAGTTCTGCTGCTGGGTGATTTTAACACTTGACTAACTTTCCTGTTTCACTATACACATCACAGACCAATTTGAAAGCAAGATCAAGGGGTAACTGCGGCAGAGAATGTTCCATACAAGATGCAGTTTGAGCCGTGAATACCGGAATGGCTGAATTTGACATTCTATCATTCCATGATGAGAAGAAAATGTCTCCTGTTGATCGAGGTCAAATGTGAAGGTCATTCTAATTTTTTCTGCTGTCCATTAACTTGTCTCGCTATCCTTACCGCAAAGATTATGAAGATTTTTTGAAGATGCTTTCCATGAGGTCTTCCATTCTTCCAGTGTTCCGACTCATGAAAAGAACATTTTGAAGACTGAAGATACCACCTATGAAGTGCTCCATTCGTGACCAGTGCCCCAGGTTGTGAAAAGAAGATTATGAAGATTTCTGAAGATGCCTTCCTTGAGGTCCTCTATTCCACTAGTTGTACCAACTTGTAAAAAGAAGATTATGAAGATTTCCTAAAAATGCCTTCCCTTAGGTCCTCCATTCCCCCAGTTTACTGGTACATTAGTCACCCAGAGAGATCCAGCACAGTACAGCAAACAACAGAGAAATAGAGTTGATCAGAGATACTGTTGAAAAGGTAGGGCTAATAAAGGATGCATACAACTGAATCAATTTAGGGTGCATGATTTATGATAAATCTTTTAATAGATATCCTACCTGCAACCAAGAGCCACGCATAGGGATCACTTTGACCCATGTCCATTTGTCTGTCCATCTGTCTGGTAATCACACATAAACATACTGTAAATGTGGAAATTTTCGTGTGGGGATAATTTTTCGCGAACCAAATGGAATTCGTGAAAATTTCTCCTATGGAAATTATCCCTGCTGCATTCTTACAATGGGAAAGTCATTTTTATCGCGAATTTTCCTCCCACGCGTAATGTCTTGATGTTATAATCGCGAAATTTTTCCCCCAGCGAAAATAACAACGTTTACAGTAAATAGCCATAACTTGTTGATATTCATTATACTTCCATCAAAGGACTAGGTGCTCTAATCCCTCATATCAGCCCTATAATTTTGACGAAAAATGCTTTTGATAAACGAATTATTTATTTATCACTTTTCGCTATGTTGAATGTTTGAGAAAATACACTGTCATAATTTTGAGCCCTCGTAATGTCATGCGCATGATGTATGACGTCATGATCTGACGTCATTTGCCCTGAATGACGCAAAACAAAGGAAAATCATTGTATTTTACACACAAATCTTAAAAATTCATCTATGCTCCAGGCCTTGCCCACGATATTTTACATGCAATTTAAAAGGCCGATCAGAAATCCATCGATTGATACAAAAATATTCATGGGCAAGGCCTGGAGCGATACTTGATTTCATAAGTTTGTATCGAAATTTTGCTCATTTATTGATATTTTCAATGATTTCAACGTTTTTAGTCGTTTTGAGCAACGTATTATTCAGTATAAGACTGTGAAATCTAAACAGGCTTTCCTGAGTTTGATTCACCATACATTTGACATTTTATAAACTAGAATATAATGGATATATGAACATCTTTGAAAATAGAGTCGAAATGGCAGGTTACCACACCCACTCCTTTGCAGGGATGGTCAAGTATGACGAGGCTCAACAACCAATTAGGGACATTGTCCCCTGCAAGGTCAAGGTCTCATATTTAGGTCAAACAATTATTACCTGTTCTTGAACAGTTCTATATATTTTGTTACCTGCAATGCAAGAGCAACATTTTGGATATTTCCATGTGATGAGTACATCTGTCTGTTTGTTAGTTGCACTTTCACATAAATAGCTATAACTTGATTGATCATCTAATAGATATATCCACCAAACTTTCATCCAAAGAGGCTCAAGGTCACATGCAAGGTTACATATTTAGGATCAAACATGCGAGAGGAAAAACACCTGTTCTTGAACAGTTCTATTTTTTGTGTCGCCTGTGAAGCATAGCAACACTTGGGGATCATGTTGTCCGTCCGTCTGTCACACTTAGGGTGTCACAGCCCATAACTTTTGATTGGTAAGTTACAGGGCTTTGATGTTTCACATGTGTATTCCTTGTGACAAGACTTTTCTACACATAACATAATTTTTTACCCAGTGACCTTAACCTAGATATTTGACCTACTTTAAAAAGAAAATAAGATTAACTGTATCATCTGATTAGTTAGTGATAGGGCTTTGATATTTCGCATGTGCATTCCTTGTGACTAGACCTTTCAAAACTTAGCATTATTTATGACCTCATGACCTTCACCTAGATATTTGACCTACTTAAAAAAGAGTTAAAATTGATTATATCTTTTGATTGGTAAGTGATAGGACTTTAATATTGCACATATGTATTCCTTGTAACAAGACCTTGCTAAACATACCATAATTTTTGACTAAGTCACCTTGACCTAGATATTTGACCTACTTTTCAAAGAATTTAAGACTGGCTTAATGTTTTCATTTGTTAGTGATAAGGCTTTAATATTTCACACATGTATTTCTTATGATGAGACCTTTCTGTTGTTACCAAACTTTTTACGTAGTGACCTTGACCTAAATGATTGACCCTCTTTTCTGAAAAGTTGAGATTGACCTTATCTTTTAATCGTTGGGTAAGAGGAATGATATTTCACATGTGAATTTCATTTGACAAGACTTTAATACTGATACCAATGATTTTGAACCAAGTGACCTTGACCTACATGTATGTATTTGATCCACATTTTGAAAATACGCCGCTTAGCAGGCAACACAAACATCCTTGGATTTCTATTATGTAAATATTTCATGTTTTCGTAAGCAAGAGAAAATTACTTATCATCACCTTGCAAGAGGGACCTGGATATATCTCTGGAAGGATTTCTTTTACCTTCCTATATACATGATATATATGTGACTGCATCAGGTTGTTAGATTTTTCCATTCACTTTACATTTCTACATGTTGAGTTGAAAAACTGTTTGAATAGAGTGTGTCTATTTTGTTTTTCAGTTGTGATGTTGCAAGGCAGTTTGGGTACAGGAATCATTAGGTGAGCAACAGAACTGTTCAGCAACAGTTGGATGTGAAAGGGAAGACGTGGGCTAGAACAATGAATGAGATACAGAGAAAGGAGAAAAGTAAGTCAAACTTGAGCATGACGGGCACTAATGCATGGGTTTTGTGCACCATGTTTTTGCATGTAATGCCACCTGTGGACCTTGCTGAGTACTCCAGCCAAATGGGTCAGTCTGACAGAGGATGATAGAGATCACACATCACCATAGAGATAGTTGGAGCATCAACAGGAATTGAACCTAGGACCCTCATTCACAAGTCCAGCTCTGTAAGGCAAAGCTACCATACCAAGAAATAGAGAGAAGACTCCATTTTACAAGGCACAAGACAAGACTTTACAAGACTTGGATTTGGGACACAAGGCCGTATGTGTGTATTCAACACATCATGTGAAGGTAACAACTTGATTGAATAATCTGTGTGTGTACTTATTTAGCACCATCAAAGGGGTAGGGGCAAAAGTGACCATTTTTGGCCCCAATCAAAATTTTTAAAAAGGTTCTATTTTCTTATTCATTATGCTTCTTCTGAACAAAAAATAACAAATTTTATGTGATTTTTCGAAAACCCTGCCTTTTAGGGCAAAATAATTAAAAGTTGAGCGCTATGTCTTTACTTTAGAAATTCAGAATTTTTGCAAGGGACACACATACGTACAGTTGTAAGCCCTAGAGCAAGGGCGTGTAACAGGTTCATACTCATATGAGACATTCCTTTTTTATATTCTGAACGTACATGGAAAGTATAACTTTGTTACATGCGCTTGCTCTATATATACCATAAACTATTATGTTAAAATCTGATTGTTATCATTTTACCACTATTTCCGTAGTAGTGCGCAATTTTGGCGGAAAATAACACTCATATTAGTTGATTATATCTATTTTCAATTCAGTTTCAATAAACAACAATATCTCTAATCTCATTTGAAATATCAAAAATAGTATGAAAACAATTTTTGAAAATGGCAAAAAATGGGGCCAAAAACGTCTGATTTTGCCCCTACCCCTTTTGGAAAAAGGGCAGAAGTAGATCTTCTAGCATAATCATCAATTGGTGGACGTAATTAAGACCTATTGTCCATTATTATCTAGATTATAGATGATATATGATATCATAGTCTTGAATTAGCGCAATTAAGACTGAGCAAACACCGCTAAAATATGAATCCTGCTAAAATAAGTACACATGCATATAGTAGTATGCTGTTATGGAGGATCTGATTTCCTATTTCCTACAGTATTTATGAAAACAGATCTGTGTAATTTTACTACCCAAGCCTTGGCGAGAAGATTATTGTCACACGGCGAGTTTCCATAATACCGTTTGAAATAAAAACTTATTTGAGATTCTTCTTATCACATGAAATACCTTACAATGTATTCAGAACAATAGCTTCAGAAACAGGGAATTCCAACAAATCATTTCATAAGGATAATTTGCCAATATTGCTGTTTCCGTGGTGATGTCACATCTGATTTTGAGATTTTGCCAAATGAAAACAATCAAAAATGATATTTAATGTGTGGCTTAACAAAATAACTATGAAATAGCATTATGTAATGGGACATTATGGGTATCCTGTGATAAATTTAAATATTTGCATAGCAGTGAATTATATTATAACAAACACAGAGTAATGTTAATCTTAAAAAATAATATATATTACAGAAAAAAATTATAGAAGTCAAACAGAGATTTTATAATAAAACTCTTTAAAGTAGTAAATTATATTTGTAATATTCCATACCACCGCGTCGGATCAAGACGTAATGGTATTGTGATTCCTTAATCCCCAATCACACTGCACTCCACGTCCACATCACGTTCAAAATTCTGCTAGAGGTGGTCTAGGTGGTCATTTTTGCCATGGCTGTGATTTGTAGGGGGTATGACCGCCGGTGGCTGTTCCACTGCTAGTGCACTGCCTAAGTACGGCTAACCATGCATGTCCAACCACGTCTAAGGCTAAAAGCGTGGTTGTCCACAGAATAAAATTTTGAGCAGTTCAAAACTTCTTTCCACGTCAAACACCCTTTAGATTTTTTACCGTGTCCTACCACGTCTACAAATTGTCTGTTATGAGGGTGTCTTAAAAGCAAACAACAATGTCTGCTTCACGGGAGACCTTTTTAGCTCACCTCAACGAAGTTGAGTGAGCTTATGCTATACCCCCGCCTGTCCGTGTCCGCCTCCCCGTCCCTGGCTGCGTCCGGTTAAGAAGTTTGGGGTAGCTCAGTATTTGGCAAAGTACTGATGCTACAGTAACCAAACCTGCACAAGTGATTCATCTTTGGATGCTGAGGTGAACCCATGCATTGGATGCTGCATCTGACCTACATTTTCCGCTTGAGTGGCTTGGTTAAGAAGTTTTGGGTAGCTCAGTATCTGACAAAGTACTAATGCTACAGTAATCAAACTTGCACAAGTGATTCATCTTTGGATGCCAAGATGGACCCATGCATTGGATGCAGCATCTGACCTACTTTTTCCACTTGAGTGATTTTGCTTTTAAAAGCCATTATTGAGCAAGGATAAGTGCTACATGTACCAAACTTGCATATTGGATGTATCTTTGATCAAACTTTCATAAAATGACCTTGACCTACTTTTTCGGCTTGAGTGATTTTGCCTTGAAAAGCCAATATTGAGCAAAGTATAAGTGCTACATGTTCCAAACTTGCACATTGGTAATATCTTTGATCAAACTTTCATAAAATGACCTTGACCTACTTTTTCCACTTGAATGATTTTGCATTTAAAAGCCAATATACATGTACTAAGAAATATGATTGAATTGAATTTGGCTGCCACGAGGTCACCTTTGTAATCTGTGATTACCTATGTTTAGGATGAGTTGTGACTTTGATCAAGCCGGAAAGCACATTATGACCAGGCTTTTACAGTTTTTTGGTATTTTTATGCCCCCGGAATCACAGATTCTGGGGCATATACTTTTTGGCCTGTCCGTCTGTTTGTCTGTCTGTCTGTTTGTCCAAACTAAAAACTTTAACATTGGGCATAACTTTTAAATGGTAAGTGATAGGCCTTTCATATTTCACATGTGTATTCCTTGTAACATGACCTTTCCATTGATACCCAACTTTAACATTTGGCATAACTTTTGTATGGTAAGTGATAGGGCTTTCATATTTCACAAGTGTATTCCTTGTGACAAGACCTTTCCATTGATACCAAAATTTTTGACCTTGTGACCTTGACTTTTGACCTACTTTTCAAAAACTTTAACATTGGGCATAACTTTTGAATGGTTAGTGATAGGGCTTTCATATTTCACATGTGTATTCCTTGTGACAAGACCTTCCATTGATACCAAATTTTTTACCTTGTGACCTTGACCTTGAACCTACTTTTCAAAAACTTTAACATTGGGCATAATGTTTGAATGGTAAGTGATAGGGCTTTCATAATTCACATGTGTATTCCTTGTGACAAGACATTTCCATTGATACCAAAATTTTTGACCTTGTGACCTTGACTTTTGACCTACTTTTCAAAAACTTTAACATTGGGCATAACTTTTGAATGGTTAGTGATAGGGCTTTCATATTTCACATGTGTATTCCTTGTGACAAGACCTTCCATTGATACCAATTTTTTTTTACCTTGTGACCTTGACCTTTGACCTACTTTTCAAAAACTTTAACATTGGGCATCAACTCATAAAATCTCTTATAGATTTATGTGGAAAATAAGTCAAAGCACTAATTGACATGATTACACAAATATGTCGATTTACCCAATTCCGCTTTGTTTCCGCTAAAATTTGAATGCGCTAAAATAAGCACATGTACAGTATTTGCGATACAAACGTATCTTCCATTGTAAGAATGCAGCAGGCTTATTTCCTCATGGGGGAAATTTTTGCGAAGTTTAATGTGTTGCGAAATACGCGGAAATTATTCCCACACGAAAATTTCAACATTTACAGTAACTGTTATTAGTGCCCTACCGGCAACACTGAAGGGGACTCTTACTTGTTTTATGCCCCCGGAATCAAAGATTCGGGGGCATATAGTTTTTGGCCTGTTTGTCTGTCTGTTTTTCCGAAAAATTTTAACATTGGACATAACTTTTGAATGGGAGGTTATAAGGCTTTCATATTTCACATGTGTATTCTTTGTGACAAGACCTTTCCATTGATACCAAAATTTTTTACCTTTTGACTTTGACCTTTGACCTACTTTTCAAAAACTTTAACATTGGGCATAACTTTTGAATGGTAAGTGATAGGGCTTTCATATTTCACATGTGTATTCCTTGTGACAAGACCTTTCCATTGATATCAAAATGTTTGACCTCGTGACCTTGACCTTTGACTTACTTTTCAAAAACTTAAATATTCGGCATAACTTTTTAGCTCACCTGAGCGAAGCTCAAGTGAGCTATTGTCATAGTGCGCCGTCTGTCGTCGTTGTCGTCTGTCCGGCGTAAACTTTTAACATTTTCGACATCTCCTCTGCAACCGCTGCACAGAATTTCATGAAACTTTACAGGAAGGAAGTACTCAAGGTCCTCTACCAAGTTTGTGTTTTTCGTGCCGATCGGTCAACAAATATGGCCACTGAGGGCTCTGATTGGCTGACACATTTTAGACATCTCCTCTTCAACCGCTGCACAGAATTTCATGAAACTTTACAGGAAGGAAGTACTCAAGGTCCTCTACCAAGTTTGTGTTTTTCATGCCGATCGTTCAACAAATATGGCCGCCGAGGGCTCTGATTGGCTGTCAAGGGCTTTGATCTGTAGAAGTATTTTTGTGACTTTTAACCCTTTGTCTGCAACTCAGGTGAGCGATGTGGCCCCCTTGGGCCTCTTGTTTTGAATGGTAAGTGATAGGGCTTTCACATTTCACTTCTGTATTCGTTATGTCAAGACCTTTCTATTGATACCAAAATTGATATCAAAATGTTTGACTTCATTACCTTGACCTTGACCTTCACATACTGTACTTAACAGAAAATGGGTGTTATACTAACAAAGATGCCACCGGGGGCATTTGTGTTTCACAAACACAGGCTTTATTAATATTTTGTTTTCATTTATTTATATTAAATAATGTGTGATAAACCAATTTACTCTACATACCAAAATTATCAATGTCTTGAAATTTATTTAGCTAGAAGCGAATGAATTTCTTTTTCAAAAAAATTATCATTGCAATTTACTACATCCTTTTTCAGCAAGGCCCAGCATTCTTTAGGGAGACAAGGACACCTGTACTGATGAAGATAATGTGACCTCAAAGAAATTTTATAGCTCAGCACAAGGTTAGTACAGTAACTAATGATACAATATGTCGGGTCTTAATGTTTTGATGAGGGATTGTACCAAAAAGAAGGGGGGAGGGGTGTTACACATTATTACTTCTTGGGAATGTACATGTTTAAGAATTGTGTATAAGATGCTTCAGGTTATTAGAATTTATTCACCGGATTGCAAAGCAATTCTGGTCTATAGATTGATGATGTCTGTCTGTCCGTCCATCCATCCGTCATCAACATTTTGGTTAAAGTTTCTGATTGAAGCAAAATCTATTAGGAACTCTATGCAGTAGAAACTTAATATTAAACATGAAGGTTGCCCATGACAAGACCTTTCAATTTATGCCTAACATTTGACCTAGTGACCTTGACCTTGGACTTTGACCTAGTTAAAGATTTTGGTTAAAGTTTCTGGTTGAAGCAAAATCTAAGGAACTGTATACAGTAGAAACTTTATCTTATACATG
The DNA here is from genome assembly GCA_033119305.1 of Pinctada imbricata. Taxonomy (NCBI): domain Eukaryota; kingdom Metazoa; phylum Mollusca; class Bivalvia; order Pterioida; family Pteriidae; genus Pinctada; species Pinctada imbricata. The sequence goes on along the minus strand of VSWD01000005.1, from coordinate 46,487,829 downwards.
TAGGTTGCCCATGACAAGACCTTTCAATTTATACCTTAACATTTGACCTAGTGACCTTGACCTTTGACTTATTTAAAGATTTTGGTAATTTTTTTGGTTGAAGCAAAATCTCGGGAACTATATACACTGTAGAAACATAATATTATACAGGTAGGTTGCCTCTGACACGACCTTTCAATTTTTGTCGTAATATTTGCCCTAGTGACCTTGGCCCAGTTAAAGACAAAAAGTAACTTTGCAATCCGGCCATATAAGAATGTTGTGTCAATCAAAAAGAGGGCATATATATATATTATTGGACCAGTCCCTATATTTGTCTGTGCATTACTTTGAATGACAGGGCTTTCATAATTCTTATAAGTATTACTTGTGACATGACCTTTCTTTTGACACCAAATGTTTAGATCTTGTGACCTTGACCAAGGATTTGAATTTGACCTTTCAAAAACTTTTACATTGAACATAACTTGATTGGCTAGTCACAGAACTAGACAAGACCTTTTTATTGGTTCAAATTTGTGGCCTCTTGATCTTGAAGTTCAACTTTTGATGGGTAATAATAAGGTATTCAACCCCAAATCCCCAACAACACTAGGTTGCAGCACCCAAAGCAAAACTCCAAAACACCTAATGCAAAAACACAGAGCAGACACATGAAAGGCATTGAATAAGAAAAAAACAAACAGCATTTAATAGTTTCAACTCAGCATATAATATTTACTTTGTATGGAAATAATTTCCATGAATTTTATATTGCAGAAGAAAGTCAAGAGGAAAAAAGTTTGCAGCCTTGAAGAAAAGTGTACAAGTGTGCAAATTTTGTAGAAAAAAGTGTGCAGTCTTAAAGAAAAAAGTGTGCAGTCTTAAAGTAAAGAGTAAGCAGTCTTAAAGAAAAAATTGTGCAGTCACGAAGAAAAAAGTATGCAATCTTGAAGAAAAAAGTGTGCAATCTTGAAGAAAAAGGTTATTTGCAGTCTTGAAGAAAAAAGATCCAATATTAAAGAAAATAATGTGAAGTTTTGAAGAAAAATATGCAATCTTGAAAAGTAGTCTTAAAGGAGAAAATAGTGTGCAGTCTTAAAGAAAAATAGTGTGAAATCTTGAAGAAAAAAGTGTGCAGTCTCTGAAGAAAGTGTGCAGTCTCTGAAGAAAAGTGCAATCTTGAAGAAGGCTTTTTCATCACCTTCACATTTAGATGAAAAGTGTGTTTTTCAGTGGAAAAAAGAATTCGGCCTGTACAAAATATCCATATACTGTGAGTTAATCCAGCGATCAAAAACAGCTTCCAGTACCATACAAGGATTTCCTACCATCTAACATCCCTCTTTCTCTGTTCACTCCACTTGCATGTCACCCTTCCCGGCAATCCCTCCTTGCACTACCCTATAAATCTTTATGTTCTGTGCAGGCCTGCATCGTAAGTGACGCAAAGCTTCTAGAAACAAACACCAGAAATCTTGGCTGCAAACAAACAGAAATCTGGTTGCAATCTTTAATTAAAGCAAAAAGGAGAACCCAATTCAAGTGAACAGTGAAAAAGCTGTAATTGATGAAAGAGTTTTGTAAAGGACTGGACACAGAAAACAGATTGAAAATGATAACTACCACAAATACAACAGATAGATGAAAACAAGACAAGGCTCAAATGTACTAAAAGGTAGATATATTTACAGTTCTTGTAAGTTGAGATATTTATATTATGTATATTTATACCCAATATTTCTTGATGTATGATGATGCCTTGCACCTTTAACCTTGTGACCTTGACCTTGGACTTGATGCTTGGCTATATCTTTTCAACTATACCATGTATTTGATGTAGCATATATAGATCCCTGATGACATGACCTTTCACATTTGAGTTTGACTTTTGATCTCTTGAACTTTGACCAGCTTTCTAATCTTGGCTATTTCTCTGTTACTATAAGCAGTAGGGTTTCCGACATTTTCGCACTTACCTAGTGACCTTGGACTTAACTTCTTTTAAAAGTCTTCAATCTTCTTTATATCCTTTCAACTACTGTAAACCGTCTTTTAATCACAAGCGTTTTATTTTCGCAAATATAAAATCCCATGAATATGTCTTAACACGTGTAGTAAGATATGTACATACGATGTCACGAAAATAAAAACGCCATGAACCAGTCACCTCACTTGTGTTCGCAAACTTAGGACAGTTTATTGTAAAAAGGAAAGGACTTTGATATTGCACAAGTCATTTTAAAAAATCCTTATGACAACAGGGCTCTCGATCGGCCTGATTTGGGGCCAATATTCGGCCCCATTCCCTATGCAAAATAGTATCTTTTTTTCCCAATTTGTTGACCCATTCTCCTAATTTGAAACCTCATGGAATTCGTAAAAAGATGAGTTTAAAATGCTGAATTTCAAAGTGAAAAGGCATCCAAATCTATCAAGTTTTTTTCTAATTTTTGAGAAAATGCTGCTATTTTCCCCAATTTTAAAGGCCCTGGCCCCAGTCCCAATATTGGGTGCGAGAGCCCTAGACAAGAATTAACTTTCACATTTATGACCATTCATGTAGTGACCTTGGACGTTGACCTACTTTTAGAAAACATTATAAACCTGGGCTATATTTCTGTAAGTTTAGGGATAGGGCTTTGATATTTCACCAGTGTTCACATGTATATCCCTTGTCCCAAGACCTTCCATTGGAGACCATGATCTATGACTTATTGACCTTGAGCTTGGACTTTTGCCTATGATAAACTTTAAGTGGGTGATATCCCTTCATTCATGAGGGGTAAGACTTTGATTTCATACGAAAGACCTTTAACATATTAGACCATGGCCTTGGACCTATAGTGACCTTGTACTTTGACCTACTTTTAAATTTAATTTAACCTGGGCTATATCTCTTCAACTTTAAGCTTTGATAGTTCATTTTTAGATTCCTTGTAACAAGATGTTTTATTTGAAACCACAAACTTTACCTAGTGACCTTGACCTTCAAATTTGACTTTGATTTACTTTGAATTTTAACATAGGCTACATCTCTTCTTCCATAATTTTGAATGAAGGCTTCTTGTGTTTAGAGCTTTTGTTTAACACCAAGACTTTTGACCTAGTGACCTTGCCTTTGAATTAAGGCACTCAATGGTAAAAAAAATGGGGCCAAAGTTTGGTCCTTTACACCCTCAAAATAGCATGCCTTCTCCCCTCAAATATTTTAAGAAGCCCCCCATTATTCTCAATTACTCTCCTTAAAATAAAACCCTTAGAAATCAAGACAATTCAATGAAGACCAATCAAATTCTGAACTGAGAGGAAACAAATGCTTGAATGACCCTCCAAACTGAAATCTAGTGAACAGTAATTTTGTTTTTGGTCCTGTGTCATTAGTAAATATATAGTTAATCCCCCTCCCCCCCCCCCCCCCCCCCCTTTTAGGGTACGGGTACCAATCTTCTAAAACAGAGAGAATGCCCTGATTTTCTGTGTGTTGCTATTACTTGCAAATTTAACACCTACTGGTGAGCTTTGTTGTCTTTCTGACAAGTAAATTGTTTTTTGATACAATATTCAATTTTTTCAATCAAAGAGGAATATCAAACCCTTGTTACCCTGAAAATGAAATGATTATAGAATGTACAGAAAAAAGCATACAATGTTTGCTGCCACTAGATATTTAAAAGTGCTGTTACAGTAACATTTTCAATTATTGTTTCAGTTTCCCCAGATATAAAGGCTGGAAGGACTTAAAGAAAAAGAAGGTACCAGAAAGAGTAGATTCAAGACCCAAGGTAGCATAAATTACATTATCAAAGGTAAATCATTAAGATCATACCAGTTGATAGGCAAAATTTCATTCGGACTGACAAAAATTAAGTCTTAAGTTTTGCTACACAATTCTTTATTTGGATTGGCATCATTTTCAAAATGACTGGCATGCCTCAAAAGTTTTCAAAATCAATGTACTACTCTAAGCAACATAGTCTGTAGAAATAAACTTAAACGTAATGATGTCTTTCCTTCCTTTATTCCATAAATTATTAATGATTATTCAGACGAGAACTCAATAACCTTTTCACCTATCAAAATTGATACATACATTGAATGAATGAATACATTCTTATCATGAGGGTATAAAACCTTTTAATTTTAGGGTCAGTAGGTCAAAGGTCAAGGTCACTGTAAGGGAAAAAAGTTTGAAATGGTAGTTTTGATATGATAACTTTTAAAAAAATTGTTTTACCCATTCTTGGATATATGCTAAACCTGTCAGGAGGGGAAGGAGCCTATATTACTTTTTGGGTCAGTAGGTCACACTATAAAGAAAAATATTATACACTTTAAAAAGGGATAATTTAGAGCTGTGACATTGAGAGAATCTCACATAATTTTTACAATTCTCTCATAGAAATTCTTGATTTTGACATTTTGTAACCCTGCATATGGCCTCTCCCCCACAATAATTATGCTTATCAATTACTTATGATTTTAATTCACAAAAACAATTAACTTTCACCTCATTAAATAGTACGTAGTTGTATTTCGTGCAATGCAAAATTTGATTTCAATTGAATTTCAATACATCGAGACGAAAATAAAGATTAAGGTAATTTTTAGAATTTAAAAAATCTATTTTAGATTGAAGCAGATAATGATGCTTGTTGAGGAAGACCATGTAGTGAAAGAAGAAGAATTAGATGAAGATTAGTGAAGACAGACAGAAAAAGATTAAAGAAAAAAGATTATAGCAGATAATTCTAGGAACCTGTTTATGAGAAAGAAATGCAACTTACAGATGAAGAATGAAGAGCTGCAATGGTGTGTGTGTGTGTTTGTGTTATTTTTATTTCAGTTTCGGTATTTCACGGTTTACTTAACGGCCCCCCCTCCCCATCCCCCCCAATAAAATCCCCCCTCCCAACTCCCCCCCCCTCCCCAAAAAAAATCCTTAAAACCAAACAAAAAATGAAATTAAAATAAAACAAAATGAAATAAACAAAAAAAAAAAAAAAGAAGGTTGAATAAACTTTAAAAACTACTTGAATTTAAAATTCTTCAAACCAAACAAAAATGAAATGAAAATAAAATAATTTAAAACAAAACAAAGTAAAATAAACAAACATAAAATAAAAAAAACCAAGGTTGAATGAATGATAAAAAAATACTTTAATATAATAATTAAATTGAATATGAAATATTACATAATCAAAACTAAATCATGATTAAATGGTGGAGTTGGATGGCTGAAGGGGAGGAAGGAGGCCATTAAAAATAAACAAATATTAACAAACAAAAACAATAAAAAATAGATAAAATTAAAACATTATAAAAAAAAAAAGGATAAAAACAAAACATCAAAATAAGAAGTTGAGGATATATCATTTAATAACATTGAAACAATGTATTTGAGTATGTATGAAAAACTTGCTTGGTTGAAATAGCAAAATAAAACTAATTAACAGAAAATAATCAAGTGAAGTTTGATGGCTGTTGGGATCAGGTCATGATGGAGGCCGTAATATATTTAAATTATATTTCATTTCATGTTTGACTAATATGATTACTATATTTGATTTACATTACATTATTATGTGCATTGCTTTTATATTTGATTACTTCTATATAAGATGCATTATAACTTAACATGTATGTATGTTTGGGCTTACTTCTATATAAGATGCATTATAACTTAACATGTATGTATGTTTGGGCTATTGCTTTAGGTCTAATAAAGTATCAAGTATGTCCTAAAAAAAGAATCAATTTAAAAAAAATATAGTGAAAATGAACAAGAATAAAAATGAAAAAAAAAAAAATAAATGAAACACAACAGAATAAAACAAAAAAATTAAAGGAAATAAAAAACCAATACAAAATTAGAAGGAAAGAATCAGTTTGTTTCCATTTTGAGTTATTATCTCACTTGACATACTGTGGTATCTCTTATGGGAACCTCTACTTAGTGTTCATTGGAAGGTATTGAAGAATCAATAATCGGAAAGGGTAAACTGAATGATTAAATCAGAAAACAACATATACAAAATAATACAATAATTTGAGGAATTAAATCAGCATTAAAGAGAGAGAAAGGTTGTAGTTTTCTGCTTAAAATTGAGAGTATTTTGTTGAAAGCAAACAACATAGCATGCGACTTTGATATGTCTACAACAGTTTTACCATCTTTATATAGTACTGGCAAGACAAGGTAACTGTATAGGTAATGTTGAAAATGAGGGAAAAAATTAATTAATCTCCAGATGAAACATCACCCTTTCAGCAACAATCGATAATCAGAACCGAAAGACTTACCGATCGTCATCGACATTTTGTTCATCACTACCTTTATTCTCTTAATTATAAGAGAGAGAGATGAGCATTCAATCCTTATCACAGGAACTTGATTTTATGAAACTAAAAATTCAGTTGTTTTTTTTTTTTTTTTTTTTTTTAATTAGCAAATACGTATCGAATATAAGATGAATAGAATTAATGATAAAAAGGAAACAAAAAAGATTGATGTAAGATTATTTTTTTCTTGACAAAAGATTGAATATTGAATTGCTTTTAGCTGTTTGTCGTACACATTTAATAAAACTTAAGGCCTAAATTAGTGATGGAGTTTTATGGCTCCATATAGGGAGGATCAAGGGACTATAAGAATCCCAGCCTGAATATGACACTCAAATAAAAAAAAAGGAAGAAATAAAAACTATAAAAAGGGACACTCATCACTTGATAAATGAAGTATGTCTGTTGATTAATTAGAATACTAAAACTAAACATAAAATGAAAGGTGGGATTGGTTGGCTGAAGGGTAGGAAACAAAATTAAGTCTAAAGAAAAAGAACCAACAAGTTACTTAGGATTAAAAATGTTTATACCTATACTTGTATATAATTTATGTCCGATTGTTTTTAATCTAAATCTATCATAATAAAACTGACCACTTGATCGTCAAAGATATCCTATTACTTTGACCTTGACCTTCCAGCTGTGACCTTTAATCAAGGTAAAAGTTGCATGCTCTGTTTAAAAGAACATTAGTGTAAAATTTGAACATTGAATGTCCGAAACTATTTCTTCCATGGGTAAAAGTTTGTTTGACCTTAAGAATGAAAATTTGACCTTAGCTTGAACTAAGGTCAAGCATAAATGACTTCTTCCAAAATGCATACCTTTCAAATTTCAATTTGAAATCTGAAAAACTGTTTGCACTGGCTTTGCAAATTTAAATTAGAATATAATTTGATTTTTATGGTGCCCTTTTGTTTGAATCTACCATTGTCATTAACATGCAATGAGAGGATTTTTACATAAAATGTTGGAACTACATGTACTTAAAGGTAAGAATGAAATAATCAGAATAAAGTAAAGACAAAGCAAAAACAATAAGGATTCCCAACAGAATTGTCAGAATCCTTAATGAGGATTAGCCAATGTAAGCAAAATGTTCAAGTGTGAATAATTATGCACAAAATACTAGATGTTAATGGGCTGACGGTTCTACATGATAATAAATGTGCTATAAATGGGGGGGGGGGGGGGGGGGGGGGGGGGGGGGCAGGGAGGTACCTCTCCCACCCCCTTACCTCCCTCCCCCTCCTTTTCCCCTTTTCTTACCTCCCCCCTCCTGTCCCCCTTCCTACCTCCTCCCTCTCCCACCCCTTTCTCCCCCTCCCCTTTTCCCCTCTTCCCTCCGTCTCCCTCCTTCCACTCCCTTCTCCCTTTCACCCTGTCCACCCCTCATAAACAGTAAATGATGGACTTTTTGGGAGAAAGGTCGCCAGAACATAAAAAAAGAGAAGCGCTAAATTTACTCATCAGCATCATATAAACTAAACAGTACAGACATGGCAGAGTTGGGGGGGGGGGGAAATAGATAAATTTTATAAACTTAAAATAAATTGAAAAAAAAACTTAAAAATAAATTAAAGAACTTAAATAAAAAAAATTAAGTAAAATTTAAAAGATATTTAAAAATAGATTTAAAAAAAAAAAAGATAAAAAATGAAAAATTAAATTCAAAAATGAATTTAAAGGATGCTTCATTGCAAAATACTTTAATGAGTTTACAAAATATACAAAATCAAATCAACTATATATTGTTCGTTACATTAAATTTATAAATTTAAGATAAAAGGTGGAGTTGGATGGCTGTAGGGGAGGATGGAGGCCAATGAATTAAAAACTCAAATGAAACAAAGCAAAACTAACTATACATTTGATTTGATATTCATCAAACCTTGCAGTAAAGAAGTCCTGAGATTGAAATACAAGGGCTGATTGATATATGTTGTGAGCCTTGGTTTTCTGGAATGCAGATACATTATCTCCAGAAACAACTTACAATCAATAGCACATACTATCCTTCACTTCTGACACAGTTACTGGAAAATATTAAACTTAAGCGCCGCGGAAAGCTCACTAGTTAAAATGTTTTGTTCCATCACGACAATGCTCCTGTTCACAAGTCTGTCACTGCCATGACTGGCATTCTTGATTGTGGCTTTAATTTCATTGAGCATCCGCCTTATTCACCTGATTTTGCTCCATCAGACTTTCATCCTTTCCCAAAACTGATAGCAGCTACTTGCAGTGGATGGCTAAAAATTCTGACCAGTCAAAATAAGGATCTCTATGAAAGTGTTATTGAGGCCCTTCAACACCGATGACAAAAGTGTATAGATACTGAAGGGGATTATGTAGAAAAATAATGCAAAATGTCTGATAAAATTCAAATTGTTCAATGCGAGGCTCACAACATATCAATCAGCCCTCATAATTAATGCATTAATGATTTAAAAATCAGTGTTTTTTTTCTGAGCATGCATTGAAAAAGTTGGGAGGAGTTTGAGAAGAATTTATAAAGCCTTTTCATGCTTTGTACTAAACATGTCCATGTAAAATATGGTTGTGATGTTATGAATAAATATGTTTAAACTAAAGCAGTGCTTATATACAAACTCTTTGAAAAGAACAATGAATAGAAAGCATGTATCAAGTAAAAGTGAGTCCCTCCAAAGGTGGGGGTGGGGGGGGGGTTAAATCATGTGTACTGGGGGAGTAAGTGTCTCCTGCTTGCTGGAAACACCAGGCCGTCACCATGAAGCAATGGACGACAAATGCAATATGTAAAATCTTGTATTCAAAGTTCGATGTGAAACAAGTTCTACTCTTCGAATGTCTGTAAGCATTCTAACGAGACATATCGATCACATTCTGATCAATTTCTTGTAATGAAGTGAAATAAAAATGTAGGAAGGGAATAATCTTGTTCCACATCTCGTCGCGGGAATTATGAATCTTTGCATTAGAAACCTGTGCTTTACATTTTGTAGTAGCAACGGGGCAGTTAAGGCTTCTGTAATTGTTGTCTGGAAGGGACAATATGTGTGTATGACTGATCGTATAATCTTACTATATGCACTGTCTAGACGGTCATTTACATGTATTTAAAACAGCACACTTGGAAAAAAGAGCATGGGTAACTTGAGTATGAATAGCGATCTAAAGCTTAGTTTTGAGTAACTTCGTTAAGAACGTCTATAAATAAATTGATTCTTATATTGCTTGCAACATCTTTCACATGCAGTAAACAGCTTATGAAAGAGAGGATAGGCGGGTAATTACCATGCATGTCCTCTTATATACACAGTAGCTATAGTAAACGATGGCCAATACTTTCAAGGGGAAGACTGATCGCACACGAGGCTTATTTCTAGTGATCATCAGCAGTATTCATGAAGTGTAGTTATCCGGATTACGTGTGCACAGGGCTAAGAAATGTAGACAGAGATGTATCCAACCGGGGATTAGAAGTAACCCTTGGCGTCTAGTGAATGTTGTCAGTAACGGTTAACTTTATCCCATAACCTTAAAAATCTTAAGGTGTTGTCCTTACAACATGCATGAATAACTAGCATGCGAAGAGCAAGTTAGGGTATCCACTAGGGCTGGGTCAATATATCGACATACCGGTACGTATCGATATTGGTCATCGATACGAGTATCGATATTTTTGCTCCGATACATTAAGATACAGTTATTTTTAGCACAAAACAGGAATACGATATACCGGATATCGGTACTTTTTGTATTGTATCGTATCGAAAATTTGGTTTCGATACCCAGCCCTAGTATCCACGATGTAGATGACGCGCACATCACATGAGTCTGACACACTTAAGAAATGACTGTCTTACTTTTGGTGTTCATGGGTGTATAATTCTGGTTGGTCACGTGCAAATTCCGTGAATCGCGAAGCGATTCTCGGAAAATTTGCACGTGTCCAACCAGAATTACACACCCATGAACACCAAAAGTAAGACAGTCATTACTTATATTTACATATATTCTAAATATCGGTCATTTTTATTTGTATGCACTTCGTATATTTTGCCTGTGTTAGCGTCAAATGTATTTGAACGTTGGTAAATTCTCCCTACACGCAAAACTTGAACGTGAGCAACCCAAGTTATTGGAATATAATTCTAGTTGCCTAATGGGCGTTTAACATGGGGAATCTACTAGTAATGTAAATATTTTTCATTAACTCCCCGTAGGTCATTTTAGTTGTTTGACCCTCGAGGGTTGACCCACAGGCGATTAATGAACAGTGTGTCAGACTCCTGTGGCACACACATACATTTATAGTTGTTGAAGTCGACTTATCTAATCAAGTTTTTTCTCATATGACGTCATTATGATGTATACCCCCGCCATGAAGACGTCAGGAATTAAGGTTTTAGGGTCATGCAGTTTAGATCAATTAATAGGATCTACTGACATGAAAAGTTTGATGAAAATATGACCAAGGTTTCTAGTATTGCCATCATTGACCTTGACCGATAAATTTTTTTAGTATTACCACTGTCGACCTTGAGCCATTTATTCCGATTCCCAAGTGAGGAAGGGCCCTCCATGTAATGAAAACATGCTGATATTAATTCAAGGTAAGTTACTTTTTTTTATTATAATAGATAATTCCAGGTCGCGATAAACCTGGCCCAAAATGTTACCGATCGCGTGGCATACAAAAATCCCGAAGTGCCCTGCTCCAGGTCGCGATAAACCTGGTGACCATGGGTGATTACACATTTAATTGGTAACATGACTTATCCACATAACTTGTCACAACCTATGGCGTCACTGCTCATGTGACCTAAAACTTCATAGACAATTCACGTAAAAGTCGTGATCAGTATCGTTACAAGTCCCTACGTCCACAGTGATGTCAAAATTCGACCAATGACGTCAGGTCACGTGTTGGTCATGTGACTAGTGATTTCAGAGGTCATGTGACCAGTCACGTGGTTCGTCATGTGACCAGTGACGTCAGAGGTCACGTGACCAGTGACGTGGTTGGTCATGTGACGTCAGAGGTCACGTCTTAAGTGACGTCATAGGTCATTTCACCAGAGGTCATGTGACCAGTCACGTGGTTCGTCATGTGATCAGTGGCGTCATAGGTCATGTGACCAGTCACGTGGTTGGTCATGTGACTAGTGACGTCATAGGTCACGTGTTCAGTGACGTCATCGGTCATGTGACCAGTCACGTGTTTGTCATGTGACTAGTGACGTCAGAGGTCACGTGTTCAGTGACGTCATAGGTCATGTGACAAGTGACGTCATAGGTCATGTCACCAGTCACGTGGTTGGTCATGTGACCAGTGACGTCAGAGGTCACGTGACCAGTGACGTCATAAGTCATGTGACCAGTGACGTCATAGGTCATGTGACCAGTCACGTGGTTGGTCATGTGACTAGTGACGTCAGAGGTCACGTGACCAGTGATGTCATAGGTCATGTGACCAGTGACGTCATAGGTCATGTCACCAGTCACGTGGTTGGTCATGTGACTAGTGACGTCATAGGTCACGTGTTCAGTGACGTCATAGGTTATGTGACCAGTCACGTGTTTGTCATGTGACTAGTGACGTCAGAGGTCACGTGTTCAGTGACGTCATAGGTCATGTGACAAGTGACGTCATAGGTCATGTCACCAGTCACGTGGTTGGTCATGTGACCAGTGACGTCAGAGGTCACGTGACCAGTGACGTCATAAGTCATGTGACCAGTCACGTGGTTGGTCATGTGACCAGTGACGTCAGATGTCACGTGAAGAGTGACGTCAGAGGTCACGTGATCAGTGACGTCAGAGGTCAGGTGTTCAGTGACGTCGTAGGTCATCTGACCAGTCACGTGTTGGTCATGTGACCAGTGACGTCAGAGGTCACGTGACCAGTGACGTCATAGGTCATGTGACCAGTCACGTGGTTGGTCATGTGACCAGTGACGTCAGAGGTCACGTGTTCAGCGACGTCATAGGTCATGTGACCAATGACGTCATAGGTCATGTGACCAGTGACGTCATAGGTCATGTGACCAGTCACGTGGTTGGTCATGTGACTAGTGACGTCAGAGGTCACGTGACCAGTGATGTCATAGGTCATGTGACCAGTGACGTCATAGGTCATGTCACCAGTCACGTGGTTGGTCATGTGACTAGTGACGTCATAGGTCACGTGTTCAGTGACGTCATAGGTTATGTGACCAGTCACGTGTTTGTCATGTGACTAGTGACGTCAGAGGTCACGTGTTCAGTGACGTCATAGGTCATGTGACAAGTGACGTCATAGGTCATGTCACCAGTCACGTGGTTGGTCATGTGACCAGTGACGTCAGAGGTCACGTGACCAGTGACGTCATAAGTCATGTGACCAGTCACGTGGTTGGTCATGTGACCAGTGACGTCAGATGTCACGTGAAGAGTGACGTCAGAGGTCACGTGATCAGTGACGTCAGAGGTCAGGTGTTCAGTGACGTCGTAGGTCATCTGACCAGTCACGTGTTGGTCATGTGACCAGTGACGTCAGAGGTCACGTGACCAGTGACGCCATAGGTCATGTGACCAGTCACGTGGTTGGTCATGTGACCAGTGACGTCAGAGGTCACGTGTTCAGTGACGTCATAGGTCATGTGACCAATGACGTCATAGGTCATGTGACCAGTGACGTCATAGGTCATGTGACCAGTCACAAGGTTGGTCATGTGACTAGTGACGTCAGAGGTCACGTGACCAGTGATGTCATAGGTCATGTGACCAGTGACGTCATAGGTCATGTCACCAGTCACGTGGTTGGTCATGTGACCAGTGACGTCAGAGGTCACGTGACCAGTGACGTCATAAGTCATGTGACCAGTCACGTGGTTGGTCATGTGACCAGTGACGTCAGATGTCACGTGAAGAGTGACGTCAGAGGTCACGTGATCAGTGACGTCAGAGGTCAGGTGTTCAGTGACGTCGTAGGTCATCTGATCAGTCACGTGTTGGTCATGTGACCAGTGACGTCAGAGTTCACGTGACCAGTGACGTCATAGGTCATGTGACCAGTCACGTGGTTGGTCATGTGACTAGTGACGTCAGAGGTCACGTGACCAGTGACGTCATAGGTCATGTGACCAGTGACGTCATAGGTCATGTGACTAGTCACGTGGTTGGTCATGTGACTAGTGACGTCAGAGGTCATGTGACCAGTGACGTCATAGGTCATGTGACCAGTCACGTGGTTGGTCATGTGACTAGTGACGTCAAAGGTCACGTGTTCAGTGACGTCATAGGTCATGTGACCAGTCACGTGTTTGTCATGTGACTAGTGACGTCAGAGGTCACGTGTTCAGTGACGTCATAGGTCATGTGACCAGTCACGTGGTTGGTCATGTGACTAGTGACGTCAGAGGTGATGTGACCAGTGACGTCATAGGTCATGTGACCAGTCACGTGGTTGGTCATGTGACTAGTGACGTCATAGGTCACGTGTTCAGTGACGTCATATGTCATGTGACCAGTCACGTGGTTGGTCATGTGACTAGTGACGTCAGAGGTCATGTGACCATTGACGTCATAGGTCATGTGACCAGTCACGTGGTTTGTCATGTGACTAGTGACGTCATAGGTCACGTGTTCAGTGACGTCATAGGTCATGTGACCAGTCACGTGTTTGTCATGTGACTAGTGACGTCAGAGGTCACGTGTTCAGTGACGTCATAGGTCATGTGACAAGTGAAGTCATAGGTCATGTCACCAGTCACGTGGTTTGTCATGTGACCAGTGACGTCAGAGGTCACGTGACCAGTGACGTCATAAGTCATGTGACCAGTCACGTGGTTGGTCATGTGACCAGTGACGTCAGATGTCACGTGAAGAGTGACGTCAGAGGTCACGTGATCAGTGACGTCAGAGGTCAGGTGTTCAGTGACGTCGTAGGTCATCTGACCAGTCACGTGTTGGTCATGTGACCAGTGACGTCAGAGGTCACGTGACCAGTGACGTCATAGGTCATGTGACCAGTCACGTGGTTGGTCATGTGACCAGTGACGTCAGAGGTCACGTGTTCAGCGACGTCATAGGTCATGTGACCAATGACGTCATAGGTCATGTGACCAGTGACGTCATAGGTCATGTGACCAGTCACGTGGTTGGTCATGTGACTAGTGACGTCAGAGGTCACGTGACCAGTGATGTCATAGGTCATGTGACCAGTGACGTCATAGGTCATGTCACCAGTCACGTGGTTGGTCATGTGACTAGTGACGTCATAGGTCACGTGTTCAGTGACGTCGTAGGTTATGTGACCAGTCACGTGTTTGTCATGTGACTAGTGACGTCAGAGGTCACGTGTTCAGTGACGTCATAGGTCATGTGACAAGTGACGTCATAGGTCATGTCACCAGTCACGTGGTTGGTCATGTGACCAGTGACGTCAGAGGTCACGTGACCAGTGACGTCATAAGTCATGTGACCAGTGACGTCATAGGTCATGTGACCAGTCACGTCAGATGTCACGTGAAGAGTGACGTCAGAGGTCACGTGATCAGTGACGTCAGAGGTCAGGTGTTCAGTGACGTCGTAGGTCATCTGACCAGTCACGTGTTGGTCATGTGACCAGTGACGTCAGAGGTCACGTGACCAGTGACGCCATAGGTCATGTGACCAGTCACGTGGTTGGTCATGTGACCAGTGACGTCAGAGGTCACGTGTTCAGTGACGTCATAGGTCATGTGACCAATGACGTCATAGGTCATGTGACCAGTGACGTCATAGGTCATGTGACCAGTCACAAGGTTGGTCATGTGACTAGTGACGTCAGAGGTCACGTGACCAGTGATGTCATAGGTCATGTGACCAGTGACGTCATAGGTCATGTCACCAGTCACGTGGTTGGTCATGTGACCAGTGACGTCAGAGGTCACGTGACCAGTGACGTCATAAGTCATGTGACCAGTCACGTGGTTGGTCATGTGACCAGTGACGTCAGATGTCACGTGAAGAGTGACGTCAGAGGTCACGTGATCAGTGACGTCAGAGGTCAGGTGTTCAGTGACGTCGTAGGTCATCTGATCAGTCACGTGTTGGTCATGTGACCAGTGACGTCAGAGTTCACGTGACCAGTGACGTCATAGGTCATGTGACCAGTCACGTGGTTGGTCATGTGACTAGTGACGTCAGAGGTCACGTGACCAGTGACGTCATAGGTCATGTGACCAGTGACGTCATAGGTCATGTGACTAGTCACGTGGTTGGTCATGTGACTAGTGACGTCAGAGGTCATGTGACCAGTGACGTCATAGGTCATGTGACCAGTCACGTGGTTGGTCATGTGACTAGTGACGTCAAAGGTCACGTGTTCAGTGACGTCATAGGTCATGTGACCAGTCACGTGTTTGTCATGTGACTAGTGACGTCAGAGGTCACGTGTTCAGTGACGTCATAGGTCACGTGACCAGTGATGTCATAGGTCATGTGACCAGTGACGTCATAGGTCATGTGACCAGTCACGTGGTTGGTCATGTGACTAGTGACGTCAGAGGTGATGTGACCAGTGACGTCATAGGTCATGTGACCAGTCACGTGGTTGGTCATGTGACTAGTGACGTCATAGGTCACGTGTTCAGTGACGTCATATGTCATGTGACCAGTCACGTGGTTGGTCATGTGACTAGTGACGTCAGAGGTCATGTGACCATTGACGTCATAGGTCATGTGACCAGTCACGTGGTTTGTCATGTGACTAGTGACGTCATAGGTCACGTGTTCAGTGACGTCATAGGTCATGTGACCAGTCACGTGTTTGTCATGTGACTAGTGACGTCAGAGGTCACGTGTTCAGTGACGTCATAGGTCATGTGACAAGTGAAGTCATAGGTCATGTCACCAGTCACGTGGTTTGTCATGTGACCAGTGACGTCAGAGGTCACGTGACCAGTGACGTCATAAGTCATGTGACCAGTCACGTGGTTGGTCATGTGACCAGTGACGTCAGATGTCACGTGAAGAGTGACGTCAGAGGTCACGTGATCAGTGAAGTCAGAGGTCAGGTGTTCAGTGACGTCGTAGGTCATCTGACCAGTCACGTGTTGGTCATGTGACCAGTGACGTCAGAGGTCACGGGTTCAGTGACGTCATAGGTCATGTGACCAGTCACGTGGTTGGTCATGTGACCAGTGTCGTCAGAGGTCACGTGTTCAGTGTCGTCATAGGTCATGTGACCAGTCACGTGGTTGGTCATGTGACCAGTGACGTCAGAGGTCACGTGTTCAATGACGTCATAGGTCATGTGACCAGTCACGTCAAAGGTCATGTGACCAGTCACGTGGTTGGTCATGTGACCAGTGACGTCAGAGGTCACATGTTCAGTGACGTCATAGGTCATGTGACCAGTCACGTCAATGGTCGTGTGACCAGTCACGTGGTTGGTCATGTGACCAGTGACGTCAGAGTTCACATGTTCAGTGACGTCATAGGCCATGTGAACAGTCACGTGGTTTGTCATGTGACCAGTGACGTCAGAGGTCACGTGATCAGTGACGTAAGAGGTCACGTGATCAGTGACGTCAGAGGTCATGTGACCAGTCACGTGCTTGGTCATGTGACTAGTGACGTCAGAGGTCACGTGTTCAGTGACGTCATAGGTCATGTGACCAGTGACGTCATATGTCATGTGACCAGTGACGTCAGAAGTCATGTGTTCAGTGACGTCATAGGTCACATGATCAGTGACGTCATAGGTCATTTGACCATTCACATGGTTGGTCGTGTGACTAGTGACGTCATAGGTCACGTGATCAGTGACGTCATAGGCCATGTGACTAATGATGTGGTTGGTCAGGTGTCCAGTGACGTTAGAGGTCACTTGATCAGTGACGTCATAGGTCATGTGACCAGTCACTTAGTTGGTCAGATGACCAGTGACGTCAGAGGTCACGAATCCAGTGATGTCATTGGTCATGTAACCAGTCACGTGGTTGGTCATGTGACCATTGACGTCAGAGGTCATGTGATCTGTGACGTCATATGTCATGTGATCAGTGACGTCATAGATCATGTGACCATTGACGTTATAGGTCTACGACCAGTCACGTGATTGATCATATGATACTGAAAGGAATGTTTCTTTATGTTATGTTATGGAAAAAAATTGAAATTTTGCACCAATATTGACTGGTCTTTCAGTATTTATTTTAATTGTAGTGGATTGTTGATTTAGACATGATTAAGGACACAAAGCAATTTTTTTTATAGATTTTACGCCTTATTGAAGCAGTTATCGAGTTCTCTTTGTTAATGACAATCTGTATTAACATAGATTGCCAAAGAAAGTGGTTGGTCATGTGACTAGTGACGTCAGAGGTCACGTGACCAGTGATGTCATAGGTCATGTGACCAGTGACGTCATAGGTCATGTCACCAGTCACGTGGTTGGTCATGTGACTAGTGACGTCATAGGTCACGTGTTCAGTGACGTCATAGGTTATGTGACCAGTCACGTGTTTGTCATGTGACTAGTGACGTCAGAGGTCACGTGTTCAGTGACGTCATAGGTCATGTGACAAGTGACGTCATAGGTCATGTCACCAGTCACGTGGTTGGTCATGTGACCAGTGACGTCAGAGGTCACGTGACCAGTGACGTCATAAGTCATGTGACCAGTCACGTGGTTGGTCATGTGACCAGTGACGTCAGATGTCACGTGAAGAGTGACGTCAGAGGTCACGTGATCAGTGACGTCAGAGGTCAGGTGTTCAGTGACGTCGTAGGTCATCTGACCAGTCACGTGTTGGTCATGTGACCAGTGACGTCAGAGGTCACGTGACCAGTGACGCCATAGGTCATGTGACCAGTCACGTGGTTGGTCATGTGACCAGTGACGTCAGAGGTCACGTGTTCAGTGACGTCATAGGTCATGTGACCAATGACGTCATAGGTCATGTGACCAGTGACGTCATAGGTCATGTGACCAGTCACAAGGTTGGTCATGTGACTAGTGACGTCAGAGGTCACGTGACCAGTGATGTCATAGGTCATGTGACCAGTGACGTCATAGGTCATGTCACCAGTCACGTGGTTGGTCATGTGACTATTGACGTCATAGGTCACGTGTTCAGTGACGTCATAGGTTATGTGACCAGTCACGTATTTGTCATGTGACTAGTGACGTCAGAGGTCACGTGTTCAGTGACGTCATAGGTCATGTGACAAGTGACGTCATAGGTCATGTCACCAGTCACGTGGTTGGTCATGTGACCAGTGACGTCAGAGGTCACGTGACCAGTGACGTCATAAGTCATGTGACCAGTCACGTGGTTGGTCATGTGACCAGTGACGTCAGATGTCACGTGAAGAGTGACGTCAGAGGTCACGTGATCAGTGACGTCAGAGGTCAGGTGTTCAGTGACGTCGTAGGTCATCTGACCAGTCACGTGTTGGTCATGTGACCAGTGACGTCAGAGTTCACGTGACCAGTGACGTCATAGGTCATGTGACCAGTCACGTGGTTGGTCATGTGACTAGTGACGTCAGAGGTCACGTGACCAGTGACGTCATAGGTCATGTGACCAGTGACGTCATAGGTCATGTGACTAGTCACGTGGTTGGTCATGTGACTAGTGACGTCAGAGGTCATGTGACCAGTGACGTCATAGGTCATGTGACCAGTCACGTGGTTGGTCATGTGACTAGTGACGTCAAAGGTCACGTGTTCAGTGACGTCATAGGTCATGTGACCAGTCACGTGTTTGTCATGTGACTAGTGACGTCAGAAGTCATGTGTTCAGTGACGTCATAGGTCACATGATCAGTGACGTCATAGGTCATTTGACCATTCACATGGTTGGTCGTGTGACTAGTGACGTCATAGGTCACGTGATCAGTGACGTCATAGGCCATGTGACTAATGATGTGGTTGGTCAGGTGTCCAGTGACGTTAGAGGTCACTTGATCAGTGACGTCATAGGTCATGTGACCAGTCACTTAGTTGGTCAGATGACCAGTGACGTCAGAGGTCACGAATCCAGTGATGTCATTGGTCATGTAACCAGTCACGTGGTTGGTCATGTGACCATTGACGTCAGAGGTCATGTGATCTGTGACGTCATATGTCATGTGATCAGTGACGTCATAGATCATGTGACCATTGACGTTATAGGTCTACGACCAGTCACGTGATTGATCATATGATACTGAAAGGAATGTTTCTTTATGTTATGTTATGGAAAAAAATTGAAATTTTGCACCAATATTGACTGGTCTTTCAGTATTTATTTTAATTGTAGTGGATTGTTGATTTAGACATGATTAAGGACACAAAGCAATTTTTTTTATAGATTTTACGCCTTATTGAAGCAGTTATCGAGTTCTCTTTGTTAATGACAATCTGTATTAACATAGATTGCCAAAGAAAGTTAAAAGTTAGAAATTATTATCATCATCTTTCTTTCACGTATTGTCAAATTACTTCAGCTTATAGCGTGAATTTATATTCAAAACGTGAATTTTTCATTTTGTCCTCTATCAATTTGTCCGCTTTCTCATTCTGGGCTACTGTATACCAATTCTTCCAATCTCCAACTTCACCTACAAGAAAATACATAGGATATCATATAATATGATAACCCTGAACCGACACACAGACATGCGTTTTGCTTGTTGTTTTTGTGTTTTGCTCTTTGTGTTTTGTTCTTTGCTTTTTTCGTTTTGCTCTCTCCTTTTTGCATGATTCTCATTGGGTTTTTTTGGGGGGGAAGGGGGTGGCTCTTTTTTTGTGTGGCTCTTTTTTTTGTGTGTGTCGTCTCCTTACAAGAAGGTGGAAGCCTACTTTTGTGAACTTCAGACATTTGATCGAGTGGGAGGGTTTAGTGTACTGATAATCAAGATAATTAAACCTTGTGCACTTTGGAGACCCGCCCCCTCCCTCCCCTATTTTCCATCAGTTAAGCAATAAAAAAAATAAAAGAAGTAATTGAGGGTCATACATTTCTTCCTTTAATGATTGACAGTTTATTAATTCATTGTAAGCCGGTTACCAGATGACAGTCTTAATCATTAATATCAAGTTTACAAAGCATAAAGAGCAAAATCAAAAAAGCAAAAGAAAATTCTCCTCAATTGTGTCCTTTTCCCGCTATGTCAGGCCAAGTAACAATGAATCTGATTGATTTAATATTTAGGTTGTATAGACTGGCTATCCTCGGGTCGGTTTTCCATATTAAGTAATGAGCAAAACATAAAAAGCAAAGTGCAAAAAGCAAAAAGCAAAACCCGAAAAGGAAAGAGCAAAATTAAAAAAAAAAAAAAAACAAAGAGCAAAACGCATGTCGGTTCAGGGATTCCATAATATCATGCAATACGAAAGAGGAATATACGATAAAAAAAATCCTATGTAAATCTCTACACAATATTTTTCTTCTTTATTTATTCATTATATTAAAGTTTAAAACGAGTTACAGTAAAAGGAGATGTTAAGATAAGGGCTTGAATTAGCCTAAAATCTCTCGATATTATCCCCTCGCAACTCTGTTGCGGAGGGGATATAGCATCGCTGTCATGCGTCCGTGTGTGTTTGTGTGTGTGATAGTGGGTGTGTCCGGGTTCTTGTGAACAGCATAGAAGACAAAGTAATGATCATAGAAATATCAAACATTCCACAAATGTTCCCCATGGGGAGAGGATGAACCCTATTGATTTTCAAGGTCAAAGGTCAAGGTCAGTGGACTTGGGCTGAAAATTCATGTAACAAGCCTTCATGCTTCCGTACAGTCATGCACCCTCTTTTTTATACGCCCGTCATGTTATATGAAGCTGTGCGTCCGTGCGACCGTGCGACCGTCCATCCGTCCGAGGTCATGTTTTCCGGACTTTTTTCCGAAGCTTTTCAAGATATTGCATTGAAACTTATCATATCACTTGATATTAAGTGGCGTAAGATCCAGTTCGAGTTTCGGAAAAATTTACCCTTTTTTAACAGAGTTATGACTCTTGAACATAGAAATTTTCAATAATTTCACAGTTTTCCAGAGTTTTTTTTAGCAGCCTTTGCTGCTATTGAATTGAAACTTAGGTATATGCCTTCAAAATAAATAATTACAGATCCCATTCAAGTCTCTGAACAATTGACATATTTTTGGAAGAGCTATTTTTGGCCCTTGTACTTAAAAAATGTAGAGTGTCACAGTTTTCTTGACTTTTTTGCAGCTTTTACAGGTATTGAATTGAAACTTGGTATACATGCAACTTCATAATTACAAATCCAGTTTTAGTTTGTGATCAATTGACCTTTTTTTCAGAGTTATGGACCTTGAACTTAGAATTAATGGCTCTCAGCCCTAGGACCTTCAACTTTACCATGTTGGTTGACTTAAGCAAGTCAAAGAAACTAATGTTTTTAAGGTTATGGTTCAAAGGTCAATGTCATTTTCAGGCTAAAATAGGGATGTTGAGAAATTTTTATTTTGACACTTCATTTAAATACAATTTTTGATTCAAACTTTGTACACCTGAAGGACAACACATGTTCTTTCATATTTCTTTTCTTTTGATCGCATAACTGAGAAATTATGTGTAAAGGTCAAGTCATTTTGGGACTAAAACTGACATAATTGCATTCACAAAATAAATACTGTACCCCGATGGGCGTATCTTGCAGCGTTGGCGTTGCAATATTTTTCGTATTTCGCCCACTCGGTTCAGAACCACACTTGGCCAGAATATGTATTTTATTGATATTCACCTTTGTGAACGGGCATTTTCAACCGAGGGGGACAATTTCGTAGAAAAACTTCCGTTTTCCATTGATTTAAATGGGGAAATTAGCTATTTTGACCTAGATATCCGTCTTATTTTGAATAATTTATCCAACCAGACAGAATGTGGATCAAGTTACTTAATATTTCTACCGAAAAACAAGAGCCCCAGGGGGCACAACGCTCACCTGATACCCATGCACGCTCTAATTGACATACTGACATTGAATACTGATAGTGCCAGTACCAGGATTTTAGCCCACAACCTTCCTAACAAGATTTTTGCCGGATGCAGACAAGTTTTTTTTCCAGACAACCTTTAAAAGTACAAACAAGAGAAAATAGTCACATTTCAAAACAACAACTTTTTTACTGATTTGAAAAGATGGATTATGCGATCCAAAGTCATATGCCCAGCTTGTATAGTTTGATTATGCAACATCAAAAATAAAATCATTTTGTAAAATTCCACATTAATGTGCAACAGAAACAGAATAAAACAATGAAATGATTTCATAAATTAAGTTTATTTAAAATTGAACACCAAACCTTTCATTATTAATAGCTAGTATGCCAGAAAATAATAAAGCCTGTTTGTGAAACATGAATGCCCCACGGTGGCATCTTTGTTGGTATAAACATCATTTTCTGTTAAGTATGTGAGAGGTCAGGGTCAGAGTAATGTTGGTATCAATGGAAAGATCTTGTCACAAAGAATACACATGTACAATATGAAAGCCCTATCACTAACCATTCAAAAGTTATGCCCAATGTTAAAGTTTTTGAAAAGTAGGTCAAAGGTCAAGGTCACGAGGTCAAAAATTTTGGTATCAATGGAAAGGTATTGTCACAAGGAATACACATGTGAAATATGAAAGCTCTATCACCTTCCATTCAAAAGTTATGCCCAATGTAAAGTTTTTCGGACAAACAGACAGACGGACAGGCCAAAAACTATATGCCCCCGTATCTTTGATTCCGGAAGCATAAAAAACAAAGACTTTTCGGTTTTGCCTTTATTCATATTAAATTATACAGAAATCTATGAATGAGAGCTTTTGAATAGTATTGATTTCATCTTAATACATGTAACGTACAGTCAAAATCGTGTTAATCCAATTAACACAGACAAGTTGTTAGCGGACAATATTAATTCAAGTGAGTTGTGCAGAAATTGAGCCAATTTTATTTCCAAACAGCAGTGTACGGTGTATCAAACCTCATGACCCAGTGAAGCCACTTGGACAAATTATTTTCGGTAAATATGCTGAAATGCGGCGCTTGGAAATGTATTTTTAGCATATTGAATCAATAGTCGTGATAAATTTAACTTCGAACTTGATCTTGTCTTTTATGCAATCTACAGATAGGTTTGAAAATATGCAAAATTCGGAACATTTTCGATGAGGACGCAGAGTTCCTGTAAAAAAAGTGAAATTTGCGAAAAAAGGACATGCATGACCCCCCCCCCCCCCCCCTTTTTCTTTACATTTTTATGCGTGCCAAAGATTCGCAATCAAAAAAGACCAATTTTACAGACTTCCGGGCATTTCATTTCAGGCAAAATTTTTAGTGTGCACCTTTTTATTTCCTGTAGTTACCCCTACTAAAGGGGCAAGGAGGTATTGAACCAATCAAATCTGTAACACAAGATATATGGCGACTATGTTTACCATAGATACAGAAATAAGACAGATAAAATAATCATTAAATAGGGGAATTGTTCTGAAATATGCATGTATGAAAAAAAAAGCAATCCAAGGAATGCTTGTGTCGCCTGCGTAGAGGATTTTTTTTTTATTGAAATTAGGTCAAATATCAAGGGCAAGGTCACTAGGTTAAAAATTATGGAATGTTTAGAAAGGTCTTTTCATAAGGAATACAAATGTGAAATATCAAAGCCCTATCACTTACCACTCAAAAGAAATAGCAAATCATAGATTTGTTGAAAAGTAGGTCAAATATATAGGGCAAGTGCACGAGGTAAAACATAGGTAATCACAGATTACGAAGCTCACCTCGTGACAGCAAAATTCAATTCAAACATATTTCTTAGTACATGCTTTTAAAGGCAAATCCACTCAAGCAGAAAAAGTAGGTCAAGGTCATTTTATGAAAGTTTGATCAAAGATACATCCAATATGCAAGTTTGGTTCATGTAGCAGTTATACTTTGCTCAATATTGGCTTTATAGAGCAAAATCACTCAAGCGGAAAAAGTAGGCCAAGGTCATTTTATGAAAGATTGATCAAAGATACATCCAATATGCAAGTTTGGTACATGTATCACTTATACTTTGCTCAATATTGGCTTTTAAAGGCAAAATCACTAAAGTGGAAAAAGTAGGTCAAGGTCATTTTATGAAAGTTTGATCAAAGATACATCTAATATGCAAGTTTGGAACATCTAGCACTTATACTTTGCTCAATATTGGCTTTTAAAGGCAAAATCACTCAACCGGAAAAAGTAGTCAAGGTCATTTTATGAAAGTTTGATCAAAGATACATCCAATATGCAAGTTTGGTACATGTAGCACTTATACTCTGCTCAATATTGGCTTTTAAAAGCGAAATCACTCAAGCGGAAAAAGTAGGTCAGATGCTGCATCCGATGCATGGGTCCATCTCGGCATCCAAAGATGAATCACTTGTGCAAGTTTGGTTACTGTAGCATCAGTACTTTGTCAGATACTGAGCTACCCCAAACTTCTTATCTAAATCACTCAAGCGGAAAATGTAGGTCAGATGCTGCATCCGATGCATGGGTTCACCTCAGCATCCAAAGATGAATCACTTGTGCAAGTTTGGTTACTGTAGCATCAGTACTTTGTCAGATACTGAGCTACCCCAAACTTCTTAACCAAGTCACTCAAGCAGAAAATGTAGGTCAGATGCTGCATCCGATGCATGGGTTTACCTCAGCATCCAAAAATGAATCACTTGTGCAAGTTTGGTTACTGTAGCATCAGTACTTTGTCAGATACTGAGCTACCCCAAACTTCTTAACCAAGTCACTCAAGCGGAAAATGTAGGTCAGATGCTGCATACGATGCATGGGTTCACCTCAGCATCCAAAGATGAATCACTTGTGCCAGTTTGGTTACTGTAGCATTAGTACTTTGTCAGATACTGAGCTACCCCAAACTTTTTAACCGGACGCGGACGCGGACACGGACGCGGACGCGTGGGGTTATAGCATAAGCTCACTCAACTTCGTCGAGGTGAGCTAAAAATGATGGTATGTGAAGAAAGGTCTTGTCACATGGAATGCACATGTGAAATATCAAAGCCTATCACTCAGCAATCAAAAGAAATAGCCAATCTAAGATTTTTTGAAAAGTAGGTCAAATATCTAGGTCTTGGTCATGAGGTCAAAAGTTATGATATGTGTAGAAAGGCCTTGTCACAAGAAGGAATACACATATGAAATATCAAAGCTCTATCACTTACCAATCAAAAGATATAGCAAATCTTAATTTTTTTGAAAAGTAGGTCAAATATCTAGGTCAAGGTCATGAGGTCAAAATTATGGTATGTGTAGAAAGGTATTGTCAAAAGGAATACACAAGAGAAATATCAAAGCCCTATCACTTGCCAATCAATAGATATAGCCAATCTTGGTTTTTTTTTTAAAAAGTAGGTCAAATATCTAGATCAAGGTCACAAGGTCAAACATTATATGTGTAGAAAGGTCTAATCACAAGGAATACACATGTGAAATATCAAAGTCCTATCACTAATCAATCAAGAGATATAGCCAATATTAGATTTTTAGAAAAGTAGGTCAAATATCTAGATCAAGGTCACAAGGTCAAACATTATATGTGTAGAAAGGTCTAATCACAAGGAATACACATGTGAAATATCAAAGTCCTATCACTAATCAATCAAGAGATATAGCCAATATTAGATTTTTAGAAAAGTAGGTCAAATATCTAGGTCAAGGTCACAAGGTCAAAAATTATGATATGTGTATAAAGGTCTTGTCACAAGGAATACACATGTGAAATATCAAAGCCCTATCACTTACCAATCAAAAGTTATGGGGTGTGACACCCAAGTGTGACAGACAGACGGACAGACGGAGGGACGGATGGACGGACAGACGAACAACGGACAAAGTGATCCCTAAGTGTCGCTGTGCTTCGCAGGCGACACAAAAAGTCAACATCTTAAAAATAAATTCAGAGTATATTTGATAGCGTATGTGGCCAAGTTAATTCGAAGTATGAAAATAAGTACACAA
The DNA here is from genome assembly GCA_033119305.1 of Pinctada imbricata. Taxonomy (NCBI): domain Eukaryota; kingdom Metazoa; phylum Mollusca; class Bivalvia; order Pterioida; family Pteriidae; genus Pinctada; species Pinctada imbricata. The sequence goes on along the minus strand of VSWD01000005.1, from coordinate 46,461,532 downwards.
AGCCAAACTAGCTATAGCTTGTCTTATTTAAAAAATCATTAAAAATCTAAAAGTTGATATTTTGACAAAATTCTTTCACAGTTTCATTTCTAGCGATAAATATAAAAATAAAAAGAGAAAAAAAACTGAAAAAGGAAAAAAAAAAAATTGTTGGGGTCCCGCCGGGGTTTGAAGCTACTCCCCATGGGTCCATTTGGCATGGAAAACATACATTATACCTATGTACAATCTTAAAAAATATTCCTTAAAAATCCAAAAGTGGATATCTTGACAAAATTCTTTCACTTGTAGGGTACCATGCATGAGTACCTCATACCTACAAATTGTCATGACAATCTGAAGAGTGGTTATAGAAAAGAAGCAGAAAATGTATGAAAATCAACCCCCCCCCTTCCTTTTTACATAAGAAAAAAATTCATAAAAAATCAAAAAAATAAAATTTAAGCATAAAATACATATCAAAGCATTAAGTAAGTTAAATATGATAAATATGTAGTAAAGAGTGTGTAAAATCATACACTTATTGAGTTATTTAAAGAAATAGTGCAAAAATGTGCATTTCTGACTAAGTCCGAAAAGACGTCAAAAACGCGTCAAAAATTTGACTTCGAAGTGGAACCAAAAATAACAACACTTCTTAAGACATCTCTCTAGATCATCCTGATGCTTTCGGTTTGTCGATACATGCTTCGGTTCTGAAGAAGAAGTTTGTCAAAGGAGGGTACCCCCCGTGACCTACTTTTGGCTGTGGTGGCGCCACCTGTTGACAGATCCGGACGAAAAACAACAACACTTGTAGGGGACCATGAGTACTTCATACCTACCAAGTTTCATCAAAATCCCTTCAGCCGTTCTGGAGAAGAAGTTTAAAATGTGAAAAGTTTACGACGACGGACGACGACGGACGACGACGGACGACGACGACGACGACGACGACGACGGACGCCGGACGCCGGACGCAACACTATGACAATAGCTCACTTGAGCCTATGGCTCAGGTGAGCTAAAAATATTCTCAGATGTTGCGTTTTGAAATTTCGACTTTTCAGGGCAGATTTACGCCTCATCTCAAGAGCACTTTCATACCTTAATATTGTGTGCAAAACAACAACAACAATAATGACAAACAAACAACAACTTTACAGAAGATCTGCAATGCTGGTTTGTCTACTTTGACAATATATTGAAATCTTTTCTTAAATTAGTAAAATATATTAGCCAAGAATATTATTTTGCAAAAACGAAATTTACTGCAACACGTGCAAGTCAACAACAAATGTACTGATGGAGCCTAACTCGATCAAAAGTGAAATAAAATACAAGTACGTTTTACGTATCACACTTAATTCCCTATGACTGACGTACGGACATATAGAAAAATATTTACAGACAAACAGACAGACAGGTATGAAATAAAATGTACAATGAAATAGAAACATTGAACTTTGCCAGTACTATACTGAAGGTCTTTCATTTCATGAAGTACCACTGATGAGGATTTACTGTCCGAAACACGTGCCTGGTGCATTATAATTGGTTTGAAATTTTCTTCAAGAAGGTAAAACTTTGAACAGTTCCGTTTTATCAATAAGACTACATACATGTTGCCGGGTACCATTTAGACGGGAAAACAGAAACGAAACAAATTTCAATATAGGCAAGACGTACAGACAACATAGAAACAAGAATGCCAATTCAAGTAAGACGTACAGACAACATAGAAACAAGAAGCACCAATATAGCACATTGGTAAGGCACACAAACAACATAGAAACAGGAAGCAATAATAAAACACATAAATCGTGATGACCAAGTATAGCACAAACAGTCAGTTGGATGATCTACGTATATAGTACTATACCGGCAGTACCTTTTCTGAATAGGAAATTGACATCAGTAGCAAAAATGTTTTTCTTTTTCTTGTCCGCTTCCTTCAGATTTTGAAAACAGCATTTCTCTGCCACCTCCAGGGCAAAATCGTTGTTACATTCCACATTCAGAAATGATGCTATTTTCTTAATCTCCGTCACGGGATCCTAAAAAATTAAGTAAACGGTCATACAACTTGATGAAAAAAAATTTGTAGTGCTTATAAATGTCATTTATAATAACTATATCTATTTAAGAATATTTTCATACTTTGCGATTGCACTGGTGTGTTCAAAACATTTAGACATGGAAAAAAATCTGTGCAGCACGAAGTATACCGTAAACAACGGAATTTCGGACAGAAAATTAAGATAAATTCAATGTTTGTGCAAAAAGTAGTAGACTGCAATAAGTTTTATCATCAAAAATGCAATGAATATATTAATATTTTCCTACCTTTTTGATATCTTCATAAAATAGAGGTAGGATGTGATCGTGTCTGGCATCTAATTCTTTCTCATATCCCTCTAGATGTTTATACCAAGGTACAAACGGTTCTGCAAAAAAAAAAAAGACATGTCCGAAGTGTTATGTGTCAGTCTCATCGATCTCATTTCCGTTTGTGGATTCACTTTTATTCCTTCGAAGAATGTTAGTTGTTTGTTTGGTTTTGCGTTCTTGTTGGTTTCTTACTTTTAGCTCACTTCGATGAAGTTGAGATGAGTTCATGCTATATTTGCTATTTATTCTGAATGTTGTCTTCGTAAGACACATTTTTTTCCGATGGAAGTGACCCTTGATTACATGAGCCTGGTAACCTTTAATTACATGAGCCTGGTAACCTTTGTTTGCATGCGCCTGGTAACCTTGGATTTCAATTTCACAAAAAAAAAACCCCACGCTGTTCAAGGCCAAAGTTACCAAAGTAAAATGTTTCTTTGATTTATACTATTTTCCTGGTGAGATAATAGGATTTTAGGTACGATCGACATGGGTAATAACCTACATAAGAATAAGCTCTGCGCCTCATACCCAGTCCAGGTATAGTATAGTGACAAAAATTTTCACCCTGTCTTATAGTCCACACCCTGTCCAGTTAGAGTACACTATAATAACAAATCCTATCTTATTCAGTCAGATTTTAATGACAAAAGTCCCACCATGTCCATTTGGAGAACAATGAGAAGAGTCCTCATTTTTACTAGTAAGAGTTTAATACAGTAACAAAAATTCTTTGCCGGTAGGGGACTAAAAACTTCTTATCCTGTCTAGTGAAAATATAATGACAAAAGTCCTCACCCTGTCCAGTAAGAGTATAATGACAAAAGTCCTCACCCTGTCCAGCTAGTAGAATGACAAAAGTCCTCATCCTGTCTAATTAGAATAATGACAAATGTCTATACCCTGTCCAGTTAAAGTATAATGACAAAAGTCCTCATCCTGTCCTCTTGGAGTACAATGACAAAAGTCGTTACTCTGTCCGCGCGGTAAGAGTATAATGGCATAAGTCCTTACCCTGCCCAGTTAGGGTATAATGACAAAAGGTCCTCACCCTGTTAATGAGTATAAAGACAAAAGTCCTCACCCTGTCCAGTTAGAGTATAATTATGACAAAAGTTCTCATCCTTTCCAGTAAGAGTATAATGACAAAAGTCCTCACCCTGTCCAGTTAGAGTATAATGACAAAAGTCCTCCCATAGCATAGCCTGTCCCCTCATATTCCTCAGATGGTGATAGCATGACACGGCTATATCTTTCGGATTTCTCTGTACATACAGAATTTTACACCGTTTCTCCAGGATTCCTTTCGGTAGTGCCTCAAAGATCATGTGTGTGTTCAGGACACGAGGACGGGCTAAGTTGTCCAAGTCCTCCGGTACATTATACTCCAACATCATGACATCCTTTGGTACAGTTTGGTATTCTGATGATTGCTTACATAACATCGAGGTAATCTCCCATACCCAATGAGTTCCTGAAAATAGATATGATTCTGATGTCTTATCAGGAATTTATGTTATGAACATATTCAATTTAGCTAGATCGTTTCCAAACTTTCTTTTAAATACTAACAGTGCGAACGATATACTGGAAAAGAGAGAGCTATATAAATTGTTGGAACAATTTGATAATTTAATTGAGGGAATGATTTACTAAAGTGTTAGCGATATATACATGTATTTACTGACAGGTACATGCGTATGAGCAGTCTTTTTTAGGTCTTCCGACTTCCTATTGTTTTCGTAACCGTGGAAAATTGGATCAGCGATTTCTCAAGAACCCTGTAAGCTAGGACAATGAAAGTTCTCCAACGTTACGTTTGGAGTAAAAGCTAGATTGGTCTTTTTTATTTTTGGTCTCTGTTATTTTTTTATCATGTTTTTTAGTAGATTCAAATATTTTGACGGGAGCGTCGAATTACTCAAAAGGACCGAATTTCATGTTTTGCTATTTGTAAGCTTAAATATCTCGTATTTTGCTATCTACAATTTCCATTCTTTTTGAAAGTCGACAGCCATGCAAGATATGAAATGCTAGATGCACACTGTAACGATTTATTACGATGACGTCCTTCACCGTCCTTCATATTTCCAAATTCAGAAGTTCATAGGAGGAAGACACTTTTTTGCTTATAATAGTAAACAAAAATTAAGCTTATGAAGTTTCCTAAAAATTTCAATATTATTATTTTTTATCCATATATCTGTCTTATTTAGTCTTTCTGATTTTTCCTATCTCTTACTGTTGAAAAGATATGAGCATCGAAATTTTGAGTTGGGTATTTCGATACACCTTCACGCCAACAGATCGGGCGCACACTAAAATTGGTAGTCCGAGTCCGACTCGAGAAAAGCAGTGTTGAGATTTTCAAATTCCGATTTCACGGCATTGATGAATATGCATTTCATAAATACATTTCGATATACACAATTTGATTTTAAAACAGTTGATTAATTTAGAAGAGATCAGCTACAAACCAGAATTTACACACAAAAAGTGGTAGTTTGATTCCGATTTCTAACCTACAATTAAACCTGTTTCTAAACTTCAATAACTATATATTTTGAACATCAAGTTTAATTTCTAATTCTAGCAAACGTTCGAACATAATTTTCGGTTGGTTTATTTACAAATTGATGAACAATTTCTCCAACATTCTTCCCTCCCCTCGTTTTTCTAAAACAGTTCTGTTTATATTGAACGATGTCGCCATGATGGAAATTCAAAATAAACTTTGAAAAAAGGGAAGGGGGGGGGGGTCCAAATTTGAACCTGCACAGCGAGAACCTCATGGTATTTATATATATATATTGAACGTAACTTGTTATTACCATTTCTCTTCTCAAGAAAATTGGTTCTACAGCTACGAGCTCGCCTTTTTTATGGGGGAAGGGGGCAGGAAGAATTTGCAAAAAAAAATCCCGGCTCTGAAAAATGTTGAAAAAAATATTCCGGCCCAAAGGGCCGGCAATTTTTTTTTCCCGGACCATGCAAAAGTAAGGATACATTGCATGATATGGAAATTTTTGCTGGCCCTTTGTGCCAGACAATTTAAAGTCAAAAAATTAATTAATATAAATACAAACTGTTCACATAGCTGTATCTACCAGAGACCTAATACGCATAGGCACAAAAATCTAGGAAAGGTTCTATTTAAACATCATACAATCTGTCTGAAATTCGCTAATTGCAAAGAGACATCTGAAGGAACGGTTATTAACTCATACTCTGTAACAGCGGGGAGTTTAACTTAATTACACAGACATTCACAACATTTGACAATTTGTTTAAATCCGGCCCGAAGAACCGGCGAAAATTTTTGTCCGACTCTGGTAATGGCTGAAAAAAATGGCCTGCTCAGAAAATTGCTGAAAAAATTTTACCGGCTGGCAATAGAATTCATGCCCCCCCCCCCCCCCCCCCCAAAAAAAAATCAAATGGTTGCTCACCAACAATTATCGGTTTGAAAATTAAATGTTACTGCTATTTGAAAACTTAAATATATGATATAAATACATGTAATGTGACGTCCTTCATATTTCCAAACCAAAAATTGTATAGGAGGAAGACACTCTTGTTGCAACCGCAACAAGAAACCTTTCTAGTTTAGAAGTATTTTTGTGTCCTCTGCGGTGTGAATATTTCATGTTGTCCTTGTCCATTTGATATTTATCATTTTAGTGTTTCGGTGTTTTTGTGAGATGCTGCCACCGAGTCTTGAAATGACAAATATCGGAATCTTGTTAATTAATGTTGAATTTTCCTACCTGCTTTTTGATATGCACATATCAAGATGTCATCGTCAAAAATGTTCATTTCACGAATTTTAGGGAAGTTCTTCCTCGGGTCTGGCAATATCCCATATTTGACCAAACGTTCCCCGATTCTCATTGTATTAACTATAATATCCCTCTCCTTTACTTCCCCGTTCTCACAGACTTTAGGAATCAACTCGCTCTCATTGATCTCTGAAGAAATGAAGAACATCTTAAATTATCCTTCGTGTTTCCATCGAGCTGTATGTGTCGTTTGTACGATTTTTCTTTTGGTGTGAGAGAGTTCGGTCTTATATTTTTTCAAGAATTTGTAGACTTTTCGATTGTGATTTTTTGAATTTAGTTTGTAAATGAGAAAAGGAATATGTATTTCATTCATACGACGTGGCTGTAAACAGACACGGATGGAATACATAAATACGGAAAATTTGTCATTGGTACAATTTGAAAATAAGTGACAAAATCGATAAGATATCCGAAAGGATGGGGTGTTTTCGTGTAAAACATCAACAGTTTTCGTGATCACTATTATGATCGGTTCAAATGCGACTACAAACTAATATAACATAGAGAAGTGACAACGACACAAGAGGTACAGAATCTAGCTTCGGCACAGTCTATTCGACTTTTTGAAAAATATATATTTACCAGCAGGAGGAAATCTGTTCTTTATCATGGTCTATGGTCTTTCCTTGGTCAGCTTGAGGGTCTGTACAATTAAACAATTACGTGTACATACAAAATGATTTGGGATGTAAAAAAAAAATCAGTTGTAATTTTGATGTTCTTTTTAAAATCAATGGCTGCTTAATATGAAACCACTTTTAAACTAATTTCAAATTTTGAAAAATTGCAAATCGGTTATTCAACCGTATCATTTCCGAACTTTTCGGATGATTGATCCTAGTTCGCTTCAGTCAACAGAGCATGGGCTGTTTTCTGTATGTCCAATGTTTTTGTTATCTATTCACATAGAGATCTTCTGTTATCTAAGACCCCTGCATTTTATATACTGTCTTATCTGCGATGCCACCTAATAGTATGAAGGCTTTTGTTGTTGCTGTTTGTTTGTTTTATTTTGCTTGTTTATACAAGAGTTGTACTTCTCTGAAGACCTGTGTATTTGGATAAGCACAAGAGTTCTGCACACGAGATCCGGATAAGCACACCATTTATTATTATAAGGCCTGATGCATACCAATTGTTCCCCTCAATTTACTAGTATATTTCAATGTATCTGCTTTGATTTGTTTGACCATGTAGTGCGAGTGGTGTTGTTGTTTCGTTGTTGCTTGTTGTTTGTGGAAGTGTAATACACAATTTTGTTTGATGCCTATTTCTGCTTTTGAAAGTTTACAACCTGTATTTTCCCCACAAGGTTACCGGTAAATATACCAAGGAAGACGGTGTAAGACGGTTTATCCTAGTTCCGTTTCTCTCATACCGGTGCATCATTTAGATATTTTATATCCTACAAAATTATGCAACAACATTGTTTGCCTAATTATTAAATTACATATTTTTATATTACATACTTACCTTGAATAATTATAATATATATACCAGTTGACACAATCAAAATCTTTATTTAGTTTAGTCGTACCGACAATTCTACTTCCCTTTCAAAATATGCACCTACTTATTTAACCTATTTTTTCGCTCTAGTTAAATATATTTCTTTTATTCATGCACCTTGCACTCTACATAGCATACCCCTGATAAGATCAAGTCTCGTGTCAAAACAAAAAGACGATGAGTCTGCAAAAAATGTCGTCATGCATGTATTAAAATGCATCAAGTTTCAGACGAACTGTCTTCTCGCACAGTCGTGCATGTAACCTTGGGCCTCTTATGAGAATCACCTTGACAGACAGCATCACTGATGAGAACACTAAATTGGTTTGAAATTTCCTTCAAGAAGGTGTGGAGTTGGAACCCTTCTACCCTACTATCTAGTTCTTTCACAACGATGCAATAAAACAGTTAAATCAAAAGGTCGATACAGACGGACAGACCGTAGAACGGAAGGACGGATATTTCATAGACTGTACTTTACCCTCAATCGGCTTTATGACAAACTCCGAAAAGACACACAAGCGACTTCAGAGTGGTAAAAACCCCTGTATGCCATTCCGATTGCTTTTGAGATTTGCCGATGGAGTACCAGTGACAGCTTTCGTCGGATAAGGACGAAACACACACACTCCTATCAAGTTTCATCAAATTCTGTTCAAAGTGAATCTGGAGATGGCGGGAAAAAATTACAACGGCGATGAACAAAACACACCTGTTCTACTACAAACGCAAGTTTCCATGGGCAAAGATAAACTCAAGTTTTCAATACTTACTTGTAAAATGAAGCACTTAGACGAATTATATCATCATTTTTTTTTTATTAAATTGTGATCAATAAAATAAGTGGAAGATACATTAAGTGCAGATAATAGCCGTTATCATTTTTAGTCGCATAACATGTATAGGATTACGTCCTTATTCCCACGACCTATATATTTGGTCTTTGTTCAGTATTTGTATCCTACATTTGTTTTCATAGGTCACATATTGATGTATATTGTGTATATTTTTCTTTGGCTTAGTTTGACATTTTGTTGTAATTCATTATAGTAATATACAAGCACGATATAGACCCATGATATTTTCAATAATGGAAGGAAGATTCATTGAAGATACGGGTGTTGTTAGCAAACAGGAGATGCTTATTCCTACCGGACAACAGGATTTTTAGATTCACTTTAGCTTCTTTGCAAAATAATATACAGTAGTTGTTTTCTTAGATTTTGTATATTTTTCAGTTTTGTACAAATTCTGTACTTCTGCTCATGATTATTATATTAGACATTTTTCGTCGTGACGAACTTCGCATTTCGAACTTCGTACTTCGCACTTCGAACATTGAAGAAAAAGTGGCGTAGCTGCCGTTCGCGTATAAACTCATAAGCGGAGTAATCTTCATATTGATAAGTATACTCAATGGAATGGTATTTTGGACTTCCTGTACAACTGGGACGCTTTTTTCGGCAACCCACTTATGAAATTAAAGTGCGAAGTTCGTCACGGTGAAAAAAGTCTATTAGGATGCTTTGGTATTTGTGTTTGAATTTCAGTCTCCCAACAGGCTAATTTTTGGAGGAATTCTTAAAATCAGATTATCTGACTCTTAACTTTACTGGAATTTGAAAATAAAAACTATCCTGACTGAATGAATAATTCTCCCACCAAAATCTATCATGATATGAAAACCATTTTCAATTATTATGGTCCTATGACCTTGACCTTTGATCCTAAAAACAAAAGGAACATCCTATCCAATTGGGGAACATTTCTACCCAGTTTTATGATGGTTGTTGTTTTTGAAAAAAAAACAGTCTTCAAACGATATATTTGGGCTAGGTCATACTAATGACCTTGATTAAAGGTTATGTGAAGCCTCTGGATCAAGAACAGAATACTAATATATCAGAAAGACTGGAAATACTGTTCAGGAAATATATATCAGACAAAACAAAAACATTTTCATTACTAAAACAATATTATTCTGGTTATGGAGTACATAACTTTTTACATAGGCCCAAAATTAAGGTCAAGGTCAAAAACATGATACAAAAATGTAGTGCTCTTTATGGTGAATGTGTGCATTGATAGTACGCAATAAATCTGCTTTCAAATCTTCTTAACCTAAATTGCAACATACATGTAATCCCAAAGTCAAGGTCAAAATTCATTATACCAAACTGTAGTACTCATTGTGATGAATGTTTGTATGAAATATGAAAAGCCTACCATTTATATAGCATGAAAGGAAATTTCTTAACCTAATTTCAACATAAGCCCAAAGTCAAGGTCGTAGGGTCAAAACTCATGGTACCAAACTGTAGTACTCTTTGCGGTGAATGTGTGTATGAAATATGAAAGGCCTACCATTAATAGTAAAAAAAGAAATCTGCTTTCAAAACTTCTCATCATAAACTGTTGCATAGGCCGAAGGTCAAGGTCACAAGTCATGGTACCAAAATGTAGTACTCTTTAGGGTGAACGTGTTTATGAAATATGAAAGGCCTACCATTAATAGTAAAAAAAAGAAATATGCTTTCAAAACTTCTTAACCACACGGACAGGCAGGGTGAATCCTATATATCCTCCTAAACTTCGTTTGTGGGAGGTATAAAAATTAATAGGCACATTATTTCCATATGGCAAACATTCATGATAAAATGTGCAATACACAGTTCCTTATGATTCAGAAACCATTTTCAATTATATAAGTCATGCAACTAAGATCTTTGTACCCCAAAACCAATGGGGCACGTCATCTTCCACACATGAGTAAGCATATGAAGTTTCAATAGCATTTAAACATTATTGGTATTGGATTTACCGTCCAGAAAAGAATTATTGATGCTGCCCATCTCGCATCAAATGAGAAGCCAAGTTTTGCAACTCTGATGAACATTTCTTCCTGACTGCTCTGAATTTTTATTTCAAAGACAACTAAAGGTTGCAGTCTCACTTAATTGAACTGGCAAGAAACATCGTTTTCATGAAAACATATCTTTCGTTTAAGATGGATCAGTTAGGGTACTTCAATCCATTGAACAAATCACAGATGAAAAAGCTGGGAATCAGATTTAGGGGGCAAAAAAAGCCTTCATCATCCAAATTTGGTGTGTGTCTACAATGAGGCAAGACCTTTCAACAGACCCAAAAAACTTCACATCTTGATCAACATTTGGTGCAAATATATGCAAATGGTACTAAAGATCAGGTGTCAATGGTACCATTGTTTGCTGATCTTACCATTGGTTAAAGAAAAACTATGAACGATTACCATTAGCAGATTAATTTTTATTCATAAATTTGTCTATTTATATCGTTTATTGTTGGTGCCGAGAAGAAGTGGTATTATTGTTTTAGACATACATTGTTAAAAAAATTAAGGAAGCAAAGTTTCTACTTTCATATCACACATAATTGCAGCTGCTTATTCTATATAATGAACATAAATATATTTTAATAGACATATTCAATAGTCATTTCTCTATTACCAATGTCTGTATTGAACAGATTAACCATATACACATGATAAAACTTGATGATGTAGCCTTGCTTATCCCAAAAGATATAACATTCTATGTACAATTATATTACAATAGTAAAATCACTCCTTTAATTTTTTTTAGCAGTTTACATGTATCTTGTATCACAGCTGCTCCGGTCATTTTGAGTGACGTCATTATGTGCATTGGTAAATCTTAAATCACACTAGCAAACAAGTGGTACAAAAAGTTGTCATTGGTACCATTGGCATGCCATAGGAATGAAATGTTGCCAATTGATTCCATCTGCATAATTCAGCACACATCCATTAATTTTACAAAACCCTCATCCTATTGAATTCTACACAGCATGGTAGATTGCACAGAAATCCAATAAAAACATCAAACATGATACATTCTTTATTACTACTGATGTAAGACATATGTATATATATACTTGCATATTTCAAGCATACATTGCACATATACATTGTTCTATTGTATCAAAAAAATATCTCTTACAAAAATGTCTTTTTCAATTATTGCACTATCTGTCTTTCCGCTTCTTCAAAATCTTGCAAACTGCATAAATTATACAGAAATTTCATTTTGAATGAACAAAAAAATAATACATATACAACTGAAAAGAAAATTTTTTTCGACTGTGTCCACTATTTTTTCCTCCCGCGCCTTGTTGATGATTTTTTGGTAACAGACACTTCAGACTGTTTAGAACTGTCCATAGCCTCGCCCCTGCTGGCCCCTGTACCATGCCTTCCTTTCCCCTTCCCCCCAGCTTCCTGGCTAGTCTCCATGGTGAGTATATCTTCACTGATAGACTCCTCTGCCAAGTCCCGCCTTAAAGCTGACGTCGCCTAAAATACCATTTTACAAATGTAAGCTCTTTTTTACACATTTCAAAGAACATTAAATATTCGTCTTGTAAATATATGATAAAGCCAGCAAGTAAGTGGACACCTTAATACAATTTTCATAATACTGTAATACACTTTGAACTTTTAAATCTTTTCTACTTATTCTTTTTTTTTAATTTGATATCTGTTCATATTATTGCTCATACATTTTTTTGTACATAACTATTTATATGGGAACTATCCTACTTACGTACCTTCACATTCCACTTTCTTGGCTTTGGATGTCTGGAAATGAAAAGACATAGTATACATGAATTTAATATTTCAAAAAAGATCAAAGTTTGTAAATAAATTATTTGTTTCAATTTTGTGCCTCGCTTGTTGCAGCAAACTGACCTGACCGGGCAGAGCCTATGAGTTTACTTTAATTCTATACCTGGTGTAAGCTATACAAAATTACAGGTAATAAGTATAATTTTTTCTCTGATCCATTTACATGCAAATCATAAACTATCTACCCTGAATTTTTATCGACTGGATTCAGTCCCTTCATTGAATTATTTTTGCCAAAAAGCAAGTGTTGATAAATTTTGTTTTTAGACAACTTATTTTTTCATGCAGAAGAATTGAACAAGACAAAGAAGAATCTTGTTTCAACAGATTGCCTAATAGCATGGAAAACAAGAACTTGATCTATAATTAACCATGTTACAAAATTGAGATTTTACATCATTACGTCTACAAACATTTATTTTACTCTTCAGCTTATGAGTTATATGACTGTAAGAAAATCTTGGATAAAACTCTTAATTCTTGTATTCTTGATGTGCAATATTGTGAAAATACAGACAGGGCCCTATTCATTGGAGAATGAAGGAAAAGGGAACTCCTTGAGACTCGGGACGTTTTTCTCTACACAGATTCATGTATGACATAGGAATCTATATGTTAAACATCGTAGCCAAAAGTAGGTCAAAGTTCAAGGTTTAGGTCACTAGGTCAAATGTCTTGGTATCAAAATGTAGTACTTATTATGGTGAATGCATGTATGAAATATGAAAGCCCTATCACTAATACTTAAAGAGTTATCAGCTTTAAGAACTTAACCGGACGGATGGACAGACAGACAGACGGACAGGGTGTTTCCTATATACCCCCCAAAACTTCGTTTGCGGGGGTATAATTACAATTTCTTTCATACAATCATATAAAAGAGCAATGCGTATGATGCTATTATACATGTACATGTAATTCTGTTGCAAAATTTTAGTCGAGACAAGGATTCTGATCAAAAGTTAACCAACACTGAGGATTGTTGAATCTTTAATTCTCAAAAAAAAAAAAATAAAAATAAATAAATAAATAAAACACATATATACACATAGTACATAATAACACATACAACAACTTCATATGTTTCCTGATGCTCCACATTGTGTACAAGATAAAGACTTCACACAATAATTCCCAGATTTTTATCAAGGTTCATAAATTCAGCAAGTGATAAATTGTACTCACGGCTTATCTGGTGAAAGCATATAAATGATGTCACGGTTATTCCCTTTTGTTTGACCTTTATCTACAGATGCAGCTTCTGAGTCTTAAGTAGAAGAAATCAAAGGTGTCCTAATTAATAATAGTCTCTGATATTTTTGGTACAAAATTCTGAAAATTAACCTCTATAAATAGAATCACCAACTCATTTTCCAAAATTCTGTATTTCAAAGTCAAACTGATCATATGTAAACTAGGGTAACATTTTATTCTTGGATAATGATTCATGCTGAAATGGCAGTTTAATTAACAGAGGTTTATCAATAATCTCATCATTATTTTCAGAAAAGAAAAGAAAAGAAAAAATAAAATATAACTGATGAGGGTTTGATTTTACCCACCTGTTTGACCTGATGTATCTGAGCTGTATCTGATTTTCCGTACCGTTCCTGGTATAGGTGACGGGGGCATCAAGGTCATATTCTGATCAATGTGAAAGGTGATGTTCTCTAGGGCATCTAAAAACAAATATGTGTACATGTATGTGTACATTTCAGTTTTACTCCTTTAGAAAGAGTAAAAATTGCAAATATTCATGCACTCAAAAATCTTATCCTTAACAAAATTTTAATCAAAATTTCCCTTAAACTAACCAATATATGAAATTTTATTTATTTTTTGGCTTTGCTCGTTACAAATAGAGGCACAATTGGCTGTGTACATGCATGTCATTCTTTTACTGAGAAAAATAATTCCAAATTTATTCTAATTGCATTCATATATAAATATATGCCCAATGAAAAACAGTATAATTATGCTCCTTCAAGTCTTCAGTTCCACTTTTGGAGAATAAGACGATAAGATTTGAAAACAGCAACATACATCAAAGTGCGATTTCACTTTGCTTGAAAAACTACATGTTAAACAGACACGGACACTAAATACATAACATATCAAAAGGTTTGAATGTATATACATATACTGTAGGACGATACCTGATGGTGTGCTGATGGCCCTGTTGTTACGTCTGTTAGCCTTGGCTGGTGTTACTTTAGTACTGTCTGTTTCTGACTCGCTGTTTTTTCCTGGAGTAGCCTTAGCATTATCTGTCACAGCCTGATCAGCAAACTGTAAAAAAAATTTTATACAATCTTTATAGTGAAATGTATTTTGATGTATTTTCAAATAAGGAATTCAAATCAAAAGCTTGAACAAACCATACTATAAGATCTATACCAAAGTTACAAATACACTATCACGTTTATGTTGGTTCAGATCACTTCTTATTTTTAATGTTTTTGTCCATCAGCAACGTCAAACTGCTCGAAACAGTAGCATGCACTGATATGAATGATCCATGACGTTGTCATATTAAACGACGAAAGTGAACCGAATGAACACAGAGTTTACAAAAAGTGCTAGCGATTTCTGATTGTTTTTGTCATGTCCTGAGGATTTTTGGTAATTTTCACCATGTTTCATATAAAAACAACCAAAATCATTGGAAATATCCTGTGGTTTCACAGACAATTAAGTAAACACTGTGAACATTAAAGTGAAAGGATCCATAATAGGTTCTATTCAGTCTGTTTGACGTGACAAAAGATTTTATAGAATTTTCAGAGTCTGTATTATGTGCATTCTATCACAGATTAGACAATAAGACTGACCCTGACTGTGGCTTGTGGAGTATTTTCATCAGTCACCTGATCCCTATCTTCTCGAGCCAGGTAAGATTTACGTTTAGATTTGGCGTCCTTAGTTTTAGCAGATGGAGAGTTACGAGCCTGTTCCTGGAAAGCCTTCCTGGCAGAGTTCAGTATGGCTAGAGTCGACATTGATGTCTCCTTCCCTCTGAAAACACAACAAGAATTTATAAATATAGCAAAAAGTTTCAATTTATTGCTCGTGATCACATGCTTAGTAGACTCAGATGTGAAGCATTACATACTCTACCACTTTGGACAGGATAATCAACAAATACATGTTCATGATTCATACACAATTTTTATACTGAAATTCCATGCCCTTTCCATGACTCAAAGCACATTTTCTATGACTACGTAGACAGAGTGACTGGCTGCTATGACTACTATGTTGAACACTTCACTGATATTGTACAAAACTAAACAATTGTGCATACACAGTTTCAGAAATTCTGTATTTTGCGGCATTTTCAAACGATTATTCATGTAGTTGAAATTTGCAGAGCTTAAACATTGTTTGGAAGAAAGAAACCAAGTAATGTGAAATTCCATTTCAGATAAAACATATTTTATTGCGAAAAAGCAAAAGGATTGGACACAAGTTATCCAACTTAGAAATTCCATGACTTCTGAAGGATTCAATACTAAATTCCATGACTTCTGAATGACTTACACTAAATTCCATGACTTCTGAAGGACTTAACACTAAATTCCATGACTTCTGAAGGACTTAACACTAAATTCTAAGACTTCTGAAGGACTTAACCCTAAATTCCATGACTTCTGAAGGAATTCCATGACTTCTGAAGGACTTAACACTAAATTCCATGACTTTTGAAGGACTTAACACTAAATTCCATGACATCTAAAGAACGTAACACTAAATTCCATGACTTCTGAAGGACTTAACACTAAATTCCATGACTTCTGAAGGACTAAACACTAAATTCCATGACTTCTGAAGAACTTAACACTAAATTCCATGACTTATGAAGGACTTACGCTAAATTCAATGACTTCTGCAGGACTTAACACTAAATTCCATGACTTATGAAGGACTTTCGCTAAATTCCATGACTTCTGAAGGACTCGATGCTAAATTCCATGACATCTGAAGGACTTAACACTAAATTCCATGACTTCTGAAGGACTTAACACTAAATTCCATGACTTCTGAAGGACTTAACACTAAATTCCAGGACTTCTGAAGAAATTAAACGCTAAATTCCATGACTTCTGAAGGACTTAACATTAAATTCCATGACTTCTGAAGGACTTAACACTAAATTCCATGACTTCTGAAGGACTTAACACTAAATTCCATGACTTCTGAAGGACTCAATGACTGAACCCACTTTTCAATAATTTTGCAAGAACCAGGTCAAATTCCATGACTTTCCATGATTTGTAATGAAGAAAGATTTCCTGGCCTTACCTTTATGTGATAAAATAATATTTTCATATAGTCTTTGACATTAGGCCATATAAAAATAAATAGGTGTTTTTCAGATAATTGGGTCTAAAAAAGTAGAAAGGTAAGTAGGGTTTTTACTTTTTTTTTCAATCAAGGGCACTTGCATTTTTTTCAATCAAGGGCACTCCCATTATTTATGTGAAGCAAACTGTTTTTTATATACTCACAATTTTTTTTTTGGATGTGTAGAGGATTTTTAAAACATTTTATTTATTTAGTAAAATGGGAAATAGTTGTTTTCTATCCAAATGAATTGCAAATCAACTCAACAACATTCTTATCCTTGAATGAAATAAATCTTGTGTCTTGCCATAAACCCCCCCCTCCCCCAACTTATTTTCCTTCATAGATAATTATCTTTGAACCGTAAGTCAAAATAATTGTACACTGAAATTTATGGCAGTCTCCACTCTCCCCTACATAGTTTTACCTGTAAATCGCACCTTCGCTTGATCCGTTTTTTAGGTCAAAATGTCGGCATATTAGTGTCTTCGGAAGCCCAGTCTAGATGAAGCGGAATCTAATTGCATTAGAAATTGAACAAAGTGCTTTCTTTTATCTGTAAATGTAAGGATCTTTAAACTACGTTGCTCTTGTGGATCATCCGCGTCCGTGTTTACTTTTTACACCATCAACGTCATCATCAATAGACTCAGCAACATCACAATGTCAATACTTGATAGGAATTTTCTGGTATTAAAATTTACGTATGCTCTAGAGACCAATAAAAATTAAATCATTGAAAGTATACTAAACATTTTAAACACGCGAATCGGTCATTTTAGTGTCCACGACACGTGTCATTACGTGGTTAGTAGCCATTAACATGTACATTAGCGGTACAAAAAATATTTAACTGAAGGCGCGTAAATAAAGTCGTCCTAACGTAACCATAAATGGGGAACGTGCTGTGATTATACTTAAATATTTATCAGGTACCATTTGGACAATTTAACTTTGTTTTTAAGTAACGATTGAAAATGACACACGGTGGGTATTTTTTTCTGAAGTTACAATAAAAATGTCTCGTCGGAAGCAAATTATAGCGCACGGCCGTATCTGAGAAACGACCAATCAATTTTATATGGCCTTAAAGTCATTTGTGAGGTAATACATAATTGATGCATTCGTCAATCAGATTATGAAAAAGAATACTTAAAATCTCATTTTAGACAGTTGGGAGAAAAATAATCAGGGACACAGAAACCCAACCCTCGTATCCATGATTTGCTTTTGTCCACGACTCGGCAAGCCTCACCATCATGGCATGGTACAAGCAAATCCTAGATACTCTGGTTTCTGATCAGATCTGGTGATAGATTCCATTTATCTCCTCAGATTCATTTTAATTTCATTCTAAACATATTTTCCTTTGATTATAATGATACTCTTACTGTAGAGGAGTCTTGAACAGTGCAGGTGATGCCGGCACAGGACGTGGACTTGTAGTGGCAGACTGTCCGTCTTTAGGAGAACCAACACGAGGCTGACGCTGCCAGTGGAGAAGGTTGCCGGGGTGTTCCATCTCCTGGCAGGACTGGACACTTGCTGGACATTGGGAGACTAGTCAAAAGAAGGAACTTCTGATTATTTCAATTGTGATTGTATGTATGCTAAACTTAAGAATAAATGATGAATATTACCACTAATTTTGGTAGCAAAGCATACGTGTATATACAATTGTATCTTACCTGTCCAGGTGTACCTGCTCTAGAAGGAGTACGGCTTGATGCCTGCTGCACAGCAACAGGGTGACTGAAAAATAATACATGTACATAATATTTAAAATGTAAGTAAACGTGGATTTTATGTGTACATGTAGTAATATACTACAGAGAATGATGCCAAGGAAAATGCTTCACTCTGAGTCTTTGACACTGACCTTTGAGGTTACCTTGACCTTGAACCTTCCTTCTTGCTTACTATAAATGTTATAAATGTTAAGTTGTATAACATACACGAAACAAATTTATTCTCACAAAGTTACAGACATCAATTAAAATGTAAAAACTCTATAGGAAATGTGGGCAAACTGACAAAAACATAACAACAAAATTACACAGCTTTTTAAAAGTTGTAAGCAACTTCATAAAGGCAATTCAAACCTTGTTTTTGTTTCTTTCCTTCTCTGCCTGTTCTTCCTCAAACTTCCTTAAATCAAATTCTATCTCAGTAGCTAGTTGTTTGTCAGCAGATAGTATATCTGAAAATTAAAGTCAGTAATGCATTAGATGCAAATATTAATAGAATTTTTCTATTGAAAAAGAAAAGTTCACAGTTTTAATACAGTCTTCATGAAAAAATTTTCAAAAGTGATCCCTTAGAGTCCCTATGCTTCGCAGGTGACGCAAAATACACTAGCCCGAAGACAATTTTTACAAGTTTTTTTGTATAGTTTATAAGTGAAATTCCATTATCCGGCAAAATTTCTACTATCCAAAGGCATCAGGCTAGTGAGTTTTCGTGAAGACTCTAAATGAGCTAAATGTAGTGTTAAGGACAAGCACTCGTCAGAAAATTTATGAATCCAATTGTGGAAATTAAGTTACGATAAACAAGAGGCCCAAGGGGGCCACATCGCTCACCTGAGTTGCAGACTAAGGGTTTAAAGTCACAAAAATACTCTTGACCTATCGACAAGAAAAACACAAGCTTGGCAGAGGACCTTGAGTACTTGCTTGCTGCAAGGTTTCGTGAAATTCTGTGCAATGGTTGCAGAGGAGATTTCAAAATGTGTCAGCCAATCAGAGCCCTCGGCGGCCATATTTGTTGACTGATCAGCACAAAATACACAATCTTGGTAGAGGACCTTGAGTACTTTCTTCCTGTAAAGTTTCATGAAATTCTGTGCAGTGGTTTTTTTGCAGAGAAGATGTTGAAAATGTGTTAGCCAATCAGAGCCCTCGGCAGCAATATTTGTTGACCGATCGGCACAAAAAACACAAACTTGGCAGAGGACCTAGAATACTTCCTTCCTGTAAAGTTTCATGAAATTCTGTGCAGCGGTTGCAGAGGAGATGTCGAAAATGAGTCAGCCAATCAGAGCCCTCAGCAGCCATATTTGTTGAACAATCGGCACGAAAAATACAAACTTGGTAGAGGACCTTGAGTACTTCCTTCCTGTAAAGTTTCATGAAATTCTGTGCAGTGGTTAAAGAGATGTCGAAAATGTGTTGGCCAATCAGAGCCCTCGGCAGCCATATTTGTTGAATGATCGGCACGAAAAACACAAACTTGGTAGAGGACCTTGAGTACTTCCTTCATGTAAAGTTTCATGAAATTCTGTGCAGCAGTTGCAGAGGAGATGTTGAAAATGTGTCAGCCAATCAGACCCCTCGGCGGCCATATTTGTTGACCGATCGGCACGAAAAACAAAAACTTGGTAGAGGACCTTGAGTACTTCCTTCCTGTAAAGTTTCATGAAATTCTGTGCAGCGGTTGCAGAGGAGATGTCAAAAATGTGTCAGCCAATCAGAGCCCTCGGCGGCCATATTTGTTGACCGATCGGCACGAAAAACACAAACTTGGCAGAGGACCTAGAATACTTCCTTCCTGTAAAGTTTCATGAAATTCTGTGCAGCGGTTGCAGAGGAGATGTCTAAAATGAGTCAGCCAATCAGAGCCCTCAGCAGCCATATTTGTTGAACAATCGGCACGAAAAATACAAACTTGGTAGAGGACCTTGAGTACTTCCTTCCTGTAAAGTTTCATGAAATTCTGTGCAGTGGTTAAAGAGAAGATGTCGAAAATGTGTTGGCCAATCAGAGCCCTCGGCAGCCATATTTGTTGAATGATCGGCACGAAAAACACAAACTTGGTAGAGGACCTTGAGTGCAGCAGTTGCAGAGGAGATGTCGAAAATGTGTCAGCCAATCAGAGCCCTCGGCGGCCATATTTGTTGACTGATCAGCACAAAAAAACAAAAACTTGGTAGAGGACCTTGAGTACTTCCTTCCTGTAAAGTTTCATGAAATTCTGTGCAGTGGTTAAAGAGATGTCGAAAATGTGTTGGCCAATCAGAGCCCTCGGCAGCCATATTTGTTGAATGATCGGCACGAAAAACACAAACTTGGTAGAGGACCTTGAGTACTTCCTTCATGTAAAGTTTCATGAAATTCTGTGCAGCAGTTGCAGAGGAGATGTTGAAAATGTGTCAGCCAATCAGACCCCTCGGCGGCCATATTTGTTGACCGATCGGCACGAAAAACAAAAACTTGGTAGAGGACCTTGAGTACTTCCTTCCTGTAAAGTTTCATGAAATTCTGTGCAGCGGTTGCAGAGGAGATGTCAAAAATGTGTCAGCCAATCAGAGCCCTCGGCGGCCATATTTGTTGACCGATCGGCACGAAAAACACAAACTTGGCAGAGGACCTAGAATACTTCCTTCCTGTAAAGTTTCATGAAATTCTGTGCAGCGGTTGCAGAGGAGATGTCTAAAATGAGTCAGCCAATCAGAGCCCTCAGCAGCCATATTTGTTGAACAATCGGCACGAAAAATACAAACTTGGTAGAGGACCTTGAGTACTTCCTTCCTGTAAAGTTTCATGAAATTCTGTGCAGTGGTTAAAGAGAAGATGTCGAAAATGTGTTGGCCAATCAGAGCCCTCGGCAGCCATATTTGTTGAATGATCGGCACGAAAAACACAAACTTGGTAGAGGACCTTGAGTGCAGCAGTTGCAGAGGAGATGTCGAAAATGTGTCAGCCAATCAGAGCCCTCGGCGGCCATATTTGTTGACTGATCAGCACAAAAAAACAAAAACTTGGTAGAGGACCTTGAGTACTTCCTTCCTGTAAAGTTTCATGAAATTCTGTGCAACGGTTGCAGAGGAGATGTCGAAAATGTGTCAGCCAATCAGACCCCTCGGCGGCCATATTTGTTGACCGATCGGCACGAAAAACAAAAACTTGGTAGAGGACCTTGAGTACTTCCTTCCTGTAAAGTTTCATGAAATTCTGTGCAGCGGTTGCAGAGGAGATGTCAAAAATGTGTCAGCCAATCAGAGCCCTCAGCGGCCATATTTGTTGACCAATCGGCACAAAAAACACAAACTTGGTAGAGGACCTTGAGTACTTCCTTCCTGTAAAGTTTCATGAAATTCTGAGCAGCGGTTGCAGAGGAGATGTCGAAAATGTGTCAGCCAATCAGAGCCTTCGGCGGCCATATTTGTTGACTGATCGGCACAAAAAACACAAACTTGGTAGAAGACCTTGAGTACTTCCTTCCTGTAAAGTTTCATGAAATTCTGTGCAGTGGTTAAAGAGGAGATGTCGAAAATGTGTTGGCCAATCAGAGCCCTCGGCGGCCATATTTGTTGAATGATCGGCACGAAAAACACAAACTTGGTGGAGGACCTTGAGTACTTCCTTCATGTAAAGTTTCATGAAATTCTGTGCAGCAGTTGCAGAGGAGATGTCGAAAATGTGTCAGCCAATCAGAGCCCTCGGCGGCCATATTTGTTGACCGATCGGCACGAAAAAACAAAAACTTGGTAGAGGACCTTGAGTACTTCCTTCCTGTAAAGTTTCATGAAATTCTGTGCAACGGTTGCAGAGGAGATGTCGAAAATGTGTCAGCCAATCAGACCCCTCGGCGGCCATATTTGTTGACCGATCGGCACAAAATACAAAAACTTGGTAGAGGACCTTGAGTACTTCCTTCCTGTAAAGTTTCATGAAATTCTGAGCAGCGGTTGCAGAGGAGATGTCGAAAATGTGTCAGCCAATCAGAGCCCTCGGCGGCCATATTTGTTGACTGATCGGCACAAAAAACACAAACTTGGTAGAGGACCTTGAGTACTTCCTTCCTGTAAAAGTTTCATGAAATTCTGAGCAGCGGTTGCAGAGGAGATGTCGAAAATGTGTCAGCCAATAAGAGCCCTCGGCGGCCATATTTGTTGACCGATCGGCAGAAAATACAAAAACTTGGTAGAGGACCTTGAGTACTTCCTTCCTGTAAAGTTTCATGAAATTCTGAGCAGCGGTTGCAGAGGAGATGTCGAAAATGTGTCAGCCAATCAGAGCCCTCGGCGGCCATATTTGTTGACCGATCGGCACGGAAAACACAAACTTGGTAGAGGACCTTGAGTACTTCCTTCCTGTAAAGTTTCATGAAATTCTGTGCAGTGGTTAAAGAGGAGATGTCGAAAATGTGTCAGCCAATCAGACCCCTCGGCGGCCATATTTGTTGAATGATCGGCACGAAAAACACAAACTTGGTAGAGGACCTTGAGTACTTCCTTTATGTAAAGTTTCATGAAATTTTGTGCAGCGGTTGCAGAGGAGATGTCGAAAATGTGTCAGCTAATCAGACCCCCCGGCGGCCATATTTGTTGACCGATCGGCACAAAAAACACAAACTTGGTAGAGGACCTTGAGTACTTCCTTCCTGTGAAGTTTCATGAAATTCTGTGCAGCGGTTGCAGAGGAGATGTCGAAAATGTGTCAGCCAATCAGAGCCCTCGGCGGCCATATTTGTTGACCGATCGGCACAAAATACACAAACTTGGTAGAGGACCTTGAGTACTTCCTTCCTGTAAAAGTTTCATGAAATTCTGAGCAGCGGTTGCAGAGGAGATGTCGAAAATGTGTCAGCCAATCAGAGTCCTCGGCGGCCATATTTGTTGACTGATCGGCACAAAAAACACAAACTTGGTAGAGGACCTTGAGTACTTCCTTCCTGTAAAGTTTCATGAAATTCTGTGCAGCGGTTGCAGAGGAGATGTCGAAAATGTGTCAGCCAATCAGACCCCTCGGCGGCCATATTTGTTGACCGATCGGCACGAAAAACACAAACTTGGTAGAGGACCTTGAGTACTTCCTTCCTGTAAAGTTTCATGAAATTCTGTGCAGCGGTTGCAGAGGAGATGTCGAAAATGTGTCAGCCAATCAGAGCCCTCGGCGGCCATAATTGTTGACCAATCGGCACAAAAAACACAAACTTGGTAGAGGGCATTGAGTACTTGCTTCCTATGAAGTTTCGAGAAATTCTGTGCAGCGGTTGCAGAGGAGATGTTGAAAATGTTAAAAGTTTACGCCGGACGGATGGAAGGACGACGACGACGACGACGGACGGACGGACGACGCGCTATGACAATAGCTCACTTGAGCTTCGCTCAGGTGAGCTAAAAATCATATATAATTCAACTTAATCAAAATATCAGTTCTGACTCAAGGAATTCCTATAAAGAATAAATTTTCTAAAAGTGCTCTTACCTTTGACCTCATTTTTATAATCTTTCATTAGCTCTCTCAAATAGCACATGACATCTTGAAGTAAAGGGGAACGATTCTTCTCCAACTACAGTAAACAAACAATCGAGTTTATTACGGTTGAATTCATTATATGTAAATTTTTTTTAATGTTGCCATGCCTTCACTGAATTCAGATCAGTGAAAACCCATACAGTTCAATAATTGTGAAAAGCATGGTATGAATAGAAATACACCCTCTCCTAAGGATATGGCTATATTGGAAAGTGAGCTAGTGGCATTGTTTTAGCTAGTACAAAATCTGGATTGATACTACAATATAAGCTCACATAATCAAGCAAATTGAAGTTATTTATACCTCACCTTGTGTTTCAGAGAAATCACTATGGGAACAATGTTCTCTATAACATTCTTTTTCACAACCTACAAAAAGATTTAATTTGAAAATTATAACTTTAAAAGATTGATAATCCCCATCAGTAACATACTGATTTTAAATAATTTAATGTTTCGTTTAAACCCTGTTAAAATCTAATTGCCATTCACATGTAGAAGACGATTTTGATAAAAACCAAATTCCTAACACGCTACCTGTTGTAATACTTTAAATTCATTACATCATAATCAAAATTGTTATGAAAACTAGTACTGATGAAATCTATTGTTGATCCAAGGATCAATGATACCCCCGCCCCGCTTATTTCACAATATTTATAGATATTAAAGATTCTGTAAGCATGTCTCAGTAAGTTCATGTCAGTGTATTGAAGGTTTAAGGAAACTGTGTAAAGTGTGAATATTTTGTACAGCTCAAATGGAGACATTGCGATAGAGAACCCTAGACAAAATGATCCATAAATTCAGCTGACAGTATGTAAGGAGGTTGAAATGACATACTGTTGTGCAGCATTCTCCTTCACATTTACTCAGTAAAACACAGGTCTTACATAAAATTTATTTGAAGTATTTTAAGCAAGCAAACTTTATATTTCAAAAGTAGAACAAGGTTAAGAGTAAATCAGTGTTTTGGTCAGAGTTGACAGGACTCTGCAATTATATTTCCCTGACTAATTCCTGATTTTTCACTGACAAAAACAAACAATCATCCAAACGGCCCCCACCTCCCCTTAACTCTGCACGTAATCGAGGGACATGACCTATACTTGACCTGTATTTCTTGGTGTAAAAGCTATACGCAAGAAATGAATTGATTATCTGTAATAGTTTTCCTTTAAATGTCCGGAAACCACAGGTGGGACGGACGCACACACGCACGGAAGGACGGACGGACAAGTGCATCACTATATACCCCCACCATTATATGGCGGGGGTATAATAAAAATAAAAGAGATTAGATATCCCTAAATGGACCATTTTCCAATCTTGTCAGAAAGCACAAAATGTCCGAGTCAACATCTTTGGAGTTGTTTTTCATAATGACATTACTGTAAAAAGATGCAATTCCATTGAGACGTAACAATGAAAAAGTGTGCTTAAATTGCCTACCTCAGACATTTTTCGTCATTTTGTCAGCCATAATGAATTTCGGCAAGTGGCCTATCACATGTATATACAGAGAATATAACAAATTGCTATTGCAATACTGATTATGTCCATGTAAATATTTCCTATAGTCAACAATCTACCATACTGACCTGTGTGATAAGTGTCTTTTTGGCTGTTGCCATGACAACTGCCGCCATTTCCTGTTCATCTGCTGCAATTTCCTCTGACGGTTTGGATCTCATAGATGACAACTTTATCTCCTTAGAAAGAAAAAGAAACAGATTATAACTTGAGGAATTGATATCACATATTTCTGAGTATCCCCCATTTAAGAGTACCATAGTAAAACTTAGAATGGACACTCATCATGTGCCAAGTTTTAACTTTAAGTACATGTGTAAGGTCAACTTAGAGCACAGTCACACTTAGGTTTCATCAAACAATGTTATATAAATGTACAATGTATGTTTCAAATTGGTAGATTTTTTAAAACACATTTATTTCTCATCTCTTGAGAGCAAAATCGCATTAACTTCTCAACTATTCTTAAAATTGAGTGACTTTAATTACACATGTACCTTGCAGCTTAGTATAGCTAGGGCATCCTGTAATAGCGGGGCACTCCTATCGTTCAGTGGAATTATATCGTCACTTATACCTCCAAGGATCTGAAAATACAGGAATATTGTAATTCTGGCATTCATGCATAATAATAATGTTCCCTACAAGGGTTATAGATAAAAAATGCATCAAGCAAGGGGCCAGATAAAATTAGTGCATGTCAACAAAATACTGTAAAGTTAACCATCTATTATTCGCAGCATCCATTTACAAGTATGGTGACTGGCCTATGGCATTTTATTTTGCCTCAGACTAGTTTGAACCAATCTGAGTAAGTCAATCGCGTCACATGCACGCCATCTAAAATTATGTATACCGTTAGCAATTCCGCCATTGCCGTATAAATAAATTCGCATGTAAAAAGAGTCGCGTTAAGTGGCAATTTTTGGCAACAAAAAAACCCCGGAGATTTTGGTCCTCCACAAAACAAAACAGTTATTTGGTTTATTACTAATCGTCCACAGAGATTTAATGGCTTCACTCACCTTCTATGGACTTGATCAACCTGACAAATCTCTGTAGATGGTCAGTAACAAACCTAATAACTAATATTATATTAGCGAGACCATACATACATGTATAAGTAACAAGCAAGATGTGTTTGTGAAATATAAATACCATCTCAAGTTACTTCATCAGAAATGAAGTTATGATATTTCATCAAAATTTGCCTAAGTTCCACCTTCACCTTTGACCTTAAAGAATCAAAGATAATCCTTTAAAACATGTGTATAAAATATGAAAGCTTTACCTTAATAATTGCTCAAGTTATCAGTTCAGAACACTTCAGGACAGAATATATAAAGGGCTTCTTCAATTACTACATGTATGTGGGACCCTAACAAATCTTAAAAGACCCTTGCTTACTCCATGAGAATAAATTATACATGTATTTATATATTGTATCTTGCCTACTTACCTCTGTACAGAGCTTTTCAGTAAGATGAAATCTGTGCTCGTCAGACATATGTTCCAGCATAAACGTGTACAACTTATTTCTCTTCCTGTTTTAGTAAAATGTAACAATCATGAATCTTTGAAATTACTTGAGCAATTACATATAAAAATAAAACTAAAGTAGTTCAACATGTACATGTATATGATGAGAAACCATCTCTAATCCTATAGTCTCATATAGACTTTGAAGTTTTTCTCTTCTTTTTTTTTTTGAAAAAAAAAAAAGAAAATTCTGCAAATCCAAATAATTCAAAATTACATATACATGTAGTTTAATCATATACATGTATCAAGAAGGACTATGAAGTTATGAACTTTATAAAAACTGTAAATGATAAAGCCATTAAGGTGATATCACACGTTTCGTGTTATACAACACTTATTTTCAGAAAAAGAGCATAATTCTTATTTCCTAATTTAATTCAGATGTAAGGGACAATATTAGGAGGTCACCATCCAAAATTTTGAGATTTTGAAATTGATCAGACTTTTTAGCCATCCATTGATTGTAATGGAAATACTCATTTTTTGGCTATATTTTCTTTTCAGCCCAAGATTTTCAAATGAAACTTCACATATGATTCCCTCATCATATTGTGCAAATTCTTATAGAAAGAAATCATTCAATGACCACGTCATATGTTGCAAAATCTGACTGAATGTGTAAATTATCATGTAAAATATTAAATATCTTTCTTTACAATGTGACCAAAGACAAAAGCATCCGAATTTATATTATCATCTTTTTGAAATATCACAGCAGTGTTCCTTCACTCACAAAGATGTCAATATGTAAATAAATAGAGCCGAATAAAGATTTTGTGTGATAACACAACGGTATGTGCACATGTGTAATGATATTACATGTACCATATGGGTAACTATATCATAAGTTTCTCTACATTCAAACACTTTACTGACACCTGACTTATTTCTGAATAAATACGACACATGTATGTAGGTAAAAAAGTCTTAACAAAATTTAACAAAATTTTCAAATAAGTTCAATTTCAGCAAAAATTGACTATTGTTGGTCACTCTAGGCTTACCATTACTTTCCAAAGAAAAAAAAAATTCCATTTTATATCTGACTAGCGCTCAGGCTCGAACCGCGGTCTTCCCGTATGATGGGCATGAGCTCTACCTCTGAGCTATTGGATCGCCTTGCCGATTGAGCAATTATAACAAAGACAGAACATCAAGACATTTTAAGTTACGAAAATCGGAAATCTTCAGCGTGGAGATTTCTTAAAAATTCACGTCTAAGGGAGGCTACTGAAACGCGTGTGATATCTCGTTAAGATATTTTTCTTTGATGCCATGGTTGACTTACTTGGAATTTTGTTTTCCTTTCAATAAGAACATTTTCCTCTCTCTTTCATTCTGAGGAAATTTGTTGTATGCTGTAAAAAAGAATGGAATGTCTACAAAATGAACATGAAATACATGTAGTACAAGTACTATGTCTCTATACACATTTCTTACGGTATTTCTCCAAATGTGAACAGAAAGAGTGGATCATTAAAGTACAAATGTACTGAATAATAAGTACATACAGAGAACATACATGTATATGAAAACGGTGAAAAAATTTGACAACTGTCAAGTATTTACTTTTCATTGCAAAATTCTGTTTGAAACACTACAAGAATACAAATGTTGCCTGCAGTAATTTTTTATCCTTAATGGAACCTTGACCTTGAAATTATTGAATGTGACCTAGGTCTTGAAGTAAGTTGAGTTTAAGTTGCCCGAGAAGGTGATCATGCTTTGTAATAAGTATTTATTTATCATATGTTTTTAAATTTCACAGATGCACATAACATTCAGATTTTCAGAATCAAACCTTTGTGATCTTCATATGCATTGAAATGAAAAATACACTCCATAAAGTGTTGGAAAAACATGGTAGGATGGCGCTGAAGTAGTAGATCTACCAAGCAAAACTGGGCTGAAAAATGTTAAATGAGTCTGAGTCATCACATACATGTATATGTACATGTACATACAATTATTTTTCTTTTTCTCTAATGACAGACCAAGAATTCTCATATGAGTGTTTAATTATACATGTATATGGCCAAAAAAAATAAAGATTTCGTTTGACGGGCACCGCCGCATTGCCTAAGAACCCGCCGCATTTCCGATTTTTATCGCGTGTTTTACCATAATTTTAAAGTAGTCAATTGAACATCGTCGTGCTAATACAAATTGTTTGTTTACATATTCTTTACTTCACTAAATATATAAATTGTAAAGCTGTAACTCAATACTTGTTTACATAAAATAGTATTATTTACCCGAGCTGCCGTATTCAATTGTTGTTTGTACGGTAATCGCGACCACGCGTATATTCCATATCACGGACGAGGTAACGTAACGTAAAATGATACTTGACTCTGTTGTGATAATCTGCAAGAGCATTATTCTTTATAAAAATTATCTAATTTATTAGAAATTTGAAAACGTTTTTGTTTAGAACTCACAGTTTACGTCAGATTGATCAGCCGGGAACGCCGGTGACGGGATCGAGGGGAGGGGCAGAAATACTAAACGATCCTAATTTCGATTCAGATAAACTAGTCAACTAAGCCCTAAGCACATCACAGATACTTCAAAATTTCCGAGGGATAGATATTCAAATTTGCAAACCTTGCTCAAGTCCGGCAGTGAAAAGGGATGACGAATCGATCAGGATACCCTTGTGTAATCGTTGTTAAAATTCAAACTGAATTGTCAGACATGCTGGGATCGGGAAGGCATACTTGCTCAATGGGACGACGGTCCCTTCCACTTGGACTTTGATGGGCCATTCTCAAAAACATGGATCACAGAACAGCCAAGACCAAACTTTCAGCCACCTTTCCAGAATTTTTTGTGTTTACAGATGGGCAACTTCATTTTCAGCTTTGTTGATATTAGGGAAGACATTTTGTACAAATTTTATTACATGTACATCAATTTGTACCCATTGACTGACCACTTTTGAAAAATGACATGATAATTTTACGGACGAACGCATACACAAGTACCTTAATGTAGATAAGATACGTAAGTGGATGTTGGAGATTTAAATCTCAGGCGCAGATGTCGGAGAAAAATCAATATTGTATCATAATAGCAAAGGACCTTTCAATTGTCAGTGAACAGAAGAATTTTGTGCCTTAGAGTTCTGACTGGCCATGTACAGAAAGCTGTGATCTCTGTATTACTGCTCCTGGTGTAGGTTACAACGCAGATACGAGAACAGAACTTTCAATAGATTTAAAAAAAAAAAAAAATATGGACGCCGTAGAATAATGGCACCAGGGCGCAGCGAGTTGCCGATTTTATGAGCCATTTTCTATCAGAATGGGCCATCCCAATCCCTGGACATGTTTCTTTGTATTTTCCCTACTCTTTTGCCGACAACAAGGGTCAATTTTTCGGTCTAAGCACTGAGCAACAATTACGAGTTTCACTCACTTAATTGCACCTGAAAGTAGTTCACAAAATGTTAACGTCATTTGAAGTTTTAACCTTACACAGGGCAACGGTTAGAGATTGGTGATCCTTTTTAGCATAAATAAGATGTACACCATACATGTATTTAGTCTACATCTTCATACTGGTCTGCCATAGGACATCGTCTGTCATATGATACATATAATAAGTGTGACCAAATCACAGAATATCTAGCAAACTTCAGGTTTGGAAATGCAATAAGTATATTACAGGAAGACGTTGGGTTATCTTGTTATGGGTTATCTTGTTAATCAATGTACTAAACATTACCACTTCATACTATACTTAAGTTTTAATGTATTTTCAACATCAAAACACTTGAATTAGAAATTTGGTTAAAGATAAATTACAAAAAAATGTACATTCATCATATTTCACGTTTGCAAAAAAAAAAAAAAAAAAAAAAAAAAACCTGCCTCCCTCACTTTTTTTTCTAAAAAAGTGCCCGTCAAACTAAACATTAATTTTGTATGGCCTATGCGAGCAATACATTTAAGATATAATAATAAAAATATTCAATACTTCCATTCTCAATCTGTATGCTGAAAATGTGGAAATTTTTGCGTGAGGGTAATTTTTGCTTATTTCGCAAATCAATTGATTTCGCAAAAATTTCCCCCATGCGAAAATAACCCTGCTGCATTCTTACTAAGACATAGACATACATGTATATATTGTGAATAATTCCCTAACGCAGAATGTAATAATTTTTTTATACATGTATTTTCCCCAGCAAAAATTAGCACATTTCCAGTATTATGAATTCATTTTTTAATCTAAAATTATTAAATGAAAATTATCATTCACCATTTTAAGATGGAAAGAAAAATATCTTTTAACTTGTAGTGTAGATTATCAATCACTTAGATGGAAAGAAGAACACCTAAGACTTTAACTATCATACCCTTGCTACAATCAGTATAATTATTATTTTAAAATTTAACCTGCCCATGAAATGATGCATTCAAAACCTTTTCCCTTCTGGCAAGTCTTATCAGATAGTCGGTATAATCAGTGTAAGTCCAGCCCTACTCACCAAACTCTGCAATGTTCTTGTCAACGTCCAACAGTGTAGTGATAAAACGGAAGAATAAGTTTCCTCTCCATTTCAAGAAATCTTCCTAAGAAAAGTAAAAAGAGATGTTACAGTTAAGTAATTCTTTATAATGCCAAACATAAGAAAGTAAAGAGTATTTAGAACATATCCCATCTAAGGAAACGAAAATATAATTCTTTAGAATAAGTAAGGCAAACGTACATATAAGTGTTTCTCATGTTTGATTTCTGACCAGAGAGGAGGGGTCCTTAAGACACCAGTCTGCTATATTACTGTCTGTGCAGCACACTTCAGAAATCGGAAAATTGAAGTTTTCTTCACTTTGTTGGCAATTTTTGCGATTAGATTTTATATAGGGGGATAGATCTCGAACTCTCATAATTAACGGTGTATGATTTATGTCTGTACGACCAATACTACGCTCACAGCGAAAGAAAATAGTTTTAGATTGGGAGTTTTCTATGTTAATTTTAGCGCGACGTCGCTGATGTTTAACACTGAGTCTATGGAGATCGTTGACGACGTCACGCTAAAATTAACATAGAGATCTCCCCAACTAAAACTATTTTCTTCCACTGTGAGCATAGTATTGGTCTTACAGACATAAATCATACTTCGTTAGTTATGAGAGTTTGAGATATATCCCCCTATTAAAATTTTAATTGAAAAATATGCCGACAAAGTAGAGAAAAGCTCAATTTTCCGATTTCTGAAGTGAGCTGCATGTACGTATTGTATAAGTTACCTGTAATAGCCTGGTAATAAGTGTTAGTGTCTGTTTTCTGACCAGGGAGGAGGGATCCTTCAGACAGGCTGCTATATTAGACACGTATCTATCTGCTGTGGTAGTGTATCTGTAAGAAATCAGAATTTTTGTCTTATTTTGGTATCAATGGAAAGGTCTTGTCACAAAGAATAGACATGTGAAATATGAAAGCCCTATAACTTTCCATTCAAAAGTTATGCCAACTGTTAAAATTTTTTTTAAGTAGGTCAAAGGTCAAGGTCAAGGTCACAAGGTCAAAAATTTTGGTATCAATGGAAAGGTCTTGTCACAAGGAATACACATGTGAAATATGAAAGCCCCATCACTTTCCATTCAAAAGTTATGTCCAATGTTAAAGTTTTTCGGACAAACAGACAGACAGACAGACAGACAAACAGGCCAAAAACTATATGCCCCCGAATCTTTGATTCCGGGGCATAAAAAGTTAGGGGATTGAGTATAGACAATGATGAAAAGGAAATGGTGTACGGATTCGTCTGATACCCCACGTTGATTACAGGGGTATAAATATTGTGTACATGTAGATTTCAGAATAGTAATTTGCATAATATAACCTTAATAAAGCCTGTGTTTGTGAAACATGAATGCCCCTGGTGGCATCTTTGTTAGTATAAACATCATTTTCTGTTGAGTATGTGAAAGGTCAAGGTCAGAGTCACTAGGTTAAGATTTTTTTATTTCAATGGAAAAATCTTGTGAAAAGGAATACACATGTGAAATAGGAAAGCCCTATCGCTTACTAATTCCAAAGTTATGCCCAATGTTAAAGTTTTCGAAAAGTGGTCAAAGGTCAAGGTAAAGGCAACAAGGTCAATTTTTTTTGTATAATATGAAAGCTCTATCACCTTCCATTCAAAAGTTATGCCCAATTTTAAAAGTTTTTCGGACAAACAGATAGACAGACAGATAAACAGATGGACAGGCCAAAAACTATATGCCCCCGAATTTTTGATTCTGGGGGCATAAAAAATCTTCAAATCACTGTCTATGTGTCTAAATAGAGCTATACTGACCTAACACATAGATCACACATTATTATAACAACATTATTCCTGATGGTAGCATCGGGGGAAGTTTCCAGCTCTCGTGCCAGCGCTGCCACACACTTCTTAGCCAAGTCTGGGTTCTGTAGACAAAGCTTGCCTTGGAGAAAGAAAATTTTACATCATTCTGTGATTGTACATTTATGTTACTTTATTCATTTATGTTTATTATATGCTTCAGAGAATCATGCATCAGAGAATCATGCAATACAATTTTAATTTCATGAAGCAGACTTTATCATTATAAATGTAATATACATCAGGAATTTTTCTAGACATTTTAAAAGTTTTTCATACATGTACATGTAAATACAATTTGCCAAAATATGATTTAGTGAAAAAGGAAATGCTTTTAATCTCCTTAGAAGAATTTGATAAAGCAAGACAATTAGGCATAAATTAAACATGTCTCATCTGCACTTTTGCGAAACAAACGTAATTCAGAAAAATATTTCCTTACAGTTCATGTATTGGCTAATATTGAAAAGAAATCTGGTATTTGCTACATCTGTATTAGTAACATACCTAAAGTGATAAAGGCAAAAGCTCGGACTCTACTGGACATAGTGGATCCATGGAACTGTGACAAAGGCTGGGTACTGGCCTAGGACAAAATTATGATTTACACAATCGTTTAATTATTTGAAGTTCTTACATCTAATAATAGAATGTGTTTTTGTTACAATATGCAACACACAGTAAGGGCATTAATCTTCCATGTCATTAATGCACCTTACATACACACCACATTTGTCAGTTTCACTCTTCCTTTCTGAAATCTCCGCTTTCCATGTAAAAAGATTAATTAACAATTTACATGTAGATCACCACATGTGCAATTTGCATTCAGAATCAGGGAATGCTATCTGTTATGTGAATGTACTGTGACACCACAAATGCAATCAAACAATTGTATACTTTGAAAGACAATTCCTACTAGCTTGCAGAATCTCTGAAAGCCCTGGGGAGTCAGGCTAGTGAGTTTTTGTAAAAACTGGTTTGTTTGAGTTATTATCAACTCACAAAGCTTTGCGTTTATATCATGATGAAAGGATTATTCAAAATTACGTTTAATGTACAGTACCTGTGTATTGGTTGACTGAGTTGACTGTATAGACTCCCCCTCCTTTAACTCACTATGATCACTCGATCCTGAGCTGTCCTTACTATCAGGAAAACCTAAAATATATCATATTGTTATTTTCACAACAGACGTTCTTCAAAGTTAGAGTCTGAGTAAGAAAATATGAAATGCACTTGATATAATCATATTACAATTTTCCAGAATGGGAATGCAAGTATTCATTTAGACACAAAATTCCTCTACAGTTTTTCCATTACTTTAAAACTTCAAGCCTTAACATAAGGCAAGAGATAAATGTATATTCCACATTTCTAAAAGATCTCTTCCTTATGATCTAGACTAATAGAGTCTATAACCGGATGTGACCATTGACAAGGAAATCCAAACTGAGTGTCTGGGATTTGCACGTGCAATGTACCATGATGAGGCTTTGATTAGACATGAGGCTTGGATTTCAATGATTACACCTGATCATGCTGATGATTAATTATTTTCCTCCTTACGTCTGAAAAACATCTAAACATGCTAAAATTAAAATAATTAACATACACTTTTCTGCAAAAAATTTGATCAAGACTAAAGCAATGACTGTGTCTTTTGTGACGTCATAAGATTCATACGTTTATCTGATCATATGCCCCCATGGATGATCGACTTGTCATTTCGCACATTTCATGAGGATTACCCTGAGAGAAATGGTGTTATCATACCTTGAGTTTGTTGTACGGTTTGAGAGGATGGCATGGAGGTTATACAGGGGGCCGCGATCATACTCTGTACAATCAGGAAAATTCTCTTTGGAGTTTTAGCCGGACATAGCTGGGCTATCTCTCCAAGGGTGAACAGATGTCGAACGATCAAATCCTCGTCATTTATACCACCTGGAGTGGAGAGATATTTTTACTCGAGTTGAATTTGAAAAGCTTCCATCAGCAATAAAATTCAGATTTTGAAATGAAAGCCTGACTGAAATTAAATCAAATCATCACAGTGACAAAAATTTATTCCATCATCACTGAGTGAGAATAATTTCAATTGAAAAACTAATGCTTGAATAAGAGACTTTGTCCTTTTCAATAAGACTTTTTTTATATACTGTATCAAACACTACTTATACCCATCCCCTCCCCCTTATTTAGAGGTTTATGAGTCACTTACCATCCTGTTCTAGAATAGCCTTGGATAAGTACTTGTCAGAAGCATATAGTAGGTCTGTACACCATGCCTCCTTCTCTGTTTGTTTACCAGTAGCCTCTGCTTTCGCCTCGCAAAGCTGAAAAGATTAAGTTAAGAATCAATGAAATATCTCAATTGTTCATTTATCAAACATAGGATTAAGGACATGCATTCATCTCATTTACTAACTTTTCTCTTTTTTAATAAAAGAAATTTTCACATGGGGGTAATTTTCATGTGGGGCTAATTTTTCGAAATTTCACAAATCAAGGGATTTGGCCAAAATGTTCTTAAGGGAAAATAACCCTGCTGCATTCTTACAAGACAGAGACATTTATACCGTATAACCAGAAATTTTAGTGAGTATTAAATTTCCCAATTTTATGGTAAAATGGGGTATCTTTATTTTCAGGAGTACAATTTTTCACGATTCCTTAATTGCAAACAAAAATGAACATATGATTTCACTGTTTTGTACCTTTCATTATTGAAGTTTTAGTTATTTCCATCACAAGAATACACTCGATGTACTTTTCTTTATGTTTAATCAGCATATGCGAAGAATGCT
The DNA here is from genome assembly GCA_033119305.1 of Pinctada imbricata. Classification (NCBI taxonomy): domain Eukaryota; kingdom Metazoa; phylum Mollusca; class Bivalvia; order Pterioida; family Pteriidae; genus Pinctada; species Pinctada imbricata. Next base: position 46,425,269 of record VSWD01000005.1, on the reverse strand, counting down.
ATAATTTACAAAACACATTTTTTCACGAGAATAATTTTTCGCGATTCCAAATGACTTGCAAATATAGCGAAAATTAGTATCTCGCGAAAATTTCTGGCTATACGGTATCTCATATATTTCCCCCAAGCGCAACGTCTGGAGGCTATAATCCCGAAATTTCCCCTCGGTCAAAATAACCAAGTTTACTGTAAACAGTTATTTCATTCCCTGGTTTGAACATTCATGGTTTGGTACATGTATATTACAACAGTTTCATTTGCTCCAATCAATCATTTGACAGAAACCATGAGGCTTACTTTTGACAAAGTATTAATGGTTACAGAAATCAGCTCTGGTGGGGAGTCAAACTTCTTCAGCCTTTCTGTGAGATTAACTGAAAACAGAAAATCACATACATGAATCATTGTATGAGAAAAAATAATTTTTTTTTTTTTTCATTTTCTTTTCCAGAGAATGCTTTATTACTATATATACATGACGGTATGATAAAAGAAAGGAGAAGGAGGGTTTCTAAATTCGCCAAAATTCAAGACACAACAATTGCCTGATTATAGAGTTTAAAATCACATATGCATAATTGACCTGGACAGGCAAAATTCATCAAAATTCAAAAGCTGAAAATTCAAGTTGGCACAGTGCTAATCCAATTTGCCAAATAGACTTCAGAATTTGTCAAATCTAATTTAAATCACCTCAGGCAAACAGGCAATTGTAAATTTTCACCGAAAGTGTACAACTATAAATCTCTACATTTACCATTTTTCTGTCACATCAGATGGCCCACTGCAGTTATTTCCTCAATGATATCAGTGTAAGCACCACGTGTGCATAAAAGCCAAGCAAATCATCATTTGTGACAGAAAGGTAACCTAATATACATGTACTAAGCTTTACCTTCGGCCTCGGTCAACCAATACCTGACCAGGTCTGTATAGTCACAAGTAGACCTCATCAAAAATCAATAATTGTATAGAGTGGCACTTGTATAAGGTACACATGCATAAAACTCTTAAATACCCGTTAGCATTATGTGCATGGATTTCCCATGGAAAAGCAGCAATATTGGTTGTTAAAGGCTTTGCTAAAGAACAATTTTCATTTCTTGATAAGCAGCATTCGCCTGAAAATCAGCTTATGGAGAATGATGTCACAAGTGCACTCTTTGTTTCCCCAGAACTGTGCCAAGTTTCACAAAAATTCGTACAAAAAATTTCAGGAATTTTCATAACTTTCGTCATCAAATAAAAGCGTAAAATGTTTTTCAATTTAGATTAAATTTTGCTGTTTCATATCGTTTCTACATACTCAATATAAATTCAGAAACAAAACATCATGATTTTTAGTTTAAAAGAAGAACTAAGCGATAAAAAGTTAAGAAGATTCCTAAAAATTTTCATAAGTATTTTGTGAAACAGACTGCTGAGCTTTAAAGTACATGTATGTGCCGTAGATAACGTGAAAGGGTCTATGGTGCCTTCACTTACCAATAAGTCTGTCTCTGATATCTTCTGGAAAGTGTTTGGCACTACAGCCCATCACTGTCAAAACTCTCTTTAACGTACTGAAGGAACTCTCTGTGGGCAGCCAAAGGAAAGGAGATTAAAGTGAAGAATGAACAAAATACATGTTAATAATTATTATTTAAAATCATTTTCATTAATTAGTTTCGTTTGATTGAAATTGAAATATTGAAGAAACATAGGTAATCACAGATTACAAAGCTCACCTCGTGACAGCAAAATTCAATTCAAACATATTTCTTAGTACATGTATATTGGCTTTTAAAGGCAAAATCACTCAAGTGGAAAAAGTAGGTCAAGGTCATTTTATGAAAGTTTGATCAAAGATACATCCAATATGCAAGTTTGGTACATGTAGCAGTTATACTTTGCTCAATATTGGCTTTATAGAGCAAAATCACTCAAGCGGAAAAAGTAGGTCAAGGTCATTTTATGAAAGATTGATCAAAGATACATCCAATATGCAAGTTTGGTACATGTATCACTTATACTTTGCTCAATATTGGCTTTTAAAGGCAAAATCACTCAAGCAGAAAAAGTAGGTCGAGGTCATTTTATGAAAGTTTGATCAAAGATACATCCAATATGCAAGTTTGGTACATGTAGCAGTTATACTTTGCTCAATATTGGCTTTATAGAGCAAAATCACTCAAGCGGAAAAAGTAGGTCAAGGTCATTTTATGAAAGATTGATCAAAGATACATCCAATATGCAAGTTTGGTACATGTATCACTTATACTTTGCTCAATATTGGCTTTTAAAGGCAAAATCACTCAAGCGGAAAAAGTAGGTCGAGGTTATTTTATGAAAGTTTGATCAAAGATACATCCAATATTCAAGTTTGGTACATGTAGCAGTTATACTTTGCTCAATATTGGCTTTATAGAGCAAAATCACTCAAGCGGAAAAAGTAGGTCAAGGTCATTTTATGAAAGTTTGATCAAAGATACATCCAATATGCAAGTTTGGTACATGTAGCACTTATACTTTGCTCAATATTGGCTTTTAAAAGCGAAATCACTCAAGTGGAAAAAATAGGTCAGATGCTGCATCCGATGCATGGGTCCATCTCGGCATCCAAAGATGAATCACTTGTGCAAGTTTGGTTACTGTAGCATCAGTACTTTGTCAGATACTGAGCTACCCCAAACTTCTTAACCAAGTCACTCAAGCGGAAAATGTAGGTCAGATGCTGCATACGATGCATGGGTTCACCTCAGCATCCAAAGATGAATCACTTGTGCCAGTTTGGTTACTGTAGCATTAGTACTTTGTCAGATACTGAGCTACCCCAAACTTCTTAACCAAGTCACTCAAGCGGAAAATGTAGGTCAGATGCTGCATCCGATGCATGGGTTCACCTCAGCATCCAAAGATGAATCACTTGTGCCAGTTTGGTTACTGTAGCATTAGTACTTTGTCAGATACTGAGCTACCCCAAACTTCTTAACCAAGTCACTCAAGCGGAAAATGTAGGTCAGATGCTGCATCTGATGCATGGGTTCACCTCAGAATCCAAAGATGAATCACTTGTGCAAATTTGGTTACTGTAGCATTAGTACTTTGTCAGATACTGAGCTACCCCAAACTTCTTGACCGGACGCGGACGCGGACACGGACGCGGACACGGACACGGACGCGGACGCGGACGCGGACGCGGACGCGGACGCGGACGCGTGGGGTTATAGCATAAGCTCACTCAACTTCGTCGAGGTGAGCTAAAAATGCATTTTGAATACAAAACTTTAATACAGTCCTTAGTGTACATTCACATAAATGCACATACATGTAAACGTACATAGACATACTGTGCTTGTGCAATTTCACATGTACATATACCTTCAGTATTCTGTGCTTCCTTCTCCCAGTAATCATGGACAAAACCGTGGGTTATTTTAGGAGCAGCTGGAGCTATTTCTGCTAAAAGCATCCAAGCTCCCTACAAGTTAAAATAATTCACTATAAAAGTAAAGTACCAAATGTCTTGACATACTTCTGGCTTCCAACCTTTTATTACAGAGAATTAAAACATTGTTTATAGTCATACAACTAGTGAAATTGTATACATGTATCCATGGAAACCTTTTCAGCCATACCTCATTATGGTCTGTATTGACATGAGTTTGTAGGTAGGAGATTAGACTTGGCTTTATTTTTCCCTGTCTGGCCCAATGTCTACAAGCTTTCTGTAGATATCTCCTGAAATAGACAAAGTGCAGGATTTCTTTAAGACAATTCATAATGAAAATAGTGATAAAATCCATGTAGCAAGAATGTCATCACCTTGAGATGTATAGATCATCATGGTTTATAAAGTATATACATTTAGAATAGTCCATTTTTAAGTTCTCACATCTAGCCGTTCATTAACATGATTTTACATCAAGACTCAGACATTGAGTAACTTGGCAAACTTTTAAATTGTTATGTCATTATCTATCAAAAGCTTTGCATTATGTTTCTAATGTTCATATTATTTTGTCATAATGAAACAACCACCAAAACAAAATGTATGTAATGTCTGTAGAAACATCTGGAAAGTGGTCTGTTCAAACAAACTAGATTAATGAACTTTTTATCTTTATTTTTTTTTCGCAAATTGCTACTTTTACCTTCAACTTTTTACAGTATATGTATCTTGAAAATTAATCAGATTTGTTCAGAGAGTGAAAGGGAACATACATGTAAATATTTTAAAATTACATTCAGTCAATAATTTTCACAAATGAAACAAGAAGAGAAACATAAGTAAAATAGAATTACCTGAGTTCCACACTCTCAAATCTGGTCAAGATTTCCATAAGGTCCCAAACAAGCTTGTGGCCATCATCCTTAGATCTGATCAAGATAAAAACGTTACATCTGAATAAACCATTATGAATATAGAGAAGCATTCGAATGTTTGAAAATATGCTAGGAAGAAGAGTAAAGAGGAGACACAGACAATGGCAAAGGAATGGACACTATATGTATACCTCTGTGCACATTAGTGATGGGGAATCCGTTACACCTTCATAATCCATCATCGATTATAATTGGTTGACCATTCAATGCAATTTTATTGACTATAAATCAGTAACCACCTCTGGCAAATTTCTTGCAATCTGATTGGTCAAGAAGAACCGAATATTATGTTGTATTATGTTACTGACAGGATAGTACATGTATTTTAATATCCTGCTTCTGCTAAGACGCTTTATGCTTTTGACGACACCAAGATGCTTTAAAATATGTTGACATAACATACACCAACGAAAAGCCATCAGAAGGATAAATTCGTTATACAGTATTAAAATCTTCATGTGCTCATGAAGAAATCGTTATACAGTGTTTTACAGGAGGGATACAAAATTATATATTGGGTTGACGAAAAAAAGTTGTATTGGGCTCGGCTTTGCATTGCCCAATACAACTTTTTCTATCGAACAATATATATTTCTGTATCCCCCCTATAAAACACTGTATAAATAATAGTATCTACCAATCAATATACACATGTAGTTCAATGAAGGTATAGGTGCACACATTTAGATAAGGCCATGTGAAAATAAATAGTTGTTTCTCAGATAATTGGGTCTAAAAAAGTGGCAAAGTAGGTAGGGTTTTTATTTGTTGTTGTTTTTTTTCAATCAAGGGTACTCCCATAATATATGTTAAGCAAAATATATACTCACAATATTTTTTGTATGTGTAGAGGATTTCTAAACATTCTATTTACTTAGTAAAATGAAAAATAGTTGTTTTCGATCCAAATGAATCGGTATCTGAGAAACGACCACTCAATTTTATATAGCCTAACATACATATATATTACCTGTTAAATGGTACTACATTGTGTATAAGGACCTCCTCCAGCATATCAAGGCATTTCTCTTGTAATGTGCTTTCTCTGTCTATCACCAAAGGTAACACACCATCTAACCATGCCCTGAGTGATAAGAAAATCGTAACTCGGTCTCAAACTTCATTTATTATCATTTTACTGTAAATGTAAAAATTGTTGCATGGGGTTAATTTTGGAGTATTTTTCGAATCAATGGACTTTCACCCTGCTGCATTCTTACAATGGAAAATATGTTTTTATCATGAATATTTTCCCCCAAGCATAACGTCTTGATGTCATATTCGAGAAATTTTCTCCAAACGAAAATAACCTAGTTAACAGTATTCAGAAAAAAACAAATTAATTTTAAAGGTGAATATTACACATATTGCAATTATATAGAAACATTTATAAACTTACTGTTGTAAGATATTTCCTTTTGGCGATTCCAACAATATGTCTGTCAGAGACTGCATTGCTTGTTTCCTCACAGACAGGGATGGATCACGACATCTCTCTATCAACACCTCCAAGTCCTGTCAAGTAGGAAAAATAAGCTAATGATTATCACAAAATGCTGTTATTTTTTTATGTACCTTGACATTAGTTTTAACATATTCAAAGAAGAAATAATACTGTGTTCTATATACAGCTGACACTCGTTATCTCGAATTCGATGGGCCCACTGAAAATACTTCGACATAAACGGAGTTCGAGATAAACGTCAGTCGAATTTACGGTATATTTTGGAATGTATTGTACCACCTATAAGGCTAAAAGAATCGTTTTGCTATTGTATTTTATACAATAGAAATCAGGAGTTTAAAAGGCTACTCGTGCTGACAATGTAATGTTTACTTCACAATGTAGAAATGATTCTAGAAGTGCCATAAACGTTTTCTTAATACTGAAATTTTACGAAGAGGCGCATTGAGAACGTCAGGTATTTTTATTCGTTATGTACCCCCCCCCCCCCCCCCCCCCCCCCTTCCGCACCGATCTCCATGGCCCTGATATAATACCAGTTTGGTTGTCTTATCAATCTGTCATAAGCCGTTTACCTTCAAGAGTTTTAGATCATTGTGTTACCAAAGTACAATGAAGACATTTGTTCGTATGCTATTTATTTTTTCGTCTGCTATACATGTCTTTATTCTTCACTTAAATTTACTCGCATGCAATCAAGTTTAATCATCTTCCTCTTAGTGTATGAAATTTTATGTATGGATTAATTTGTAGATCATCAGTATAATCATTGTTGCTCAAATTGCTTTATTTCAGTTACGATAAATCTTGCGAATTTTATTTGGGGGGGAGGGGGGAAGGGGCTTGTATTGGTTTGTTTATTTTTTTTTAGCCGTCGCTTCTCATAAGAATTTTAACATAACAAACAATGCAATTTTAATGAATGAAAAATGCACAAATTATTGTTTCCGCAATGATATTATTTAATTACCTGTTATCCCCCTTAATTAATTTTGATATTACGGTCGATCAAACAACGGCGAATCAGTCAACCTGCGTTACCGGTACCTTTAATTGTTTGTTTACCATCGATTTCACTATTATTCGGTAGGTTAATTGGTTTGTTTATACAAACAGTAGGTCTTCGACTTAACGAGTATAAAATACACGAAGAAAATGACTTTGGACTTCAAAATTACTTCGAGATAAGCGGAATTTCGAGATAACCGATTTCGAGTTATCCGAAGTCAAATTGGTTAGAATATGAAGGAAAAAAGATGGGACCGCCGCTTGACTTCGAGATAAACAGAATTTCAAGATAACCGAGTTTGAGATAACGAGTGTCAGCTGTAGATTGAGATTTTTCTCTTTACATTCCCTAGAAAATTGAAAGTGTCATAATTCTTAACAGCAATTCTCTGTAAGAACCAAAGAATTTCAAGACATGTTGGCACGGCATGTCATGGATTTTTGAGATTTTTGGTATGGAAGTTCAATATGAAGTACTAGTATGTAAATCAACCCAAGTTTTTTTCAAAAAGGTTACCGTTGCCATGGTAACCTTGTCTGAAGTTTCAAAAATAGGGAAAATCTATAGGACCAGGCATATTTGTAGGCTTCGTTACCATGGAAACAGGTACTTTTTTAATCTGAAATTGTTTGATTATTTTCTTTTAATCCTTATTATTATGCATATTTGTAAAGTTTTTTACATTCATCTCGGATGCCTTTTGTATACAAGATGAAAAATTGGGCCAAAAACGGGCACTTAAAGACCCTTTTTTGCATGTTTTTACTGTTTTACAAGGTTTAAAATTTCATAAAAGCACCCATTTTTTTAAGTCCAAATTCTAATTATCTAATAAGTATCATCTTTGAACTATACATTAATATGAAAAATTAATTGGGCTATTTTGTCCTTTTATATGCAAAGCAGCATCAAATTTAGTTGCTATGGCAACAATCGGCTGAAAGGTTTCCATACGATAGATTTAAACACAACCTCTATCAAACTATCTACACATGATATTGGAACAGAAGTTCATGTAAACATCTATCAGAGGGATTTTAATATAAAAATGACCTTGAAATTATTTCAAGGTCACCCACTGAATTTCCGAGGTCATTAAACTTTAAGTGACCAGATTTGATGGAAAATCCTGATTTTTCATAAAATGAAGGTGCCAATATTTTAGAAACCTTGAAATATTGAACTTAACAGTTATTTGCCATAAAATGATAAATATATCACTAATTTCTTAGAACTATTGATAACGTATCTTCACATCTTCGAATACCTAAATTTTTGGTGAGTATTTTGATAAAAAAGGGACGAACTATGTATTTTCTTGTTTTTTGACGAAAAAATATTTCCCAATTAAATTTCTCCTGTTCAAAAAATTCTAAGATTTTTCTTTCTTATATTAATTTGCTTTCATAAAAAATATGACCTATGAAAATATTGAAATAAGAAATAATTAAAATCGGTAACAAAAGATTTTAAAAATCAATATTTTATGCAAAATTTGAGTCTCAAATTATAAATGACCTTGAATATCAAGCCAATGACCTTGAACATTTTAATTGTTCTTATGTAAAAGATTTAAGTCATGTCTATACATGCATACATTTTGACAATCTTATGTAACTCTAAAGAGGAATAAAATCAATTTTAAAGATAATATGAAACAAGCAAAAAGGTCTAATGTTGCCATGGCAACGGTCTTTGGCGACAGAATTTAGGTAAAAATCTTAAAATACCCACTCCAATTTTTTATTCATTTTATTTTTCAATAAACATATATTTCCTTTGATGAAAATTATTTGTCTCCTATTGGTGCCTTTTGTGATATCTAAGATGGAAAATGGTCAAAAACACAGTAAATTGGCCCTTATTTTCACCTCTATTTTTCGCTTCATTTTGACTTATTTTGACTTAATACAATAAGCTTCCTGTAATAAATATCACATAACTAAGTGTACTAAGTAAGAATGGAAGTAAGGAAGAATAGATTATATAAAGATGAACAAGCTGTTACAGTGGTATCCATGGCAACACAGTCTCTGGATATGGCTTATTTCATGGTCCCAACAGTGCTATAAATAGAATGACCTCGTTACCATGGCAACCAGAGGTCATATTGGCCACAAAGTGTCATTTTCAAGGTCAGTACTTAATATATACCCATTATACCGAAAATCATCAAAATCCATGACATGCCGTGCCGATCGATTTTGGTCCTTACAGAGAATTGCTATTAAACAACTTCACAGTTTTTGAAGCTTCTCTATTTGCTCATTATTTCCCATAGATTGAACTTGAGAGTCTACAGATGATTATAAATAGAAATATCAGTTGCACAGCTGTGACTGGTTTATGGTCTAGAATATTTTCCTCAATCTTTATACTGACAAATCAAACTATCACTTAGTAACTTTGTGGCCAAACATGTGATTGGTTAATGTAGCTCTAGAATTAATGGCTTTAATTTCTTTCTATGAAAGTGCTGCAAATATGGCAAACTGAAAACTTATAAATGTAGCACTCATCTGCAATTTACAGTACAAAACGAAGGCGTAAATTACACGTAAAATTTTCTACATGTAAATGTACTACAAAAACATTGATAAGTCTGCTTCGGCATTACTGGTAGGGCACTAAACACAGGTAATCACAGATTACGAATAATTACAGATCACAAAGCTCACCTTGCGGCAGCGAAAATTCAGTTTAAACCTATTTCTAATTACATGTATACTGGCTTTAAAAAGTAGGTCAAGGTAATTCTATGAAAGTTTGATCAAAGATACATCCAATATGCAAGTTTGGTACATGTAGCACTTATACTTTGCACAATATCCCCTTTTAAAAGCAAAATCACTCAGGTGGAAAAAGTAGGTCAGATGCGGCATCTAATACATGGATTCACCTCAGCATCCTAAGATGAATCACTCGTGCAAATTTGGTTACTGTAGCATCAGTACTTTGTCAGATACTGAGCTACCCCACAAATTTTTATCGGACACAGATGCAAGTCACTGAACCGTAAAATGGATGGGTTCATATCAGCATCCCTTGATGAATCACTTGTGCAAGTTTGGTTACTGTAACATCAGTACTTTATCAGATACTGAGCTACCCCAAAAACTTTAATCGGATGCTGACACCAGGGTTATAGCATAAGCTCATCTCAACTTCATGGAGGTGAGCTAAAAAAAAGGAAATGCATTCTATGTTTTATACATGTAAAATAAGCTGTATTCTATGTTTCTTACATTAAAATAAGCTGTATTCTATGTTTTATACATGTAAAATAAGCTGTATTCTATGTTTTATACATGTAAAATAAGCTGTATTTTATGTTTTATACATGTAAAATAAGCTGTATTCTATGTTTCTTACATGTAAAAGAAGCTGTATTCTGTTTCTTACATGAAACAGAAAATGTATTCTATGCTTCTTACATGTAAAAGAAGTTGTATTCTATGTTTATTACATGTAAAAGAAGCTGTACTCTATGTTTCTTACCTGTCTCCTGAAGTCTGGAGCCTCAAACCTTATAGCACACTCTATGGCATGTATGGCTGCCTTTCTAACATTGACTTTCTCATCACTAGCTCTACGTCTGAACATTGACAACACACCCTCACCGTCTGGTAAACCTGGTATTTGTAAATGTACATGTATATATAACGTAATCAGATTTTACAAATATGATGTGTCATTATGTGAATGAATTTCAGAAAAAAATATATTTATCAAAAGAAATTTCCATTTTATTGAGTAATGTTACATTGTGTGATATACATGTAAAATGTATAGGATGAAGATACATGTACATGTACATAGATTTTATACATATGTGATAAAGTAATGTCTCTAAGTAAGCTCACATACATGTAAAGTCTAAAGCATGTAAAGAGAGTATGTGATAGCCATATGATAAAGATGCATGTGTATTTCCAACCATGATTCATGATTAAATTTTGTAATCCACGTTTACTTTCCCTCTTTTCACCTTTGAAAAATGAACTTACATGGATTGAAAGGTGTGAGGGCAATATTCTGGAAGGGAGTTTTAGCCGGCAGGGCGGGAGCTTGTTGTCCTGTGGGGGTGTGGTCACAAGGTGTAGGAGGGGCATTCTGTACAGTCTTGTCTGCTGTACTGTCAGTACGTGAGTCTGAAATGTCAGATTTCTATGATAGAAGAAAATCAAATATCCTGTAAAAAATGTTACTAAAATTTAATTTCTGATAATCTTTTAATCTTAGACTATTTTTGTGATCAGAAAAGGAGCATTATTTTCAAAATCTGAATTTCAGAGATACAAGCTACTGTTTCAATTTTATGTCCATTCAGTTAACTTTGTTGTTTGAAGTTTTTGCCCGTCAAAGCATCTATAACAGTACATGATACAATATGGAGCAGAATGACGTCATTTGATTGTTCTGGTGGGCAAAAATGCTGTACAAAGAGACAAATTGAACTATGAAAGTGTCCATTGTTTCATTGCTGATAATCATTACACAAGATCTATTTTCATAACTTTATAAAGCTTTTACTTTATGGTTTTGTAATACAGATGAGGCACATAATTTTTTTTTCGTATTCTAGTAAGAGATAAAATCTACACGAATAGGCAGCAGTCTGATCAGCACTTCTACTTCACAAGTGTGCTATTTCAGTTCAAACCTTCAGAGGCCTGTTGTGTCCGTTTCTCCAGTTCTGGGGTGGGGAGGAAGTGAGGGACTGAAGTTCTAGGGCCTACTACAGGGGTCACTATGTTCTGTAAGGTCAGCTTAATACCCTGGTCCTTGGTAAGGAAACACTGAGAGAATGCTGTGATTGCCCGGGCTCGTACACTGGAACAAGAAATTATAGTCTAAGCCACAGGTATACTTACTGTACTGATTCTATACCATGTTAAGGTATGATATGTATATGTACAATGAACTACTTCTGGTCTGTTTAAAAATTTCCGATGTCGGCCAAAGTGATCTGATGTTTGACGAAGTTTGGGCCACAAATCTTTGATGCTGAATTGAATGACGATGGATGAAAATGTAAAAAAGCAAGGGCTATACTTCATATGTGCTATTACTTGATCAATGAAAATACTGCTTTTGTACCGTAATATTTATTACACATCTAATACCTTAAAACAGTTTTTACAAGGCAGGGGTTATTTTTCTAATTCACGCTCTGAACAATTAAAGCTTCATATTCAACATCTATGATTTCTTTTTTCATTCTTTGAAATGTAAATGTAAAGTTAACATATTTTTTTTGTAGATACATATAGTAAGGCAAAACTAAAGAGAGAGGAAATCACTTGTCTAGCAGAAATCCTCACAAAGATAGATCATTGATAAGTAGGGCTGTCACGATAAGCTAAGCTCACGATAAGAATTGTATCACGATACGATTCGTATCACGATACATCATTTTTAATGTAGATACAAGTATAAAGGCATTTCTGTAATTCGTCAGATACATGTATCTTAATAAAACAAGTTTAACAACAACAAATTAAGATCATTCATAACTTGAATGCTTTGAGAATTATTGTACTGACTAGAAAACATGAGCGCCTTTTAAAGTTATTTTTAGCGACTCGGCGTCGAGGGTCGCCATGTTGATTTTAAAGATAGAACTGAATGCCGAAAAAGGAACCATAAATCAATGATATGGCCTCTTCTTGTATCCTGTATCAAACCGTTGTCTAAAACAGCAGTGAATCAAGAACCGTGGTGAATCGTGACAGCACTATTGAAAAGACTTACGTAGGAGCCAAATCAGAGCACCTATCCAGAAGAAGTCCTAACAGAGAGGAATGTTTGACGTATGACGCTATTTCCTCAGGAGTGTCAGCTGAAAAATATATACAAACAACGAAATGAGCTTTCAGCAAGTGTTAAAACAGGTGGGTCTACCAACAAATACAAAATGTCACTTTTAACATACATTTAATCCTGCAGTAGCTTTTGAAATTTTTTCAAAAGAATTTTAAAAGCATAATTGAAATTGTTTACAAGAAAGAGTGACTTCCAGACTGACTGACAGGCTGCATATAAAGTCAAGACAAATCAGAAGATTGGCCAGGTCTGTCAAATCCCTGTACATTTCTATTGACAGTGTTTTAGTGCATTTAGTGTCAATTCAGTTTTACCTTGGCTAAATTGCATAACTCATATGACATGAGTATACACATTTCATACAGTAATGATGGCATTCTAACAATAATGGCAGCATTCCAAAGAATGCACATATCACCTGTGAAATATAGCAACACTCAAAGATCACTTTTAAAAGGTGTAACAGGCAGACAGGCAAGTGGATTGACAGACAGACAGACAAACAATGGATAGTAATCTCTAAAACCATCTATATGCTTTGCAAGTGGCATGAAAATGAAAATATGAAAACTGGTCAGCCATACCATCTACTACTTTTTCTGGGCAGTTGAGGAGTAATGAAACAATTTCCAAAACAAAAGCTCTGTTGTTTATCTGAAATTAAGAAAACGTAGAAAGTATCAATAATGTACATGGTATGAATACCACTTACTGCACATGTACATTACATTAACTTCTTTTCAACATGAAAATCTTTTTCACAAAATTCGTTTAACCTTTTTTTCCGTAATTTGATAAATAGATTTTATTATTATACACGTAGTGATGTATTCATTACTAACAAACTAAAGCTTATATTATTTTGAAATTCTTAAAACCTCCCACATAAATCTGAAAATTTACGTCATTTCAAACATTAAGATTTCATCAATTCTAAGAATGACTTTGGTTAATTGCATTTTAAAATACCTTAGAATGTTTGGATAGCTTATAGAACCATTCTACCATTTTCCCATAGGCATCGCTAGGTAGAGCCTGCAGGAGGGTGACTATAGCCTGATCAAATAAATTATGAAATAGTGTAGTACATATACATATACGTAAATGCATTTGGTCTTTTACGAGCATATAGATAAGCATAGGTGATAAATTGTTATGCAAGTGAATATGTATTTTCACAAAAACGACACTTGATAGTGTAAAGATGTGTCTACAAAAACGTTTTAACTCAATATACAATTCGTAGGATTCAAACTCAAATAAGCAATTGTAGATCTAAAGCTACATCTGTCAATCATTACTTTCATTTTTATAAAGGGCAACAATGTATACAACTGCAGAATTTAATGTACAATTTAAAAGTAGCATTTATACTATACGTTTACTTACATGCATTTGAGTAGGTTTCATATTATACAGAGTTAATACTGTAAAGAGGGTCACAATGCTAAAAATTTATATTTATAGAACACAAGTCAAATGTCCTAATTCATGATTACTGTTAACATAGTTATTTAAGCTGGGGGAAATTTTCAGGAAATGTCCATTGGAAAAGTATGCATTGGGGTAATGTTTGCGATATTGGGAGTATTCCCTTTAGTCTTTTATGCGGGGTGTAATTTTCACGCGGGGTCTTGTAATAATAATACAATCGTGAAAATTACCCTCGCACGAACATTTCCACATTTACGGTATGCCCATTTTTTTTCTCTTCTGCTTATTTTGGTTGTGCTAAAATAAGTAAACATACATTACCTTGGAGAAGCTAAATAAATTCATGTATCAAACATGTTTAAAAAACTTATCAATACATGTACATGTACTGATCACAGTAACGATGACTTTTCGACATGTACATGTATACCATCAGCTCTTACCTGAGCAACTTTGAGTCGATACTCTGCTCTGTCTGTGACCTTGGTACAGAGATGTTGAATTAAAGTCCTCACAGCAGGTATACATCGAGGATCTGTCTTCATCATGTATCTAAAAACGGGTGTATATAATATAATGACTTCAAGGAAGGCACATTTAAAACAAATCTTTCTTGGAATAAGTGCCATTTTATTGGATGATGAAATGTCAGTTGTATCACAAATTGTGTTAAACAGCGTAGCATAGCGAAGCGACTTTACGCAAAATTTGTGATACAACAACTGACATTTCATCATCCAATAAAATGGCAAAAATAAACATTCAATACTTATAATTACCAAACATGAATTTTTCCTGAATGCGTACAAATTCTAAGGAAAATAAACGTTTGAGTACTTGGCGTATAAAAATATTAAACTGGTATGAACTAGTTCCCTAACAACAAACAGTTTGGATAGGACAAAGCCTAGCCGGCATTTATTCTGGAAAAAATATTCCCTCCTTCGGAACCCCAGCATGTTTTACCTATTTGCACTTGTACTGTTATGACGTAATTTGTGACGCGTTGTTTATCGAAGACAGCAGACATGACAGTTGAACATAAAGCAATTGGCGTTGGGATTTATATGGACTCTCAGACAACATTTCTTGTACTTGTAGATCTTACGTGTGAAGAAAAACCACGCTATTAAGATCCTCAGATAAATGACATGTTCGGTAAGTTGCTGATTGTGCTGTACTGGAGCTTTTGCTTGTATTTTTCAAATCTAATCATCCTATAGCCATGTGTATTAGATTAATTTTGGTGAAAACAAATAAATGGAAAAAAAAATTCTGTGGATTTCTTGTACATGTACACATGTAGGTCTTATCAAAATTTCCCTAGAAACACGAGATACCTGTCAACGAATTGCCGTTATGTTCACTTGTTGCAGTTTTCATATCATGCGTGTAGCAACCGATGTAATATTCACACTGCACATACTGTGCTTGTGCTGTGATGTTTATAAGTTGACACATGGAGATGTTTCAAGTTTTAATGGATTATTTGATACCATTTGTATAGTTTATTTCATGCATTAGACAATTCATGTCTTCTTTTGCGTTAGTGTGAAAGTAGTTCCGGTCAATTTTGACATTTTATCATCTCATAACGGAAGTCACAATAAATGCGATCGACCAATCAAAATGCTTAGAATCAGATAAACAAACACATTTGGTAATTATATGTATATATAATATCTGTGCATAACAAGCAATCATTAATGTACATGCATTCGTCTGAGGCAACACAGAACTAGTGCCTCAGATAATCAATTAACTTATTATGAAAACTTGGATAATTATGTTCATATTCATAATGAATAAACATGTGTATTTAAACATGTAAATTTTATATACACAGCCTACATAATTCCCAGAAATAAAATTATTGAAAGTAA
Organism: Pinctada imbricata; assembly: GCA_033119305.1. Lineage (NCBI taxonomy): Eukaryota > Metazoa > Mollusca > Bivalvia > Pterioida > Pteriidae > Pinctada > Pinctada imbricata. The sequence goes on along the minus strand of VSWD01000005.1, from coordinate 46,409,288 downwards.
AATGTTGCTTTTTTTTTTGCATTTTCCATTATGACTTACTATTCCTAGAGGGCTTGAACTTCACTACATTTACACATATTTCATTCATCTGTATGTTATTTCACAGGATTTACAGAGTAAAGTTGTTATGGACTTACATTATAAATGCTATAGCATGCTCCCTGGCTAGCTGTACAGGCCTGGGTACTGTCTGGGCTGCTACTTTATTGTCACCTATTAACATCAGCAAATTGGGCAGCAGGTACTTGCAGGTCTGCAAAGAAAAAAGGCAATTAAACATACCAGTATTTCAAAGGAGAGCAGCATGTTCAAATATTTCTAAATGTATTAAGGATTTTTTCTTGTATATGTGAAAAACATTCCAGTACATGAATACTCGGGTGAAAATATCATGGTGTCATCACTGAGAGATGGTAATGAATAAATCAGAAATCTCAGAAGTAAACACTTTACCCGTAAATCCTTACATAATGAGTATATGCAAGTACAAGTATGTACTATAATTCAACTTACATGTAAATTACTTTTTTCATCCCATAACAAATCACTTAATGAGAGAGAACAATAATTACTTCTTTATCCTCTTATTCTGCCTCAAGAACAATTTGATTAATGCAATTCGAAAATTCAAAATCTAAGGAATTATCACTTACAGCATTCACCACAGTTCCGACAAAAATTTAAGGATTTTTCACTTACCTCATTCACCAAAGTTCCAACATAAATTTAAGGAATAATCACTTACCGCATTCACCAAAGTTCCAACATAAATTTAAGGAATAATCACTTAATGCATTGACCAAAGTTCCAACCTAAATTTAAGGAATTATCATTTAACGCATTGACCAAAGTTCCAACATTTCACTTACCGCATTCACCAAAGTTCCAACATAAATTTAAGGAATTATCACTTACTGCATTCACCATAGTTCCAACATAAATTTAAGGAATTATCACTTACTGCATTCACCATAGTTCCAACATAAATTTAAGGAATAATCACTTACCGCATTCACCAAAGTTCCAAAATAAATTTAAGGAATAATCACTTAACGCATTGACCAAAGTTCCAACATACACATGTAAATTTAAGGAATTATCACTTAACGCATTGACCAAAGTTCCAACATTTCACTTACCGCATTCACCAAAGTTCCAACATAAATTTAAGGAATTATCACTTACTGCATTCACCATAGTTCCAACATAAATTAAAGGAATTATCACTTACTGCATTCACCATAGTTCCAACATAAATTTAAAGAATTATCACTTACCGCATTAACCAAAGTTCCAACATTTCACTTACCGCATTCACCAAAGTTCAACATAAATTTAAAGAATTTTCACTTACGGCATTCACCAAAGTTCAACATAAATTTAATTAATTAAACAGAAATTCAAAATCTAAGGAATTTTCACTTACCGCATTCACCATAGTTCCGACATGACCATGTAATGGCAGACATAATAAGAAAATTCCCTGTAATAACAAACCATGGTCAATATGAATTTTAAAAGCTTGAAGATTCTGTATCACATGTTTGAATAAAGCCTGTGTTTGTGAAACACGAATGCCCCCGGTGGCATCTTTGTTAGTATGAACACTATTTTCTGTTAAGTACATGTATGTGAGGTCACTGGGTTAAAAGGTCAAAGGTCAAGGTAACAAGGTCAAAAATTTTGGTATCAATGGAAAGGTCTTGTCACAAGGAATACACATATGAAATATGAAAGCCCTATCACTTACCATTCAAAAATTATGCCAAATGTTAAAGTTTTTGAAAAGTAGGTCAAAGGTCAAGGTCAAGGTCATGAGGTCAAAAATTTTGGTATCAATGAAAAGGTCTTGTCACAAGGAATACACATGTGAAATATGAAAGCCCTATCACTTCCCATTCAAAAGTTATGCCCAATGTTAAAGTTTTTGAAAAACAAGGTCAAAGGTCAAGGTCAAGGTCACGAGGTCAAAAATTTTGGTATCAATGGAAAGGTCTTGTCACAAGGAATATACATGTGAAATATGAAAGCCCTATCACTCCCCATTCAAAAGTTATGCCCAATGTTAATGTTTTTGAAAAACAAGGTCAAAGGTCAAGGTCAAGGTCACGAGGTCAAAAATTTTGGTATCAATGGAAAGGTCTTGTCACAAGGAATACACATATGAAATATGAAAGCCCTATCACTTCCCATTCAAAAGTTATGCCCAATATTAAAGTTTTTGAAAAGTAGGTCAAAGGTCAAGGTCAAGGTCACGAGGTCAAAAATTTTGGTATCCATGAAAAGGTCTTGTCACAAGGAATACACATGTGAAATATGAAAGCCCTATCACTTCCCATTCAAAAGTTATGCCCAATGTTAAAGTTTTTGAAAAGTAGGTCAAAGGTCAAGGTCAAGGTCACGAGGTCAAAAATTTTGGTATCAATGGAAAGGTCTTGTCACAAGGAATACGCATGTGAAATATGAAAGCCCTATCACTTCCCATTCAAAAGTTATGTCCAATGTTAAAGTTTTTCGGACAAACAGACAGACAAACAGATAAACAGACAAACAGACAAACAGACGGACAGGCCAAAAACTATATGCCCCCGAATCTTTGATTCCGGGGGCATAAAAATTCATTTTTAACCCCACAACAGAGAATTAGTAGATTGAATAGTAATACATGAAGAATAACCTTTTAACATTGAAGTACAGTATAAGTTGCATGTAATTGACTATTAAATTTTCGTTTATCTTTAAGCTACAAATTATCAATAATTTCAACGTAAAATGAGTTTCACACAAAATGTATACTGTACCTTATAAGCTAAACCACATAAATGAAGGCTTCTTAAGGACCTACAAGGCATATATATACATGTATAAATGGTTTCATAAGAAAATATATATTTTTTTTTTGTTTCTGATTATTCATAATTTTCTAAAACCTTCTTACCATGCTTACCAACAATGTATTTTGAAATTCTTTCACCAATACAAAATATGTTTAATGACATTCAGTCGTATTACAAAAATATCAACTTTGCAGCAAGAATTTATTCTACTGACTGATATTGGTTCGATTTTACAGAAGTTTGGAACTTCAATAGAGTGATAACGTTTCATACCTGTCCTTAAAGTTATCAAAGTTGCCATCAAAAGAATCAGTATCCAATCGCGTTAGGGCTGACAAGATCTGTACACAGTGATAAGACGAGGATTCTGACTGGCGGAGGGAAGTCCCTTCCAACATGGTCACTAGCTCCTGCATCAAAATGAAAGAAACTATTCTTTAAATGCTGCTTAATAATGGAATCCCTTGCATGTTCATGTGTATGTAAGGAGAAACTTTCAAGATATGTTTCAGCACTTATTTTAAGGAGCTATTCAGCTTACTGTAAATTGGTTTTTATTCGTCATGTACCAATTTTCGTCATTTTCGTCAGTGCCTCCCTTGACGAAATTACGTATCTACGAATATAAATACTCCTGACAAAGTATAGTGTAGAAAGGAAAAAATTAATATCAGGAGTTATTATGACAGGCAAATGACAAATCATTGAAAAGTGAATACCCAAACAAAGACGCTTATAATGTGTTTCTAAGTACCAAATGATCTGTTTTCACAACAAGCTACATGTAGGTGGTATACATGTCTCTAATTGTTTGTTTACCAATAATTGTTAAAAAAACAATGAAAACAAACGCATACGGCCTATCTAAATGTTAAGTTGGCATTTGAACAGACAAATTTACATTTTAGGGACCCTTGGATGACGAATTTACGTACTGACGAAATGGTCATTTTGAACGAATTGACGAAAATTGGTACTGACGAAAATAAAGCAATTTACAGTATTTGGCAATATACATGTAGCAGGTAATATATTCAGTAGGGTAAAAATTCATTGTCATTTCACTGCTATTACCTTATTTATTAATGTTATTTAATTGACTTTACCTTTAGTAAGTTGAGTACTAGTTTACATAATCTAGATATTTCTTGGGGTGCCAGTTCCTCCTCTTCATCCTCTAATGTTCCTTCAAAATCCTGTAATATCAGATTATAAACATCAAGAACATGGGATCAAGAAAGAGAAAACTAAAATAGCATAACATTTTTTTCAACATGACACATTTCTTACATGTGTTTCTATTAATTGATGAAATTTTTGCAACAGATTATTACAAAATGAGGGTTTTTAGCGGTAAAACCCCTGTTTATGAGATATCTATACTTACCCACATCTTAACTATTAGCAATTTGCCCCAGGCACCTGCAGTTCTGTCTGAACTTTTGAGACGACCCCTCAACCCGCCAATATACAAACCGAAGGTCACGTGCCTCAGTTTTTGTGAAAGGCCAAAAGAAACAGGCCTAAGTGGGGAGGTCAGGGAGGGTGTATGTGGGTAAGTATAGATATCTCATAAACAGGGGTTTTACCGCTAAAAACCCTCAGTTTATTTCAATATCTATACTTACCCACATCTTAACTATTAGCAAGAATTTGTAGCCATAAAGCTACTTGGAGGAGGGATAGGCCTGAAAATAGCCAAGTAAAAGTATAAATAGTAAACTATAAACTCACCAAAGAGTCTAGTCCTTCTTTTTATGCTGATTTGCCTTCAATGTTCCTAGAATGGATAATCTGGCAAATCTGGCCTCCTGTGATGGCACATCCCTCATATAAAAGGAAGTAAATGTTGATTCATTTGCCCAATGAGCTGCTTTAACAATCTCCTCTGTTGACGCACCATTAAAGAGGGCCCAGGAGGTAGATAACCGTCGTGTATCATGTGCACGCACTGATGTTAGATTTATTCCTTTTGTTTCAACACAGTATCTAATAAGAGAAACTATCCAACGGGATATAGAGTCCTTAGAAGCTCTCTGATGGTAATTTTGTTTATATGTTACAAATAAGGCTGTTTCTCTATTTCTTAGAGTCTTAGTCCTTTTAACATACATCCTCAACGCCCTACATGGACAAAGTAACTGATCCCTTGCTTCAGTTGCATAGGTATTAAATTCGGGCACAAACAAAGGGTCCCAAGGCTTCCCTAATCGTTGTGTCTTTGCAAGAAAGTTTAGATTTGGCAATAGACGAATGCCATTTTTCTCAAAACGCATATGTTGCGAGTCAATAGAAAGAGCATGGATCTCACTGACACGTGATGCTGTTGCCATAGCAACCAAGAAAACAGTTTTCCAAGTGAGATATTTGAGATCACAGGAACCTAGAGGTTCAAACGGTGAATCACATAAACTCCATAACACTGGCGGTAAATCCCAATTAGGAAGTAAAGTCTTCACAGTGGGAGACACATTATAGATCCCCTTAATAAGTCTAGATAATGACACATTATTGCTTACAGTACTGTGATTCCAACCTTTGTGTATGGAGGCAATAGCAGATTTATAACCAGATATAGTAGATGCCTTTAGGCCACGTACTTCATGCAGATAAATGAAAAATTCTGCCAAATCAATCACAGAAATTGTATACGGACAGACATTCCTTGAAGCACACCAATTTCTGTAGATTGTAAGCCGTGCATCGTACACTTTTCTTGTTGATTGTCTCCTTGAATTTGTAATGAACGACTCAGCTTTTTTTGAAAATTTTTTCGGAGAACCGCATTGTCTGATATTTTCCAAGCTGCTAATTTGAGACTTTGAGGGTCTGGATGTTTTATTTGACCCTTTCTTTGACTTAATAAATCCTCTCTTAAAGGTAACATCATTGGTATGTCCACGAGCCGACTTAGAAGTGTTGGATACCATGACTGCCTCGGAGATAGCGGCGCAATCAGTAGGAGTGTACACATCTCCTGCTTCATTTTCTGAAGTATCCTTGGGATTAATATGGGTGGGGGAAACGCATATGCGTAAATCCCCGTCCAACTGCACGCCAGAGCGTCGCAATTCCAAGCTTCTGGCTCCGGGTACGGGGAGCAGAATATCTGAATTTTGCGATTTTCTCTTGTTGCAAACAAGTCTATGTTTGGTTTTGTATAAATGTTGAAGAGCTGATCTGCTACTGTTTGACACAGGCTCCACTCTGTTATTTTCACTTTCACATTCCCTCGAGACAAACTGTCTGCCAGTACATTTTTCTTGCCCGGAATGTGAGCTGCCTTGATCTGAATGTTCCATTTCATGCACCATTGATAAATTGTCCACACCAACATGCACAACTGAGGAGACCTCGTCCCCCCTTGTCGATTGATGTAAGACACTACTGTCGAGTTGTCGCTCCTTATCATGAGAAGTTTGCCTATTAAGGGGTTCCTGAAGTGAGCAAGTGCTTTCTGCACTGCTAACATTTCCAGGAAGTTTATGTGTTTTGCTTTGTCCGAAAGTGTCCAAATTCCCGATACACTCTGATTGCCCATATGGGCTCCCCAGCCTTGATTGGAGGCATCCGTCCACATTGTGTAATCTGGAAGCCTCTGTTCCAGTACTGCCCCCCTGAAAATGTTTGACCCCTGGGTCCACCATGCCAAGTGAGGCTTCAGGGAGTCCTTGATCTGAACGAGATGCGATATGTCGTCCTGTCTCGGAGACCAATGGCACAAGAGGTATAGCTGGATGGGTCGCATGTGTAGTCTCGCTAGGGGTACTAAATCTATGCATGAAGCCATAAGGCCCAAAATTCGGAGAAATGAGCGGGCCGGTACAAAAGCCTGCTGGGTAATAGTAGAAATAGTTTGGCATAAATTGGTATAACGTTCCTCGGTTGGACAAACTATTCCCATTTGTAGATTGAACCGAGCTCCCAGATAAGTTATCTTCTGAGATGGATTGAGATGTGATTTCTCTAGGTTCACTACAAGACCCAAGTCGATTAGTTTGTGTAATGATGTGACTAGGTGTGAGAGAAGGCCGATAGGTTCTCTGCTTTTGATTAACCAGTCGTCTAGATACATGTAGATGTAAATTTCTTTCATGCGAAGGTAGCCCCCTATAGTTGTCACTATCTTTGTAAAAATTCTGGGAGCTATCGCTAGCCCGAAAGGCATTGAGCGAAACTGATAATGGCGATTGTTGATGCAAAATCTTAGAAATTTGCGGTGCGGTGGAAACACTGGTACATGAAGATATGCATCCTTTAGGTCCAAGGATGCCACCCAATCTCCCTTTTCCAGAGCTTGAATTATGGACCGTAATGTTTCCATCTTGAAATGTTGCACCTTTAGGTACTTGTTTAATGGTCTTAGATTCAATATTGGACGATAACCGCCGTCCTTCTTCTGTACAAGGAAAAATGTTGAATAAAACCCTTGACCTTCTTGGCCGGGAGGAACTAACTCTATAGCTTGTTTTCCTAACAAGCTTTCTACCTCTTCTAATAAAAAATGATTTTGAACATCGTTCTGAGCAAATGTTACCCTTGTTCCAGTTAGCATAGGAGGGTTTCGAAACACAAGTTTTAAGCCCCGTTGGACTACATCTAAAATCCATTGATCGGTGGTGATTTCTTCCCACTTTTTTACAAATTGAATCAATCTGCACCCTACTGGTGTGTGAATTTGACTTTCCAAAAAATTCATTAGATGGAGCGGTAGATTCAAATCTACTTGCTGTTGTTCGGGCGAAACCCCGACTGATTCTGGTTACCAGATCCTTTGTCACGGGAACTGGAAAATTTCTCGAATTTTGATCTCCCAGATTGAGAATCCCGAAATGTCTTGCTCGATTTCCTCCTCTTATAGGAGGACTGGTCCTTCGAGTATGAGGATTCATGCTTCCTCTTGTTAGAAGATTCATTGCTAGACTTGTCTTTAGTAAAAGGCTGTCTGATCAGATGTTGGGTTTCCTTAGCATCACGCAAATTTTCTGCACTAGAATGCAAAATGTCGAAGTAGTTGTTGCAAAACAACTTATTTCCTAAAGTTGGCTGCAAAAGTAGTTTATTTTCAGTAGCCTTATTCTTGAAGGAAAGGTCATCAATGTGAATTGACCTCCTTGCCGCAACCGACCCAACAATGATACGGGCTGAAACGTCAGCCATGGACATCATTACGGACATAAGTGCACGAAGTCCCTCAGTCTTTTCCTCCTGTGACTGAAAAGAGTCCAGATATGAAACATAAGCGAACTGTAAGATAATTCTCGAAGCATCAAGCGAGCTGCTTGGTCAATCTTCCAAAACTCATTGTTTCGTGATTTAAGTTGGCTGTTCTTAAAAGTGTACACAGATTTTCTTGAAGATTTACGACCAACATTCACAGTGCCTTCTTCAATATTTTCATCAAGTTTTGGTGTAGAGCAAAATTTTTCAAAATGCTCCCTAGTGACCAAATACTTATCATCATCTGATGTTCGGTAAGTCTTAATTGATCCCTTCTTTTGAAACTCTTGATCCACTTCAGAGAGTGCATTCAAAATTGCACCATCAATCGGAAGACCAGATCGCGAAACTTTATCGGACTGCGATACTAACCGATTAGAGACATAGGATTTATATTCTGTCGCATCGGAGGTAATATTCTCTGCTTCGATGTGCAACGTGTTAGCCACTTTCATCATGAATTTCTGAAAATCGGAGTGACCCTTCACAGATGTAGCTGCAACAGACTCCTGGTCCAAAGATGTATCCGATAGATGAGATCTAGTGTCTGATATATGAGATCTCGAGTCTGAAATCTGTGATCTTGAATCAATGTCCAATATGTCATCAGACCGGACCAAATTGTCCCCTTCATCCAGAGATTCGCTCTGTAACTCGTCCTGGTCAAGAGAGGACGCAAATCTATCGAATCTCCTATATCTCTGCTTCTCAGAGGTGGAAGGAGCATTATTGTTGCTATCCATTTGCTTCCCAAAACGAGCGTCGAGAAGACGATTTATCAGTTCCTCTTGTTGTCTTTGCCAGTCAGAGGAAACGGGAGCTAATGCGAATGGCGGCGGCGGAACGTTTTGCACATATTGTATCCCCGCAAAGGGAGCTGGATGTGAAGCCGGGCTTCCCACAGAGGAAGCTTGTGGCAAGGAAGTCGGATTCCCCTCAGAAGGAACCGAATCTGTCTCAGACGTAAGTGTCGCCGTAGGAACACGTTTTGCCTTCGCCTTGTCAACCATTTTCTCGATGATATTTCTTTTTTCCTCCGACCACTGCCTACATGTGTTGCACGGAAAATCCGCATTGCACACTCTGTGCTTATAACACTCGGCGTAATCGTCCAGAATATTCATCTGTCCTTTGCATTTTATGCAAGATTTAAATGATTCCGGCATTTTAACGACGTAGAACAGCAGGTAAGAAAAAACAATCCGTCACATTCAATGCCTGAACAAAAACTGAGGCACGTGACCTTCGGTTTGTATATTGGCGGGTTGAGGGGTCGTCTCAAAAGTTCAGACAGAACTGCAGGTGCCTGGGGCAAATTGCTAATAGTTAAGATGTGGGTAAGTATAGATATTGAAATAAACTGTACTGGTATATCACAACAGCCGCAGAAGGTAATATTTCCAAAATACATGTACATGCATGTTGTCTGAATATTTATTATTTTCCAAGTTACAGATACAGTGAACAGACTGCATACATCTGGAGATGCAGAAACATTTTTTTTCAAACTGTATTTCAGAATGGCACGGCAAGTACAGTTTGCTTTAAGATTCTAAAATTGTTCTGACTTTCAAAATATATGTACTTGTAAATGATTTATTTAACTTTCCCTTTTAAATCTCCCTTCAACATAATACTCCTGTCAACACCCACTATACCTCATCAATCTCCAGACTGCCTTCCTTCCTGGAGGATCGTTTACTTTTGTTGCATTTACTCCTCTTTTTACTCTGGCTGTGTCCAGGGGATACACTGCTCCTCTTTCTCTTTGAGGTGCCTGTACCTTAATGTGAGGATTTTATTAGTCAATAGTCCATTTTCAAGTTAAGAGTTGTGAATGTTATATACCTAGATTTTATACAAATAGACGCTAGAAAAGGCATCATTTGGCAAAACTTTTCATCATGACGTCATATTTGATCGCATTGTCTAATGCCTCTAGGTGCATTGTCACGTTTTCTGATGTGACATCACAATGAAAGTTATACATTTATTGCCAAACTTTGTGGTGTCCCGTGTCTGGTTGTCTAACTGGAAAATAAGCTGTTGTACATGTATTCACTATTAATGCATGTACATTTAATAAAAGTTACTCGGAACACCAGTTTATGCATGTGTAAATACATGTACCGTATATATGAATAAATTTTGCATGTTGTGTGTAGTCGGCATTTTACAGATCCATATTTCTTAATCTCTATCTGGACTCTGTATTTTTGTCTCAAATTGCAATTATTATAAATTATGGAAGGCAAGCATCCCTGGATCATGACAATCACTCACCTAGAGTAAGACATAGCTTCAGAATATCTACACATTTCTCAAACAGCACAGGGTGAAATACTTTGAATGCTCCACTACCTGTAAACAAAAATAATCCATGTTTATGCGCAGAAGCCCTGTGTAAATGGCATCATCATTGAATTTCAATAATATGATAAAAACAGACAAGTCTATGAAATGTTGCTGAAATATCACACTGTTTAGATACATTCTTTTTAAACTGTAAATTGGGACTTGCTAGTACATACAATGTACATGTATATCACAATGAAGGAATAAAAGGTTTCTAAGAATGCACATGTAAGATATTCAGTATAGTACAGCACAGAGTAGAAAATAAATTAATAATGCACAGTAGGGTTTATAATCACAATGTACAGTGGAGTACTAAGTAAAGAACATGTACATGTAGACATTGTAGAGGGTTTACTTAACATTGACATACTACAAAATGTACATGTATATAGAGTACAATGTATGTTAGACTACAATGTAGAGAACAGTTTACATGTATGACAAACCTGGGATGGTGAGAAGTTTTATATAACAGGATCCAGACAAGATGGCTGCCTCTTTCAGCTGCACTGATGATGCTCTCTGAAAATAAGAAAATCTAATTTTGAAATAGACCTTTTGGGTATAGGTATGTTGACATAATAATGAGGTGGTAGTGCAGTGGTTAGCGTGGCAGATTGTGAACCAAAAGGTCATGGGTTTGATTCTCACTGTCCCTGGATATTGTGAAACCATTCTGACCTTTGGCAAGTTGCTTAATTCTGCATTGCACTCTCCTCACCCAGGAGTTATTGGGTACCTGGCATATGATTTTGCCAGGGAGGTAATGTTCAAGTCACGTGAGGCTCAGACAATACAAGCCTGTAACCATGTACATGTACTTACCTTGTGACCTTTGTCTATTAAGTAGGCTAACAGTGCAATCAGATCTTTATAAGATATATCATTCTCTACTAGTACAGCCCATAAACCTGAAAATCAAATTAGATTACCTAAGAATCAGCATAGCAATCTGGTAGTGTGTTTGTACAATGTTTTTAAATTATCACAATTTGAAAATAAACATGAAAAATGCAATGATCGCTGTGCGATATAAGTCCCCTACCGGCGGCATAAATTTATGACTTGCATCTCTGTTCATCAGTTCATCTTCTGCAACAACAGCCAAGAAAAGTCTGGGAAAACTGAATTCACGAAAATTGCTAAGTCCAAGGGCCATAACTCTTGTGAAAATTAGTCAATCTAAATTAAACTCAAATCTGCATCACACTATAATGTATTCACATACAAAAAATCAGCTCATTATCTGCAATAACAGGCATGAAAAAGTCCGGGAAACTAAAAATTTCATGAAACTTGCTAAGTCCAAGGGCCCTAACTCTTGTAAAAATAGGCCAATGGAAACCAAACTCAAACTTGGTCTGTATTACACTGAGATGTATTCATTTACCAAAAATCAGTGCATTATTTGCAAAAGAACCAAAGAAAAGTCCGGAAACTGAAATTTTCATAAAATTTGCTAAGTCCAAGGGCCATAACTCTTGTAAAAATAGGTGAATCTAAAGCAAACTCAAACTTGATCTGTATCCCATTGAGATATATCCACATACCAAAAATGAGTTCAATTTATCCAACAACAGCGGAAAAAAGTCCGGAAAACTGACATTTTCATAAAATTTGCTAAGTCCAAGGGCCATAACTCTTGTAAAATTAGGTCAATCGAAAGCAAACTCAAACTTGATCTGTATCCGTTGAGATATATCCATATACCAAAAATGAGTTCAATATATGCAACAACAGCGGAAAAAAGTCTGGAAAACTGAAATTTTCATAAAATTTGCTAAGTCAAAGGGCCATAACTCTTGTAAAATTAGGTCAATCGAAAGCAAACTCAAACTTAATCTGTAACACATTGAGATATATCCACATACCAAAAATGAGTTCAATATATGCAACAACAGCGGAAAAAAGTCTGGAAAACTGAAATTTTCATAAAATTTGCTAGGTCCAAGGGCCATAACTCTTGTAAAATTAGGTCAAACGAAAGCAAACTCAAACTTGATCTGTATCACATTGAGATATATCCACATACCAAAAATGAGTTCAATATATGCAACAACAGCGAAAAAAAGTCCGGAAAACTGAAAATGGGACAGACGGACAGACGGACGGACAGACAGACAGACCGAGAGGAAACTAAGAGTCCCCTTCGGCGTTGCCGGTAGGGGACTAATAAACATGAATAAACATACATGTATAAGATACCTACTTTTTTTGCTCAATTTCTAGATTGGCAAATGTCCAACATTGCACCTGCTGGTAGACTTTAACATGATTATGCTATAATAATTACTGGTAGACTTTAACATGATTATGCTATAATCAATGGCCCGTCATGCAATGTTGTGACTTGTCAGTTGATTAGTACACCATAATGTGTCAAGGCTTACCTTCTCCATCAGTTCCCTCCCTTTGTGATGTCCAGCCCTTTAAGACTTCTAGCAGAGAGTAGAGATTCCCTACATGATAGTTGTTCTCCTCTAGCCCACACTCTACATTAATGTCCAGGGCCTCTATCTCTGTAAAATCTCCATCCCAGCATGTCTTCACCCAATCTGAATATAAAAATTCACATGTATATATATATGTATTGGTAGTGTCACATCTTACCTGATAGCACAAACGGACATCTAATGAATGATGAAATTGCCAAAATCCTTAGTCCGTTGGTCATCCATTTGTAAAAAATCAACACTGCCTCTGCTCGAGACTCTCACGACTAGTTTTGAATGGATACGTACCATACGAGTACACTAAAGTGTGCAAATAAACAAACAATTGAACTGTGCATGTGGCAAGAGTTAACATAGAATTTTTAGCTGTACGTAGCAGCTCACTTAGCAGTGTTATCAGCTATGTAGAACTTAGCTGCTATATATGTATACATGTACATTCCTTAACGTGCCCCAGGGCAAAAAATCAATTTTGTTTAAGAGGGTGTTTTCAAATCATATTCTGTCCTATTATCAATGCAAAATCATATGTATCTTTTTCCCAATTTATTGACCTTTTTCCACATTTGACATCTCATGGAAAATTGTCAAAAAAAAAAACCGAGCTTGAAAATGCTTAATTTCAAATGAAAGAGGGGGAAGAGATATGGCAAAGTGGATAAAGCATTCGACTCTCAGTGCAGATGACTGGGGTTTGATCCCAGGCGCGGTCATATACATGTAAGTGTTGAAAGTCATATCCATTTGTTCGACCCTACCTAGTCTCCTGACCAGGGGACTATAAAGGGCCCGGTTGGATACCTACGTTCATGCTGCGGAAAGGGTACATATATCCAGGTGTGGTGGCACCTTATAAAAAGCCGTTGGAAATAGAGACCATCCAACATGTCCAAGCAGTGCATACTTGACCCTTCCAATTGCGGGAAAAAAATGGAAAATTTTGTGACGTCACAATGCTTTTACCTCAGACAAACAAGCTTTGAACCTCGGTCAAACATCGAAATTGCATTGTGACGTCATGGAATTTCTCAAATTTTTCCCACGCTCGGAAGGGTCAATTATACAACCCTCCTGCATACTTGCATACACAAGTGGAGGGTGGGCATTAAATGGGGTAGTACTCCGCCCCTAAAATAATAGAAGAGAGCCCTATGAGGCACCCCTTTATGAGGCATCCCAAAGGGGAATGGCCTGGCTTAAATACTCTGTAATGGGCAGTTTGTGAATGAGTTCCCCACACTACAATGTAAGATCCAATACAGCCAACTGACCCAATAGAGGTCTGCCGGGTGCCCAAACGGAAGAAAAGGCATTCAAATCTATAATTTAAGTCAGCCACCTTGGTACTGGTCGAGCAGATATTTCCGAACTGAAGGTATTTCCGAACGATTTGCTAGTTTGGTTACTTGGAGTTACTTTTTCGCAATTTAGGTGATACAGACGTCTAGATATTCAGAAAAATAACCGACATGCAAAAGGAAATCTCAAAATAACTTTATTTAGTATATTTTTAGCGTTTGTTTCTCCTAATATTTGTAACTTTCGTCTGTATGGGCGCTAGGGAAAGTGACGTCATTGTGTTAAGAACATATCTTGACCTAGTTTCGGTGTCATCTTTTTTTCAAAAATCTATTCTTGTCAACTGATCGATGAAAACCTGCATTGAGAAGGGCCCAGAGCAGGATATTCACGAAAAAGTGTATAAATTTCATGTGTAAGAATACCAAAATCATTGGAAATAAGTAAGAAATAAACGTACCTCATCATGGTTCAGAAAGTCGCTTTAGAAATAAATGTTGTAAAAGTTTTATGATATATGTTGATATAGAATTCTTCAATAAGGATAAAAGGATAAAATAACAAAGTTTTGAAACATTTGATTTTTATTTGACCCCAGGAGAGACTAAAATGCAAATCGTTCGGAAATACCTTTAGTAACTTGCGTAAAATGGCTGTTAAAGGGGGGTATTAAAATACCCTCAAATCAGCATTTACAGGTCGATTTTCAAAATCAATTTTACATAGGCATTTGTATGAAGGGTGAAGCATTATTTGTTCCGAGTTTCATGGTGATTGAACGTACAGAAGCCGAGTTATTGATCTAGATAAGCTTGCAGTGTGGGAATGTAAGTGGCTAATGGAATTCCACCCGGCAAAGTGCAACATTCTCTCTATCACCAACAACCGTAATGTCATATTGAAGGATTACGTCTTGCATGGTCACCATCTAGAAAGAGTAACATCAGCAAAATATCTCGGAGTTACGTTATCATCAGATCTTAAGTGGGGGCAACACATCAACAACATCTGTGCTAAAGCCAACAACACCATCGGCTTCTTGAAGCGTAATCTTAACATCAACAACAAAAGCATAAAGGAAAGAGCATATTACTCTCTAGTTAGACCCACACTAGAGTACGCTAGCGCAGTATGGGATCCCTACTATCAAACTGACAAAAAGAAACTGGAAATGGTACAACCGAGGGCCGCACGGTATGTTCTGAACAGATATCATAACACCTCGTCTGTATCAGACATGTTACAACATCTAGAGTGGACATCATTAGAAGAGTGACGAAAAACAGCAAGACTCAGCATGATGTATAAACTTCATAACAACAAAGTGAAAGTGGACGTGACCAACAAGATGAAACCACATATCAGAACAACAAGGAACAGCAACAGCCAAGCTATGCAGATACCATCTTGCAGAACAACAGCCAGGAAAGAATCATTCTACCCTCGTACCATCAAGGAGTGGAACATCTTACCCACCTCAACTGTGCTGGCGCCAAGCCTTGACTCATTCAAGGCTGGGCTTCAAAAATATTAGGCCAAATTCACTGTGTCTGTTTTAACTGTAAATACCGCTTTTTCAAGTTTTTAAATTGGATCCTCTTTTAAAATTGCGCACACCCCAACGTGGCAGAATAGTCAACCAGATGACGGAGGCCACTGACTGGAAGAAGAAGAAAAACCCTAAAAATCGTTCGTAATTATCTGCTCGACCAGTATGTTAAACTTAAAGAGCCTAGTTGTTGACAAATTGGAAAACCCTCTACTACATCTTAAAGTTTATCTTATTTACACCGCTAATCCATGAATTTTTACTTGTAACTTGAAATGAACAAGCTGCTCAGTCAGACAGTGTGTCACTGTCATCAGAAGAGGGGGGGGGGGGGGCGTTTGGACCATTGTGATCTACCTTGACTCAGATCTCTGAGGCTGAATTTGGATAGAAGTGCTAGCGTTGCGTCTATGTCTGTCATTAGAATGTATGACTTCTTTGCTGTCTTGAAGAAACTTTCCAACTTTCAAGTTTTGCGCCAAAGTAAATTTCCGGCCGACATGTAAATTGCGAAATCAAAATGCCAAAACGAAAACTCTTGTTTGTTACAAAACTTTTGATTGGCCGAGCGTAACACACCCCCCAGTGGCAGTGATCAAGAATCATGGCAAGAGTTGGTAGAAGTCTCTCAAAGACAATTAGATTGCTTTGTCGCAAAAGTAAGGCGGTAGAAATAGAGCTAGATATCCTTAGTATCATAAAAATCACGTATTTGTCTTTGTGCTTATACTGTCACTTTTTAATATTCTGAAAGAGATGTAAAAGAAGAACAAACATATGTCACCTGTCATACATGTCTCTTGAATGCAGTGACGGATTCAGTAAGGGGGGGGGGGGGGGGGGTCGGAGGGGTCGTCTGCCCCCCCCCCCCCCCCCCTGGCACTGACCCAAAATTTTTCGAAAACAGGTATTTCAGTAAAAATAAAATTGGCAAAATGTGCCCCTTGACACCCCTGCGAAAGGGGTGTCAAACAATAGGATTAAAGTAATTATCTGATCAATGTTACATTACCTGTATGAAACAGTATGATCATAACGTACCAGTATGATGATAACAGGGCCATTTAGATCAGTGAGAAACTGAACCAGTTTTTAGAATTTTGTCAGAACTTTTACTAGCAATTGGAAATAACTTTATTTATTTGTCCCATTTTCTATAACCTGGACAAGCAAGGATCTACATGCCATCTCCTGAGGATTTTTCACGAATTTTACCCCCTGATAGATGTTGATATTGTTCAGTCGAAACTTTTTTTCAATGCATCGGACATATACAATTACCCACATCGGACGAATATCCCATCGGAAATTAATGGTAACAAACAGTTAAGGAAGTGACTTGGACTGGTTGTAATTTTGCTGGACAGGTCTGATGGTCACACACTGTTGTTTCAATTAGACTTGTTGTAATGATACAATTTTAAATGCTGTACATGGAGATATATATATATAATTATTTATTGGTGTCAATGCCATTTGTACCTTCTTTGTGCTATCTATAATTATTTTTTTAAGTAATGTAATATTCTATGTCTACAAGACACCCACTTTACTACATCAGAGGAAACAATAATTGAAAATCAATGGGGCTTTAAAGCCATTTTTAGTTCATACACTTCAAACTCTAGAGGTGTAGCAATATTTTTGAATAACAATTTTGAACATAAGATTTTGTCTGTCGAAAAAGATGAGAATGGTAATTTCTTAGCTTTAGACATGGAATTAGACTCAAAAAGATTAACTTTAATAACTATTTATGGACCAAATAGTGACTGCCCAACTTTTTACGAAAACCTTAAAAATAAAGCTCTGGACTTTGGTAACCGTGACATTATAATAGTAGGTGATTTCAATCTAGTGCCGAATCCTGATATTGACTATTCAAATTATTGTCATGTTAATAATCCTAGGGCACGTGAAAAAGTCTTGGAAATGATTGAACTTCTCAGCTTAAATGATATTTTCAGGGAATTTTTCCCAAACGTAAAAAGATATACTTGGCGTAAGAGAACCCCTTTAAAGCAAGCTCGGCTTGACTTCTTTTTGGTTTCTGAATCCCTTCTTCCATCAATTAAATCAACAGACATTAATCCTTCATACAGATCAGATCATTCGTCCATATCATTAAGAATAAAATTAAGTGATTTTAAACACAAAAAAGGATTATGGAAATTCAATAATAGTCTCCTTCATGACACAAATTTTCTTGACACTATAAGGCAAGTTATAAAAGATGTTAGAGAGCAGTATGCACTCCCAGTTTATGAAAGAAATAACTTACCTAATTTAAATGATTCTGAAATTCAATTCACGATAAATGACCAACTCTTTTTAGAAACGCTTCTATTAGAAATAAGAAGTAAAACTCTCTCTTATTCAAGCTACATTAAAAATGAAAAAGACAAAACTGAAAAAAACCTTATAGAGGAAATTAAAAACCTAGAGAAAAATAAAAATGAATTACAAACCTTAATGTTAAAGAAAGAAAATCTAGAAAACCTTCGAAAAGAAAAACTTAAAGGTAATATTATCCGATCAAAGGTAAAATGGATAGATGAAGGCGAAAAGCCAACAAACTACTTTTGTCATTTAGAATCCAGAAATTTACATCCAAAATTATTCCACGGCTAATATTAGATAATAATACTGAAATAAACACTCAAAACGAAATTTTACATGAGGTTGAAAGATTCTATAAATCCCTTTACCAAAAACGGCAGGACGAACATGAAAATTATGATATAGTAGATTTAATTCACGAACAAATTTCTGATATTCCAAAACTCACAACTTCTGAAAGTAACTCTCTAGAAGGAATGATTACCCTACAAGAAGCAGCTTTAATACTCAAGGGTATGTCCAATAATAAAAGTCCAGGCTCAGATGGTTTCTCAACAGAATTCTTCAAAATGTTCTGGAAAGAGTTAGGAATTTTTATAATTAGGTCACTGAACTGTGGATTTGAATTTGACAGCTTATCAATAACACAAAGACAAGGTATAATCACATGTATACCAAAAGAAAACAAACCAAAACATTACATAAAAAACTGGCGACCCATTACTCTCCTTAATACAATTTACAAAATAGGATCTGGTGTATTAGCTAATAGAATGAAAAAGGTTATTTCAAAACTAATAAATTCTGACCAAACTGGCTTTATTCCTGGACGTTACATAGGTGAAAACACACGACTTATCTTTGATATAATGCATTATACCGAATTAAAACACATACCAGGTGCTCTATTAATGATTGATTTTGAAAAAGCATTCGACTCTGTTTCCTGGAAATTCATCGACAAAACTTTAGATTTCTTCAATTTTGGGCCAAATTTTAGGAAATGGATTTCTCTTACACAAAACAATTCTATTTCAGCTGTTACTCAATGTGGTTTTCTATCTCCCTTCTTTAGACTTGAACGTGGATGTCGTCAAGGAGACCCCATCTCCAGTTATATTTTCTTGCTTTGTGCTGAAATTCTCGCCATAAACATTAGAAGTAACCATTCAATCAAAGGAATAACAATAGGTAATACAGAACATAAAATAACATTATTTGCAGACGACACTACAATGATTTTAGATGGCTCAGAACAATCCCTTAGAGAAACTATAAAAGAACTAAATAATTTTTATTCCTTCTCTGGTCTTAAAATAAACATATCAAAAACCCAAATAACTTGGATTGGAAGCATGAAATTTTCCACTGATAAAATATGTCAAAACATTAATCTAACATGGACAACCCGCTTCAACCTACTTGGCCTTACATATGATGTAGACCTTTCAAAAATAATTACTCTAAACTACGACAAAAAATTAGTTAAGATAAAATCAGTAATAGATCAATGGAGTAAGCGCAGACTTACTCTACTAGGTAAACTTTGTGTAATAAAAACAATTATCATTTCTCAATTGAATCATTTGTTTATATCATTGCCAAACCCACCCGATAATATTATTAAAAAACTCAATAAAATGCTTTTTACTTTCTTATGGAATTCAAAGACTGAAAAAATTAAACGCGAGACCCTATATCAAAACTTTGAAGATGGGGGAATTAAAATGATAAACATAGAGCAGTACATCAAAAGTATGAAAGTTACATGGATAAGGCGATTACTAAATATCAATGAAACAAAATGGAAAAGCTTACTAGAGACCTCTAATACAATACCTTTTCAAAAACTATCACTATGTGGGGTTGAATTTATAAAAGACCTTCTTAAAAGTTGTTGTAATCCCTTTTGGTCAAATGTCCTTCAAGCCTGGCATGACCTCCGAAAACAAGAGACAATAAATAACTGGAATGACTATGTATCCCAACCTCTATGGTATAATAGTGAAATCAAGATTGGTAAAATATCCCCTTTTCAAAAAGAATTATTCGAAAAGGGTGTAGTTTCTATGAATGATCTTCTTCAAGAAAATGGTGAATTTATGTCCCTTCAAGAATTTCAAAACTTGTACCAAACTCAAATTAATTACCTGACTTATTATGGCATCATCAGAGCAATTAAAAAAGACATTGATCTTAAAAAAATAACGCCCTTAAATAAGAAAATGCCCAACCCATATGTCCCATTCCAATTGAAAATTTTCCTAAAAACTCATAAAGGTGCAAAACCAATGTATAATGTCCTTATATCAAATAATTCAGTACCCACAGGTCAAACAAAATGAACAGAATCCTTTCTCTAGATCATAATTTTTGGCATAACACTTACAAAATTCCCTTCAAATTGCTCATTGGCACAAAGCTACAATGGTTCCAGTATAGAATCAATCACTTTATTCTAACAACAAACGATTTTCTCCACAAAATTAATTTAAAAAGTTCACCACTCTGCACTTTCTGCAAAAATGATATAGAATCAATCATCCATCTTTTATGGGAATGTCCTATAACCAAAAGCATTTTACAAAAATTCGCTCAATACTGTCAAAGAAACAACAAAGATTTCAATCCTGAAAAACAATCCTTTCTCTTTGGAAAATTCTCATTTAATCTATTAGCATATAATAATATTATTGCAGTGATAAAATATTACTTGTACAGATCTAAATGTTTTGACAATATACCATCTTTTCAAGGTTTACTATTAGACCTTAAGAATTTTTACCAAATAGCCAAATTTGTAGCTATTAAGAATGATAAACTCTCTTCTTTTTATACTCAGTGGCAAGATTGGTCCTTCCTATGTCCTAATAATTAGTGCCTTTTCTCCTTTTCCTAAGCTTTTATTCTAATAAATTTTTGTTAAATAATTTTTAAATTTATTTACATGAACTGATAGACTCACTGGATCACACTTTCCCATTATCCCCCTTTACCACTCCCTACACCCCTTCCTTTCTTCTCCTATCCCTTCTCACACTTTACCCCTTCCCCTTCTATATATAAAAAAGCACATTAGTCTTTATTTGAAATACATGTAACAATAAAATTATTAATTCTTCTTTTCTCATGTATTAACACAACTATTCAAATATCAAAATTATATCATATCACTAGGTGTTAATTATTCACTTATAAACTCATGATGTACTACAATGCTGATGTGAATAAAAAAAAAAAAAAAAAAAAAAAAAAAATTATTTTTTTAAGTATACATTTTGTTTACAATTATCATAAAGTTGACTTTTATCTTACACATATAGGTCACAATATTTACAAAATATGCACGTTTTGAACCACAGTAGTTGTTGTCTTGTGTAAAATTAGGGTCTAATCTATTGCTTTAAAAGCACTCTTCATCAATGCCAAGCTATTAACTTATTGCTAATACTTAATGATTTATGATCATATTGTTTTCATTAAAAAACTCTGTATTTTGTAGATTCTGGTGTTCTTTATGACCTAAGAGCAAACACAGCCTCCATTGCCCAAGTCAAAGAGAATCTGGAACATGAGCTCAAAGGAATAAAGGAGGCAGGGACATGGAAAGGAGAGAGAATTATCACCTCAAAACAGGGACCTACTATACATGTACAGGGCAGGACGAACGATATACTTAACTTCTGTGCTAATAACTACCTTGGGTTGTCTGTACGTATTCAAATGATATGAATATTCAATAATTAGCATTACTAGTTCTTGAAAACTTCTAGAATATTGAATATGTCCATTGAAATTGTTATTCAACAGAACTCTGTACGTTCATATATTATAAGTTTAGTTTCTTTTAAAAGCACTTAGCCATGGAAAATTTTAAAGAAGTCGTCATGTCTGACCTTGAGAAAAATTTAGAGTTAATTAGAAATTGTAAAATAATGTATTGAGTCAATAAACTATTTATTAAATTCATCACAGTGTTAATGTAATTTTCCTTTCAGAGTCATCCTGAAGTAATAGAAGCAGGCAAAAAAGCGCTAGATACACACGGAGCAGGACTTAGCTCTGTAAGGTTCATCTGTGGCACCCATGTAAGTGATCAAAATATGCTTGGAATGTTTGATGATACAGTATTACAGTCATGCTTATTTTTTGCCTCAATCGACAGGCATATTGTTTTTTACCTAATTATATTTGAAATATATGAAGAAGAATCTCTTTTTCCATCCTATTCATGAATCTGATGTGTAATTTGTTCAATGATAGGATGTAATAACTACTTTCATCAAGTTAAAATGGGCAAAGTTAATCATCATGCATTGTTCAATTTCGTGTTTTATTCTTTACTTTATGAATTACTTTAGGACTTGCACAAGGAGCTAGAAGAAAAGATAGCAAAATTCCATGGCAAAGAGGATTCTATTTTGTATGCCAGCTGTTTTGATGCCAATGCCGGCATATTTGAAGTTCTACTTGGACCTGAGGATGCCATAATTTCAGACGAATTGAACCATGCATCTATAATAGATGGAATAAGACTGTGTAAAGCAAAGAGGTTACGCTACAAACATAGAGATATGGCAGGTAAATTTTATGCCTCATTTACTCAGAGATTGTGTTTATTGTTGCAGACTGAGTTACTTTTCATTTTGGACAGTATCTGATGTAAACAAATTGTGACATCATCAAACTTTATGGAAACCAACAAAAATAAATTCAGGGAAAACGTGCTTCAAATTCAACATTTCTACAGGGATTTTATTACGTCATAATGTATTTATATCAGATACTGCCCTATATGGGAAATAACTCTGTATACTGTAAATTGGTTTTTATTCGTCAGGTACCAATTTTCGTCATTTTCGTCAGTGCCGCCCTTGACGAAATTACGTACCGACGAATATAAATACTCCTGACAAAATATAGTGTAGAAAGGAAAAATTAAATCAGTATCTTGGTAAACTTAAAAAGCATCAGGAGCACAGAGGAGGCGGAATGACAAAGCTTATTTTAAGATTTCAAGTTAAAAGAGTTCTTACAACAGGCAAATGATAAATCAATGAAAATTGAATATGCACAAAACGTCGCATATAATGTACTTCTAATTACCAAATGATATGTTTTCACAATAAGCTAGGTAATAAACATGCCTCTTATTGTTTGTTTACCAATAATTGTTAAACAAACAATGACAGCAAACACATACGGTTTATCTGAATCTAAAGTTGGCATTTGAACAGACGAATCTACATTTTATGGACCCTTTGATGACGAATTTACGTACTAACGAAATGGTCATTTTGAACGAATTGACGAAAATTGGTACCGACGAAAACAAAGCATTTTACAGTATTGGAAATATGAAATGAAAACAAAATTGTTCCACGGTAAATATCGTTTGCAGTAGCTGACTTCATTCTGTAAATTGGGTCAATGATCCTTACATCAAATGTATACATGTAGTTTTGAAAATATTATGTAAATACAACTCATCAGTGATTAATTCCATCTGGCTGAAAATTTCAAAAGTACAATCACCTTTCGTTGTTACTTTATTGCATATGCTTATAGATTTTATATACTTTACTATAGATTTGGAAGCTCAGTTGAAGGAGGGACAGTCCTGTAATAAGCGACTTATTGCCACAGATGGTGTGTTTAGTATGGATGGCAATGTGGCACCTTTACCGTAAGTTCTTTTTATAGATAATACCCACTGATTCTAAAGATTTCTTGAAATCTTACTGTATATGTTATTATTGCTGCACAAGTCTCGTGAAATAGTTAAGCATACATGTGTACATGGATATACAGAATGCATACTTATTTTAGTGGGATTCATACCGTATTACAGCAGAGTAGTAATAGAATATACCGTACATGTAGGTGAAGTGTGGTGATTCATGATTACACTATTATGTTAATTTGCACGTTTTTGCTCTGTTTCAGCTAAAATACATGTAAGTACATGCATAGTAGTCTTATCTAAAGTTTGGACTATTTTAACCCAGTCTATTGTGTTTTTCAGAGAAATATGTGATCTGGCAGATAAGTATGGTGCAATGACCTTTATAGATGAGTGTCATGGTACAGGATTCTTTGGACCTACAGGGAGGTTAGTGTACAATTTTGAGATGATTATATCCATATACTCACACCCACCCTATGCATAACAATGCTTTTATAAGTCCATTTTAATACAAAGCCAGTTGTGCCTCATATGAAATTCATGTGAAATTTACATGAAGTTTGCATAAAAGTTCACATGAAATTTATGTGAATGAGCATGAACATGAAATTTTTTACATGAAATTCATGTGAAGTTTCTGACATGACTTTCGTATAAATTCAATTTCGCATGAAGATCACATAGAAAAATTAATATAAAATTCATGTGAAATAATTGTCACATAAATCTTATGTGAAATTAATATGAATTTCACATGAATTTTCATGTGAAATTAACATGATGTGCATATCATATGAATTTCATATGAGGAACAATTGGCTGTGTCTGATGTCATACATGTAATGTTACAGTAGAATTCTGTCAATGGATGTAATCATGTCATATCTTATCCCGTTTAGGGGAACAGATGAGCACTTTGGTGTAAGCCATAGGATTGACATTGTCAACTCGACCCTTGGGAAAGCTTTAGGAGGGGCTGCTGGTAAGTAAAGTGAAGGGGATCCAAGTGGGCTGACTTCCTCTGTATTCAATAAGATTCTATGTCAAGTCTTCAGATGAATTTGCATTGTGTATGATATTGTTCAATTTATTCATGAAATAGTGCATGGTTTTCAATTGTGCATCTTGAATTTTTTTAATGTTGTAAGACTTGAGTACTTAATCATTTTCCAATCAGACTAGAGCTAGTAGTTTAGCTTCATGTATAAGTAAATTTGGATTTTATAGATAATAATGATATCATACAACATTGTACTGTAGTACATGTATATATCAAATATTTTTAAAGTTTTGTCACACCTTTTCCATCCAAATGAAGTACCATGTAAACGTAATATCAATAAAAAATCATTGTTGTAAGGAAATTGGTCAAGATTTGGTTTATTTTTTCATAACAACGCAGACTTCAGGCCTTTCCTGTAAAATTTGACAAAAATTATACAATGTACATGTATATAATATTCATTGCAAGGATAAAACAATTCAATTAATCAGAATTTAGAATTGCATGTTGCTACACACCTTTACACCTAATATGTAATTAATGTATGCACAGCCAATGTAAATCCCTTAAATGAAACTATTGACAGGAACATGTTGCATTTCACACGTAAATGGTTGTGACATTACAATGCATAAGCTCTACAGAAACATGCTGCAACGTCACCTTTTTACCTGGAAAAAGTGATTTCAGAAAGCAAGAATGAAACTGACAATTGTCGTACATATATATAGAATGATTGTCATAATTCGTGTTTTGTTACTGGTATGCAACACACAGAAAGTGTATTTATAGCATGATGCTACCGCACATTACATAACGATAAATACACTTGCTGTGTGTTGCATACCCGTAACAAAAAACACATTTAGACACTTGTTCTCTATTTGTTACTGCCTGCTAGTTCCCCAGTAGATGTTGTTGTGTTGCTATATGTATGAGTTATCAGCCTTGTTTTACAGGTGGCTACACAGCCGGCCCCCAGCAGCTAGTTGACCTACTTAGACAGAGGTCACGACCTTATCTATTCTCTAATGCTCTCCCCCCTCCTGTTGTGGCTTGTGCTAGTAAGGTATGAATTGTGTCCCTTTGAGAGCTTCACTCTTTTGTTCTGCTAGTGATTAAAATTTCATAGTTCTTCACAGTAATTTTGAGGAGCATTCAGTGATATTTGTGAGAGAATTACATGCATCAAGAATTTTTCAAAAGCCTTTATTTACTGAAAAATAAGGACACATTTTGAAACGTTTAAAAACTAATCCCTTTTTACAAAATGAATAATTTCTGTATTCGTAATACATGTAAGTTTAAGTCATATCATTGTGAGGATTATGAATACTACGTACTAACATTTATTTTAAATAAAACTCGAATATATTTTGATTATTTTGAAAATGGTCAAACTTTGTATTGAAAATACATGTAGTAAATGATATATTGTGGCATGCATTTTATATCTAAATAGGAGATCATAACTCGCACTGTTTCAGCCTCCAAGTTGTGAAGTTTTATTTTTACAGATTAGCTTTTAAATAAGGTTATGTAAGTGTTTAATATCTGTCCTGATGTGTTCATACAGTTAGATTATATTGCTGCTTTAAAAAATCCATAGAACAAATATTACATGCTTAAAAGCACTGAAGTCTTGTCTATGACTAGATTTTTGAATTGCCTTTGTATAAATGTACATGTGGATACTGCATTCAAATTGGCATACTGATTATTGTGTTCTTTTTCATGTATTTATATTATGTATATATAATATTTTTCATCTCTTTGTTTATTCAGGCTTTTGATTTGATCATGGCAAATTCAGATCTTCCCAAAAAGGTTCTTACAAACACCAAGCTGTTCCGGTCACGCATGACTGAGGCTGGTTTTAATCTTGCTGTAAGTAACTATTTACAATATGTTATATTTTATTTGTTTGTGTTGATAACGTTTCACTTGCATGCATGTTTCAGCTGAAAAGTCAACGGCATATGATTGTTACTATGCAGTTCATACTAGAGTTATTTGGGATTTTTGTTATACGGAGTTACTTCCCATTTGGGACAGTATATGACGTAAACCTATTGTGACGTCATCAAATTCTATGGAAACGAATGTGAAATTCAGGGAAAGTACGCTACAAAACCGATGTTTCTATAGAAATTTTATAACGTCAGAATACTTCAACGTCAGATACAGTCCCAAATTGAGCGCAAGCACACACCAACGAAAAGACGGAAACAGTTGCTTTAGTTGTGGGATTATTTAAAGTTATTTATAAAAATTTCAAATGTGAGATTAGATTGTAAATCAATTGACTCTAATAGACTTGAAGACCACCACACTGAATTACTATAAAACCAAATAAATTAAATATATAAAGTTATTGAATTTTCACTTTGTCTGCTTTCAGGGTGACCCAGAACATCCTATCTGCCCTGTAATGCTTGGCGATGCCAGACTGGCTAATGTATTTGCTGATGAAATGTTAGGTATGTTGTACATACACAATTTACTCAAACTTGGTTAACTCGTATTGCTGCATAATTTGACCCATTTGTTTGAATATCTCAATTCTCTTTCCTTTGCAATTTTATTACTCTTGATAACTCAAATTCTTATTACTGGAACTTTTCCTTAAGTTAAATTATTCTGGCTACATAATATTCATGTATAAGTCCTCGACGTTATATTGGATACCAGTACTTTGCAATCCTTCAACTGTACCATTCCTGATTGAATTTCAAGGTCAGACTCCGAGGCTAATTGATGCAACCAGATGGAGATGTTCTAATGTTTTATGTTGTCTATCATAATAATTATCTTAATAATTTTGCCGCAATGCAAAAAACAAAATGTAAAGATGAAAGGTGAAACATACAGGTCAAATAAGATGAACGCTAAATGTTGTTTTTAATAATTACAGAGAGGGGTATATATGTGATAGGCTTTAGCTACCCAGTTGTGCCGAAAGGTAAGTAGATCAGATGATTTGGATTTGAATATTTTGTTTGATGCACAAATTTCATTCTCTTTGTTGATAAACCAATAAATAAAAAGGATGACATCAAATTATATTTTCATTCTCTAATTAAATTGCAAATATCTCAGATTTCACATAAATTAAAATTGAAATAAAGTCAAACTTGCAAAACTCTTAAATTTCACATTGTCTTTTTATCAAAGTATAGAACCATCATACAGAAGTACGTTATTACATGTACATTTCCATCTCGTTTCTTTTTCCAGGTAAAGCTCGGATCCGTGTCCAGCTGTCTGCTGCTCACTCTGAGCAAGA
This sequence comes from Pinctada imbricata, assembly GCA_033119305.1. NCBI lineage: Eukaryota > Metazoa > Mollusca > Bivalvia > Pterioida > Pteriidae > Pinctada > Pinctada imbricata. The sequence goes on along the minus strand of VSWD01000005.1, from coordinate 46,381,257 downwards.
GATCAATAGAGCTGTTGATGCTTTCATCGAGATAGGAAGGAAACTGAAGGTCATAAGCTGAAGGTCATTAATGGCAGAGGTGAAGGTCACAAGAAATATGATGTAAGAGATGAATAAAATGTGTTGCATGTAATACATTCCAGGAGAGATTTATGTATATTTCAGGCCCTTATTTAAGTCATATGATTTTAGAAATGTTTAATCATGAAGAAAACCTGTTTTTCTAAGCAAAATAATGTAATTCGGCTATAGTTCAACTGTATGTGCTTGTTACATATGCACAATATGCTTTTAGTATACATTTTCAGTCATAGACATTCTTTCTTATACCCATCGTCTCAAGATATGTATTTTATCTACATATGGATGTAGATCTCTACATTTTGATAATTTTTTTTCTCACAATCAAAGATATTGCATATTATATAAAACTTTTTGAAGTATTATGATTGCTTTCATACAACTTTAAGAAGTCAAAGTTTTCGGAACTTACTGGTTTGTTTATTATAATTTAAATTTACATTCTCATGCTTTCTTTATTCTTTATTTCTGGTCAAAAGATTTGTATATTATACCTATAGATTTCTATAGTTTTTTACATGTTTTTTTGTTATGAATATGTTATCTTCTGTTGTAAACCAATTTTGTATTTTTGTTCTCACTTTTGAATTTGTAAAACCCCTGACTATAGATCTGATACTGTCCTCCTTCATGATTTTTTTCTTTACTTGCAATAACGTAGAACATGACAAAGTGTGCTTAGGACATGCTAGGTGTAAAATACTCCATTATTGATATTTATGTATGTACATTTGTTAAAGGTCCTCATTTTGATTTTGTCATTGGTTTCTGAGAGTTACGGTATTTATAAGTTGTTTAACGTATCCATTGTACAAATGGAGATCTCTCGGATGTCTCGTCCATTTAAACAGTGTTAAAATTATCTGGGTAATCTTCGGCAGGGTCTCGATAGTTTCCGTGGCTTGAGTGACGGATGGCATGTTGACCTTTGATGATAGAAACCATTTTTTATGTTGTATTAGGTATATTTAGGTAAAAGTATGCCATGATTCTAACTATATAATACACTTGGTATTTATTTGTACAATGGATACCTTAAATCTCAATTTTTCTTCAATTTTTGAAAAGATTCATTAAAAGCACATGAAGATGACAGATGCTTTGCTCACGTATCATGGATTACATGATTATTAACCGTCTTAATTTGTGGCGCTTTAAGTTCTAGAACACAAGTGAAGTGATTGGTTCGGGGCATTTTATTTTTTTGCATGACATCGTATGTTCGTACTTTTATTACACGTGAAAGGCCATAATCATGGCATTTTATATTTGCAAATCGAAGGATCTCGCAAATATTGCGAAACTAAAACGCTCTTGAATAAAAGACGGTATACAGTGTACATGAACTATGAGGAATCTCTCAACATTTCATCCAATACTCAACATTCCATACAAATAGATACAGAGTAATATGAATCTCAGTTTTGTTGAAAATTGAATATTTTGAATTTATTTACACATTTGTATACAATATTTTACAAAGTCATGAAGTGCTTATATTGTTAGAAATTTTTTTTTTATGAAATATAATGATTTTGTGAAATTAGAATGATGAAAATAAATTTTGAAAGATTGGCTTCCTATGAGATAGTATTCTTTTAAACTGTCAGAGTGAGCTTTAAACATGTACTTGGCAAGAATGTGAAATAAATCATTCTATTTATTTAAAATGCATGTGATAGTTAACCTGCAAGAAGCACCCGTTCACATCCGTAAATGTGTCTTGAAGTTGCATGTACCTTAGAGCAAGTGACCATATTTCACCACATTTTTTGTATATTTCCAAGAAATTTTCAAAACTTCGAGGCCAATTCAATAATTGGTTTTGCTAAAATTTAATTTAACTCCATTCTCAATCGAAATACTACAAAAATATTTTATTTTACTCAATTCACTGTTTCCTTATAAAACGTCAAAATATTTCGTTTCCATGTTTTCAGGGGTGACCATATTTTGCCGTTTTTGTAGATAAGTATCCAATTTGCACACAAAACGGACAAAATTATGATTTTGTTGTGAGGAAATCTTTTGTCACTAATACTTCTAAGAAATGATGCCATATAAAATGTTTTCTTTTGTTTGGTTTTTGTACAAAAAATCGGATGTTTAGTCTAAAATTTGGTGTTTTCATGAATTTTCTCCTGTTTTGTGTTATTTTTCATCACAAATGAGTGCAGGTGATGTCACAATATATCAAAATATGACTGCTACTGTCATATTTAATAGGGTATAAAAAAGAAATTTGACAAACAATTCCGATAACCAACAAGAAGCAATTAACCATGAAACGGCGAAATATGGTCACCAGCTAAATATGGTCCCTTGCTCTAGTAGATTCATGCATTAGCTACGACATGTTGTGCTGGAAATTGGTGGACAAAATGTGCATTACCACTGATAGAGAAATTTTTATATGCCCGTTTCCGATAGATATACTATGGTGCTGAATGTAATCTTCAACTTGTCACATAGGATGACGTTGAATAGATGTATGGAGCTAAATGGCTTGATTGTGGAATAGTTACAGATAAAGTCCGAGTATGGTCACTGTTGACTCACTTTCAAAATGGTTATGCCCCTTGATGCATTATAAAAGTCTGTTTTTCTATACATCTTTGTAGAGAGTTGCAAAACTTGACTCTTACTTTGTTGCGATATGGAAAGGCAGGCAATTTTTATGGACCACAACGTACATGCAAATTCCTTTCAAAGATTTAGTTATGAAGCACAAGTTGAGAGTATCACTGTGTCCCTTTGAGTTCAAGGTCACTTAGTTCTAAAGACTGACAACAGAGTTTGAGTCCTCATTCCTGTTGTCATGAAACTTCGATATTTAATTTTATGCTCTATTGTGAGTGCTGTTGAGATTATCATCAGGATCTTCTTTAACTCATTTGTGTCACACTTATGCCCTTTGCCGTGTGGAGCTCGTAAAAAAGTTCCCCGCGAGGGGTTTGACAGTAAGTGTTTTGAATATACTTCCCTGACATTGTCGCCATAGCACTTTCTATATAAACATAACGTCAGACAGTGCATGAATTTTATATATTTTCATTTCCATGCTTCATTAACATCGACGGCAGGTGCGGCTAGCCAACAGCGGGCACCTGGTCCCACCTCTGGCTAGCTAGGGGTCCGTCGATATTTAATTTTATGCTCTATTGTGAGTGCTGTTGAGATTATCATCAGGATCTTCTTTAACTCATTCATACAATTACAATGTGTAGAGAAAGTGCTCTATTGATTCCAAGTAAAAAGTCAAGGTTCTATCAGGGCTTTGATAATTGAAAATGGGTTTCCCTGTACGCAGCACATTTAAGGCCTTCCATACAAATGACGCAGAAGTTTTTTTCCGCCAAATAACGTAACGTCATATGACGTCATGGACCTCGTGTCGTCAGGTTAGGTACAATTAAGAAGAGATTAATGAAGGTTACAAGCTGTTTTTGTCCAACCCGACTTCACGAAGCCCGATGTCAGTACAGTGCCAGTGTCGGTGTGATGTAAACTTGATGACGCAAAAACACGGTACGACTTGTGTACTTCACATACATGTACTTTCTTCAGTTCAGCTGTTTGTTTATATAGTGAAATGGATACTAGGCCGATGCCTCGATGACGAAATTAATCTAGGAACCATTGAAAACATCGACTTTTTCCTCAAGCTCAAGGTAAATAAACAAAATTGTAAACAAATGTCTTTTTTCTTTTTCTCGTTCTGTCTCTCACACGTACATATACACACTTTACTAATACTACCAAGATATGTAATAATTTTCAATCACTGATGTGCCTTTATTTTGACCAACCAAGCCTAACCCCCCCCCCCCCCCCCCCCCCCCCCCCCCCCACCCACCCCATTGGGCCATAAGCCATATTTTTTAAATTTTAAAAAATTACACTTTGTCATTCACAAGTATACATGATATTATAAATGTATTTTTTTTTATTCAGAATATAAAGTGAAAAGAGAAAAGAGATTGAATGGGGGGGGGGGGGGGGGGGTACTCACATTTCCATTCACACAATGACATAAACATATAAAATGCAAAATGTAACATGGGTAATTTAAACTATGAATTTCTAGATAGATAATATATCATAATATAATTTGATTATCTTGTAGTTCAAGTCATTAAAAATAATTTTTCATGAATTCCATTGGTTGAGTGTTGAATTTTAATATCAATACTATTCTTTCCAGTGATAAATTTATGATTGCTAAATGAATAACATATACAATCAAATAGTTATAAAGGATTAATACAATTTAAGTACAATTAATGAATCATTTTGAATTTTTCAGTTTATGACTATGCATTAGTGAAAATTGTATCAAAATAAACAAATAAATAAATGAGTAAATAATAAATGAATGACTTAAAACTAATTGAAAATGTAAAATTACTTTTTCAGGTCAAACTTGTTAGAAGAAATCTTGCTGTCTGAAAATCACCAAGTGGTTTATTATATGGAAGGCATGCATTTAAAAGGAATTATTGATTGGAAATTGTGTACTATAGACTAGTATATTGATATTCTACATCGAATTGGTTTGAAGATTGTGCATATTGCCATCATATTCTTCTTTGTGAATTGTGAGTGTGCAAAAATACCATACAAATGGATTATTCACAGAAGATGGAAGAGTTCAAGACCTGTCAAAATTTCAGAAAACAATTAACATGATTAATGACTGTGAATCTTATTGGACAATGGCAGATATAGTGAGATAATGAAATAAATATTTTTTTGTGAATTCTTGCAGAGGATGAATTGGTCAATTTAATTTCTTCTTCATGATATAGGAATTTAAATTCAACTGTCATGGATCATGGGCACATCAAATTATAATAGTTATTTCTTTCGTAGTGACTATCTGGAGTAAAAAAGTAAATATAGGCTTCCTTGCAAAAAAAAATCACATATTTGTATCTTTTGTTTTCCAATTATTGAAAGCTCCTGCGCATTAAACAGAACAAAATTGGAATTTTTATATGTATTTTTCTCGGATACAATGAGTATATTTCAAATTGTGGATGTATTGTCTGGCATATCCAAGAAAATGTCATTTTTCCCTTGTGCGTGGCAGTTTTGTACTTGATCAGAGGAAATTAGGAAGGTCGCTGGAAAAATCTTCGGTCTGTTGAATTCTGGTGATATTTTTAACAATTTAAATGTTTGCTCATCAAAAGGTTAAAACAACCTTCCTTCTAGAATGGTAAATTCGAATTTATGCTCTGCTTTGTGAATTTCTGATGTCGAAGCGTTCGGTCGATTGACGATTTCTCCGAAATATTGTCGAAACTGTGCAGCATGTCGAGGTACATAAATGAGGTACAAAAAAATGGTCCCTCACCGATTTTCATAAAATATGAGAATTGAACACTTGGACATATTCTCCACAACATATCAAAAAATTACAGAACCACTTTTTAATATTTTTGAAAACGATCCCCCTGTTTGCGAGGAAGGGGACATGGGAGTCGAACGTTAAGAGTACTGCTGTCATTTTGTCAGCTGATTTTCGACAAATTTACAGAATAAAACATCACATTTTGGGTATATTTAGAGACATAAAATCTTAAAGAGTTTGTTTAATCTTTTAAAATCCGATGCCATCAATTTGCATCGCTGTTATTAGTATTTTTCTGCTGTGAATGTGTTTCGAAAAAATGCTTAGTAACGGCGACGCGAACTTCGTTCGATATTAATGCGCCGTTCTTAGCAACGGTTGCCGTCACGCGCAAATCTGGCTTGGCCGCCCTACTGGTAGCAACTGAGACGTGTTCAAGATACGAGAGCGCTCGTCTTTACAAAAAGTACGATCGCACATAGTAACTGAACGCGGGCGAGTGCTCGCCTCGTCATCTAAGCAAAACAATATGGCGAACTCGAGTGACCGTCAAAAATTGAAAATTCAAAATACAAATTAAATGAAAATTTCAAAACAAAATACTCTCGAAACACTCAATCAAATATCTAAGTTGCATTAAATTTCAAAAAATTATGAAAAATAATTTAGAGACATAGTGTCGGGTTCTTTTGATGAAACTTTTGTCAGTGCTACCTTTCTATATCGTCTTGAGGTGTATTTATTGTAGTATTTTCATCAATAAGATCGAGACTTTCCGTTTCATGACATTCGTCGCCATTTTGAAACAATAGATTACAGAGGCGAACTACCTCCCAAGAGTGCACGCGAGTGCTAGCGAGCGCTATCCCGTCCGCGTCCGTTCAGAAGCTAGCGCGCGCGAACATTTGCGAGCGCTCTCTATCTTGAACACGCTACAGGTGCCCAGAAGCTCTTATTTGAACTTATATGCCTAAATGTACAAGTGATCGGAGAATATTCAGAAGAAATATAAAAATAAAAGCAAAAACGCATTAAAAGTTTATATTTATTGAATGTATTGAAAGTACCGATACTCAGCATTTGTGTATCGATACGTATTGAAAATATGAAAATATCGATACTCTTCAATATTTCAATATCAATATACAGCACTAGTACAACTACCAGACTTGCGCAAATGCTTCGTTAAGGGATGTCGATTTTGATGCATGCTATGTAGGCTGCAATTTCTTTTTCTTCTTTTTCCGCATGAGTGATTCCACTCAATTGTGGACATACTTTTAGCACTTGCGCAAATGGTTCATTAGAGATGCCGATATCAATGCATGCTATATATGTGCATGAGTGAAACTTATAATAGGTCTTACAGCTACCAAACTTATATGCATTCCTTTTAACCTTGCCACAAGTATCATAATTTTGACCTTATGAGTTATGACCTTGACTTATGATTTTAACCTTCTGTTTGGATAACAGGTTTTACATTCTCAAAGCTGCCACAGGGGGTGGGGGGGGGCATTTATGTTTCACAAACACAGAGCTTGTTTGAATTCTGCTTAACCATACATAAGCAGTTGTTTGAAATGAAAAAGAAAAGTATCTCAAATAAATAATTTATTATCACAGTCGAAGCTTTGATGCACAGAATGTCTACAAAATAAGCACGTGATTTGAAGTTAGCACCGGTCACATGGTTAATTGAAATGACGACATAACATATATTAAGTGGTGTCAATCAAACATGCATAAAAGACACTCTCACATGATTTATAATTTTGAAACATTAGACGATTAAGAAGAGGTTACATGCTAGTGTTACCGACAACTGAAGAATGCTACGGCACCAAGATCTAAAAAGATGTCCCTTAAAATAGCACTTGTATGTTAATTCGATTCAATACTGAAGCAAACAAAACTTTTTACTCTCATGTCTTAAAAAGTGTTACTTGAATGCAATATTCTTCATGTAGACAGTTTTTTTTTTAATTCATACATTAAATTTAAGGCAGTAACAAGATGAAGTTCCCGAAGTATTCAATTTTCTGTTTCAATGCCTTTCTTTCATTTAAAAAGGTTCTGGGTTATACCAAAATAGATTTTAAAAATCACCGTAAAATATATATGGAAAGAAACACCAAGAACCAAATTTAAGCCTTTCCTGAGAGTAATCTAGTTGCCATATAGTCTGATATATCCCCTTCCATTCGTTGTACAAGTCTCTGGAATTTTACTTTATTTCTCCTGACATTCTTGTCATTACCCTGAGTATTTTGCCTGTTCCCGGTCGGTAACAACATTCCCACTTTTCGACTACCATCAGTTTTGATCAAATTTGTTATCTTATACTCATTTTGCTTCTGTTCAGAACGAGTATGAGCTGGGAGATTCCTAACATTATTAATAGCACTTTTAGAATTATTTTCCACGGAAACCATTACTTTCGGTTTAACGTTCTCACGATCAGTTCCGGAGGATGACGGAGTTTCAGATTCTGAAGATGATTTGGAACTTGTCCTCCTCTCTTTCCTCGGTGTCAAAATGCCTGGACCGACAAATAGCGAACCGTGTGGGGTGTTTCGTTTATTCTTAGCTGCCTCTTTCTCTTTCTTCAATTCCTTCGCTATATCACCAGTACTTAGTCCCTTTTTCGTTGTTCTTGGACTTACTTTAGCCTCCTCCCCATTCAGTCTACTAGTGAGAAGTTTCATATACTCTTTTCTCTCCTGTAACGCAGTAATGTCAAGAGATGCTTCACTTTTGCTACGTGGTTCATAATCTTTATTACTCTCATCTAGTTCCTCTTCCTCTGCATCTTCAATGAAGCATTCGTCTTCCTCTTCGGAGTCACTCTTCAAGTCTTGATTTCCCAAATCTTCCCAATACTGAGATTCAGAGATGTCCTCCAGAAGTGATATTTTCCCTATCCCGCCCACAGATACCACTTTGGGCTTTGAGTGCTGCATGTAAGGTATTGGCGCATGATCGACTGAAATAATCTCTTTCGGTTTACCAGATTTCTTCCTCACGATTTCATATTTCGTTGGTGAATTTTGGTTTCGTGACTTTTCAACTATTTTTTCTCCTACCGACCTTTCGGACATTTGATCGGTAAGTTCCGAGGTCAGTCGTTCAGACTCTTCCCGTGGTGTATGAGTCGATCTTGGTATTGAATCGCCTCCATCTCTGTTACCCTCGAAGGCAAGAATAGGGCTTTTGGCATCAAATGTACTGGCAGGGCTTCTAGACCTCAAGGTGCTCAGAGGGCTTTTGGATCCATAAGCACTATCGGCTTCTGACAGTTGGCTTGAATGACCTTTCAAGCTAGGAGAAACTCTGTCAAAAACTCGTTCGTCAGAACTGCCACTGTACCCCGTATCCACTGTTTTACACGAATCTGACAGACTGCCATGTTCTTCCTCGCGTAAAGCTTTGGCCCTTTGCATGGCGGCAGGCGCGGTGAAGGGTCTTCCCGCCAAATCTTGAGGCGACTTGACGACATCTGATTTCTTGGTGTAGCGGTGCGCAAATTTGCCTCGCACCTTCTTAACCTCAGCATCAGCTTTTCGAACCAGAGTAGCATTGTTTATACCCTTGTAAGAAAGTTGGACAGTAGGTGAAGTTAGGATGAAGTGATCTCCCTTCTTTGTTTTGACCTTATGCCAACCGCGAAATCTGAAAATGATTAAGAAATACAAATGAATTTACAGTTTTAACATAGAAATTCTGCAAATAGTACAAGCAGAATAAGTGGAAGCGAACTTTCGAACAAAGGCTATACTGAAAAAAAATGCAAAAGAAGCCAAAGGAGTATAGGCTACTTCTTTCAACAATATTGTAATGGTGCTCACGATTTAAAGTAGTCTTGCAAAGCACATGTACTACAACCTTACGGTAGTTCCATTTAAAGGAACTTTGTAAATGTATTTCTAAATAGTTGAGATGGATTAAGTTACTTTATTAAATATACCATTATGTGTACATTATAAAAGTAAATAGACAAAGGAGCTGGATAATAAATTTTCCGCCGAGCGTTCACCTTTGTAGTAATGTGATTCTACTCTCCGTTACTAGTATTCAAAAGCAAATTTGCATTAGAACTACACTGCATGAAAGTGAGCTCCCAGTATCTTTGCAAAATCTACATCTTGACATATAAGTCAAATTGCTTGACCCACTATAAAGCATTTTCAATATCATTTGTATTGCGCATTGTTATGTTCATTCTCGATGAACGAGCCATAGACAATATGACCGGGTTGAAAAGCTGTATCATTTTAGAAGCCGATACTAGGTCACCGTTGAAAAAAGTCGTAATTGATACCAAAATAAGAGGACACGTGAAATATCAAAAATATATCACTTGCAATAGAGTAGAATGATATCGAACAAACAATATTTTCTTTAAGTGAAAGGTCAAGGTTATAAGGCCACAATCCAAAGTGCCAAATGAATGCTCGAAGCCACGGATAATCTATGTATGAAACGTCATTGAGGTTCAATTTAAGATGGTCCCAATGCAAATAAAAGTCCCAAAATTTCTACGTCATAAAGTCATGGTATCAAGTCTATGTCACAGATGAGAAATATGTTATATTCCTCACACTTCAATTATTAATGACAAAGTCCAAAATTATATTTTATAAAAAGAATTCAAGGTCAAGGTCACTAGGTCAGAAGTAATTCTGTCGATGCTTAAGCTAAATTTTTAAATCGCAAGTGCAAAATTTAAATAAACTTCAGCATCTATAATTTCAAACAGTGAGGTCTAAAAATCCAAAGACATGAGCTTCAATTTGTTTCTGTAGGCACAATTAAATAAGCGTTGTCGGTCTGCCATGTCAGAAACCAACAACGCCAACTATCTACGTACATTATCCCCCTTCTCACTGTGCGTCCTACATTGGGATGTTGGTTTATGACGATGGTAGATCCTATAAAATGTTAGTTGCTTTCACCGATAAAGCCCGCAACCAATCCAACAACCTTCCTTTTCTCCCATTTAATTAGTTTTTTTTTCTCTAGGAAGGATTCAGTTATTACCTTGCAGCTATCTCGTGTAGTTTCCTGTTGCAGTAAATGATAAATATCAACAGAAGGAAACATTTAATAGAAATGTCTGAGCCAAGCTCTTTCTTTGAGATGATGTGAAATATTTGCTATCACTCAGCAAATTCTTTGTATTCATTAATATTAGGCATTGTCTTTGATCAACTACTGTAGGTTTTTTTTTCCACGGTATTGCGGAGAACAAAAGATGATATTACCTTGCATCACAGGCTCTGGCGTGAGAGTTATGGGCCTTTGGTTCTGGGTACGCCAGATTTTGTATGGCTTCCCTACTGGCGGTCCTCCGGCTGGGAGAGGTGGAGGGTCTGGATACACTCATAGATCTGTCCTCTAGCATCATTATATCGTCTTCAGCTATCAAAGAATATTGGTTCCAAAGTAAAGTGATCTAACTGATTTTGATTTGCTCTTCTCTGAAGCACAAGCTAGTCGTCCCTAGACATCGTCTGGATATCTCAAATTTTGGACAAGTCACGAGGAACTTAAAAGCTTTTAGATCATGAGAAACTCTCGAAAATTGTCATCATGTGCAATTACATAACTCGATTTTAATGAATTTCGTGTTATGAACTTAATTCTTTAAAAATTGTATTTTTATCCAAATAAAAAAAAATACAGTCTGATCAGTGTCTCCTCTTTTATAGATAAACTTCTGAGGTTTGAGCAATCAAAGTGTCGTACACAAACGAATGTACATTGTACAGATCTTAATTGTTCAAACTTACAGTCAGCAATATCTCTCTCACTATACCCTGGTATATAATAGTTCAACTCTTGCTCTTTGGTCAGTTGATATCTTTTCTCCTGTAAAGCAAAATTTTCATCGATGAACAAACACTGAATACCCAAATTTCTAGAATTTGCTTTTAAAAATTTCTCATTTCCCTATTCAAAGATTAAAGCACAACCGTCTATGCCATATATTATAATGCTTGAATAATTTTGATCAGTTACCAATGTAGCCATGTCAAAGACAAGGTCGTCATATTTTTTCTTGGCATCCTCTAGATCCTGCTGGCTGACTACACGTGGCGCATGCTCAGTTTCCACTCGGACATAGCGCGGACGGTCAGCCTTCTCATGGTCATCTTCTGAGTGGTCACCACCTAAACATCAAAGACAGAAAAAAGAACGAGGTACAATTCACGTATCCAGGTCCTGTGCAAATTAATTAAAGTTGGAATGGAAAACATTAAGGTATTAAACAATTTTTTTTAAACAAAAACAATGTCTTTCGACATATGAGTTGTCAAAAGTAAATTTTGGAAACAAACGCATTTTAGTGATTTTGACTTGCAATTAAGAAATTATCTTCAGAAAGGTGTTTGATATGGCAATGTCAACAAGAAGACTCGGACTCATCGAATTATCGATCAAAGCAAATGGCGATCAGATCAGAAATAAACATTGAACAAGTAGAATAACGCATATACGAGTATAATGAAAATTAGACCAAAACCAAGAGGTATTCTGACTTGACGGACGGTCAACTTAGTATCAAATTCTATACTTAACCGGAATACATGCACAAAACCCTCAGAGTAATCACTTACGTTGGGATCTAGCACTATTGACCCTTCTCTGGATGATTTCGTACGCTGTCTGTGCAGAGATGGGTCCTTTATCTCGCTCGCCTGCCTTCTCCCTATACATGGATAAATCTGGTGCGGTCAGTGGACGCTCTCTTACAAACCCAGCCTTGGCTCTGTACACACTTTTCTGAGATGTTGTGATTTCTTTCTTCAAATGACGATACAATTTCTTCTGACGTCGAGCCTATGAAATATAAAGAATTTTCCTTTACGTCATGCAAAAGTTCTAAGCACGACGGAAGACTAAAAGATGTCAAATGTCCTTGAACTGTCATCTACAATACTGTGTCACAGTGTGTGCAAGAAAAAATATTCTGCTTTTAGAGAAAAAATATCTAAATTGAGTGCACCAGACATAAAATCTTTTTAAAAAAAGAAAAAATAGAACGAGAAGCAAGTGCATTGCAGTTGTTTCTCTGAGGGTTCCTTGATTTTGCTGAATGAGTAGTCTAAGTATCGAGGTTTTCTAAACTTTGTACTCACTGAAGTAGTATTTCTTAAAACAGTCTTTTCTGTTGTCCAGAATGATAGAGCAACATTTATATATTACAAAACAGAAGACTTTGTAGCTCACTATCTTCGGTTATACTGTATATTCTCTACTTAGAAAACTTGCCACAGACATCTTTTTCTGAGATGAAAGAATTTATATTCCTACATTTATCGAGCCAAAACACACACTCAGTTATTCTTTTAGACTACTCTAGCCAGACAACATACGTAATATCCTACAATACTTACACTAAAGCGTTACATCTCATACATGATATAAAAACTTTTTTTCACTTTATAACTCCTAATGCACAATCGACGTAAAATACAAGTGCCCTCCTTTTTATTGTGCACTGAACACCGATAAATCCATATAATTTGCAGTTCACATTTCACGAATCTGTCATTTAAAGATATGTAAGTTAATCCCGTTAAAGATTTACACAAACAAAAAGCAAATATTGTGGTAGAACGGACATATTAAATACCTCCTCTTTATTACATTGGTCAGACAATGTTCCAATAAAGTTTTATTCGAGAAAATAGAAATTTAATTAAAATTGATAGGCTTTTGTGCGTACACAATAAGAGATTCAAATACCTATATTAGAAATCTATATTCAATACTAGTATAGTACGTGTATGACATGATAGCTAGCATTCCGCTGACGACGGGGATACTTTGAAAATATTGACTATTCTAAAATGAATTTATTTCAATCACTACAGAATATTAACTTACAGGATTGATTTTAAATCGATGTAAGTGGCAAATATCATGATTAGTTTTATTTCAGAAAAGATCAGATAGTCAGAAAATCTCAAAAGCTGAATGTAGAAGCTATTTAAACTGAATCAAAATAAATATCAGAAAAATATATCACGCTTTTGTCCTACAGGATGACATACTCCTAGAAAACAAACATTTCAAAGTAACTAAACTTACTTCTCAAAATTAATCTGTTGTTTTTTTTTTTCTCTCTCTAAAAAACTTCCCTTTTCCACAAAGCACCACATATATGCTGTACAACTAGTCCTTAAAGAATCCTAACGACTACGTTATTAATTGTCGTTAAGGTCATATTATAGCTAATTTTGAAATTTGTGAACATTTTTTCATTAAGAAAATAACCTTGGAGAAGGTTCATGCCTCTCAATGAAGAATCATATGGCAATTTAAAGATCCGTTTAAAAACCTTTCTATAAATCTATCGGAGTTAAAATCTTTAAAAGCAGTGCTATATGGAGTAGTTTTTCTTGTATAAGTATAATGGAAAACTGATCTTCAAAGCTCTTGAAAATGAAAGGCATCGTCAGTTGACACTTCATTTCATGGTCAAATAAAATCATGCGCGCATCTAGAAAGGGGGGGGGGGTTGTTAAATTGTGATTTAGAGAAGGAGCGGGGGAAGAGGGCACACATATTGAAACTTGATAGTCCTGGCTATCGCTATACTAACTAATTTTCTCTACATAAATTCATTTCCCTAATGGGTTAAGGTTTCAAAAGTATCAAATTGTTAACTTTTCATTTTGTCTACGCATGGAACTTGACGGCCCCATACCCCTCGTCTTTGGTTAGTGAGTACGTCCCCTCTAACTGATAGGATTAATCCTGTATCCGCCCCTGGGTTCGATGTACATGTATCAGAACCAACCCTCCTCCTTGAGTTTGCCAAAATGCAACCTTATTTTCTCGAAGTCATAGGCAGCATGGAACGCCCCCCAATCCCCAATGGTAATGCTCGATTTCTTGGTAGTTTCTAGATTCGCGCATGAATCAATATCATATAACCTCTGATGTACAGACTACGTGCATTAGTCCTTGCATTATTTTAAAAATATATACATACTGACTTAGCACGGTATATTCAAATCATAAATGTTAATTGACATTATAAAATGAACTGATTGTGTAAAAGATTTTCCCTGTCGCCAGAATTACATTGAATATATCTTTTCTTTATAGATGCTTGAATATTGGACACCACTTAGCAATTAATAAAGTTAAATATACATATATTGAAATGATAGATATGATTATTTTCTTTCTCGTTTATTTGCAATGTACATTAAGGGCTTAATAATACTATGTTCAACCCAAACATTTCTTTTCAGTTTTACTAGCTTTAATTGATTTTGTCCATAAGTTCGAGCTCTTGAATGCTTTAATTCAAACAGAATCAAATCTTCCAAAGAAACCCTCCAAACTTTCTGTCATTTTATATGAAGTCCTTGGATGATGATATAAAATTTCAAGCTCCGCTAGAAGTATCTGTGTAGCAAATTACAACAAATCAAAGCTTCCGTTACCTCCTCGTAGAAATAAAACAGGTCATCACTAATTCTGCTATCACCCTGATATTGCATAATCAGTTTAATAAAACAAACAGAAATTCTACATTTAGAATTCCTCACAATTTTTATCTCTTATGCTTTGAAAAGAACCTTAAACTTGTGTGCGCTAAGCATTATAAAAATTTAGAATTTCAATAAGCTTGTTCTAATACAAAATATCGAAAGATGAGTAAAGAGAATACAATGTATTTGTCGAGTTGCTTTCAAAGTCTATGTAAAAATTTGGAAAAAGTTACCAAGACAACTTATAACGGAATAATTATCAGAAACAATGGAGGTATATGTATTTGAATCGGCATGTCCATGGAGTATCTTACCATTTCTATCCTTTCATGAGCACATATGACAGGAGGTTCCTTAAACATCTTCTTACTGCCCAAGTTTTCCTTCCCAAAATCCCATTCCTCCTCTAGGTACTGCTTGTCCAGATCCTGTGCCAATCGGTGGTCATGGTGGGATAAAAGTCTCTCAAAGTCCACCAGCTGAAACAAGGAAATATTACCATTATATTTAAACATCACCATTGTATTAAATATTACGATTACATGTAAATAGCATTATTACATGTAAATATCACATTAAATATGTAAATACTACCATTATATGTAAATATCACCTTTGCAATTTAATATCACAATTACATGTGGATATCACAATCAAATGTGGATATCACCATTGCATATGAATATCACAATTGCATGAACATGTCACCATTGTATGTGGATATCACCATTACATGTAGATATCACAATTACATGTAATATCACCGTTACATGTAAATTTCACCATACCATGTAAATATCATCATAACATGTAAATGTCACCATAACATGTAAGCATCACCATTATATATATGTAAATATCACAATTATATGTAAATTTCACAATTACATGTAAATATCACAATATCACCATTACATGTGGATATCACCATCGCAAGTTAATGTCACCATTACATGTAAATATCACCATTACATGCAATATCACCGTTACATGTAAATGTCACACTACATGTTAATATCACCATTGCATGTAATATCACCGTTACATGTTAATGTCATATTACATGTAAATATCACCACTGAATATCAAAGTTAATTGCCATTATTTTAAATATCACCATTACATGTAAATGTCACCACTTGATAATGCAATCAATTTTTATACTTTAAAATATCACCATTACAAGTAAATATAACCATTACCTATAAAATCATCATTGAATATCATCATCAATTGTCTCCATAGAAATATCACAATTTAACTTCACAATCAGTGTCACCATCAAAGTTTGGGAATTTTCATTTTCAAAAGATTTGATGGCACAAGAAGATAAACTCGTAAATTCTATCTCCAGTCAACGGAAACTTTAATGTATCGCCCACACCCTGTATTGAGTGGATAATTTCTAACTAATGTTTTTTTCTATAAACACAAAACATCTAAGGTGTACATGTGTTTATGATTCTGGCTATTCATTTCACTGTATTTGAAATATAAAGATGTTACCTAACCAATCAGATTAATCTCTGTGTATTACATTAATTTTTTAGGAGATTATGATAATCGGTGAACTGAGTGTGAATTATTCTTGTTGTAGCTATTATGTAATAGAGATATTATTTGTCAAATATAGAACTTTAAACGGGCTTTGTTCGCCAGTGCCGTTTTCTTTTCTTCCTTTTTTTTCTGGTCACAATAGATCGTATGAAAATGATGACAAAAAAGTCATCGATCGGAAAAAAACAAGGGAAGAAAAGCAGTTCTTCATACGTTAGTTTTGATTTGAATCATAGCTGATAAAATCTTTTACAAATCTATAATGGAAAGTGCATTTAGATGCGATACCATTCAACTGTATAATAACGTTCTTGTACAATCAAATCAAACAAAATTCACGGACATCGTGTACATATAAGAAAGTTTTCAAAACATACATAATGAAGAGCATCAAACATTTGAATAAGGTAAAATGCATTTTCAATGGTATATATGATGCATGGTGCTGAAGAGCTAAATAGAAATCTTACTTTGTTCATTTATTTCGTGTACCTAATTCGCCAGTTTGTAAGAATTATAACTCCAACTACTTTATTATATGTTTCTATGTTTTTTTTTTCACATTTGGAACTTATATACACGTTTACCAACCTTAAACAAATCTTTATCACGTGTGTTGTCCGCTGTGACGTCATCGGGTGTATATTCTTTGTATTCTCCACACCTGGCAAGAAAGATAGATAACACATAATAGGGTAACGAAGAATACCGAAGAAGACAGTGAAGTACACCAAATTAAATGCTACGATCGAGGGCTGATTGATATGTTGTGAGTCTCGGTTTTCTGGGATACAGATGGTATTCTGCTGATAGATTAGGCACGGTCCATTTGATATTCTGGGGGGGGGGGGGGGCTTGGGTTTTTTTCGAAAAAAATAATTTTGCTCTCAATTTTGATGAAAAAAATAAATTTGCTTATGGTGTGACAGAAAAAATAATCTTGCTCTTACAAATAATCTGAATTTGAAGAATTACCATAACATTTTGCTAAAATTCATGAAAATTTTCCGGCTCGCTTCGCTCGCCGCAGTTTACAAATTTTTGGCTAGCCTCGCTCGCCATAGTATTATATCAAAACATTATTTAACTATGGCAATGTTCATATATTTGAAGACATCAAAAGTTATAAATGTATGTGAATGAAAAAGGGCTTCCATAAAACCTTAAACATATCATCATTATTTATGTATTGCTATTAATACATGTTGCATGTATCCCATAGAGTCTAATTTTATGTTCTTGTAAGCTTGGAAGAAGAACTTCAGTTATTCACCAATTTACAAATATTAGTAACATTTAAAAATTTGTCTAGGAGACCCTCCCCTCAGACCTTCTTGTTATATACATGTACCTTATATAAAATATTGAGAATTGTATAAAAGTCTTTTATCTCTCTGTTTAAAAGTGAATTGAATACTAACATAAAAATAAACTAATATATTAATATTTAAAGTTTTGAGTAAAAATATAAATAATTTCTATTGATAAAACACAAACATTCTTTAAATATGCGCATCACTTTGTTAAAAAAAATTACCTTGCTCCAACTTTGCAAGAAAAAAATAATTTTGCCCCGGTCCGGGGCGAAAAAAATAATCTTGCTCCGACAAAAAACCCAAGCCCCCCCCCCCCCCCCCCCCCCCCCCAGAATATCAAATGGACCGTGCCTTATCTTCAAAAAGGACAAACAATCAATGACACATTATGGGAAAATATTAAACATAAGCGCCGCGGAAAGCTCACTAGTTAAAGGTGTGTTGTTCCATCAGGACAAAGTTTCACTGCCATGGCTGCCATTCATGATTGTGGCTTTAATTTGATTGAGCCTTATTCACCTGATCTTGCTCCATCAGAATTTCATCTATTCCCAAAACTGAAAGCAGCTATTTCTGGCACCCTTTTTCAGTCCGATGATGACATCATTCTTGCAGTGGATTGCTTTCTAAAGTGGTATTGAGGCCCTTAAACACCGGTAGCAAAAGAAAGGGATCATATTGAAAAATAATGCAAAATGTCTGATAAAATTCAAATTCTTCAATACGAGGCTCATATCAATCACCCCTCGTACCTCATAGTAAACTTTTTGAGAGTGTTTAGGAGCCAGTAATCCACATAAAACACACCATAAGAATAAGTTTAGTTTCCATTATTCTGTGGCTGTGAATGTCACCGTTTTGTTCTTTTTTTTTTTTATTTCATCCGTCATATCAACTGTTTCCATGCATACAATATCTGATCAAGCGTATTTTTCTACTCTAAATCGAAAAAAAAAAATTGTGAAATGAAATTGCGTCATCGCCTTTTAGCCATATCGTTACGACCAAAATGTATTTTAGACTTTAACATTAAACTAACTTTAAAAAGAACTATCAAATAAGTTATACTGAGTTCGTAATTTTCTTAAATAATCAGAAGGGATAATTCTTCAGATAAATGAATGACACGTGGATGTGTAAAAACTGAGAATGAGAGTGCATTTACAAGTTAAAGACTTTCCTGACACCATTTTATTGTTTACATATTTTAAAAGTTTTCATTAACCAAATAAAAAAAAAATATATTCAAAATTACCTTTTTAGCGGAGGAAGTTTCTCTACACAAGGAGCCAAAGTAAAATATCCAGATTCGGGTAATTTACCTTTTTCGCGAAATTCAATTTTAAAGTTCTGAAAAAATCTAAATTGCTTGATATCCAGTTTCCTCTTCATGATTTCACATTAGAAATGAAATATTTCCAACAAATCAAATTTTTGATAAATTTATAATTGAATTATGAACAAGACTGAAATGTAAGTGTTGTATACATATATGGGTATGCTTCAGATTTGCTTCAAAGGGAACCATTTACAAGAAACCGTAAATGACTAAATAAATATTGAGAAATTCTGTTAAATGCAATTAAACTTAACAAGAAAAAGCTTTACACAAAAGATATTGTAATATAAATAGTTTTCTTAAGAACAATATTTTAAGTCGACGTTTCATTACTGAGTACACATCAGTCCTTAAATGAAAATAACGGTGATGAAAAATGGCAATAATGCAAACTGGTTCTTTTCAACCTCAGAAAACATTTTTCGTGTGTCTTTAAGAGCATATGTCAAGGAGTGTTCTGTCGGCAATTAAATTGTCGTCTTTTTTCCCTTTTTATTACCAAATAGGGCTCGGCGACTGTCTGTAAGTCCGTTTGTCCTTAAACCTCACAATGGAATTGAATCCCTATTTAAATCGGTCACTTATGATCTACATTTCTCTGAAAGTTCAAGTCTGTTGAATGTAAGTATGTCTGTTAGCTAAACACAAAAATCTGAAACATTGCATAAGTGAAAGTCTCAAGCAAAACGCTGATATTTTTCTTCTGTCGAAACAATGCTATTGAATTCATCATACATATTTTCATATTTTACAGAGAAACCACCAAGAAACGTTATTGAATTGTTATTCTTAAGACTGCTTATCGTTAAAGACTGAATCAAATGGTTCGATTGTTATAAACTATGTACCTTTACTTAATTTATTATTACAACCATATTGCATTTTTTCAACCCATTTTGCAATTTTCTAACAGTTAAACACAGACAATTTACGACAAGAACTACGGTAATTAGTAAACAATAATTCTGATCTTACTGAACATCTAAGGTGTATAATACTGATTTTTATGTTGATTTGTTTATATTTACGACTATTGTTTATTTCTTTAAACGGTGTTGTCGTGATCGATATTGATCTTCTACACTCCTGTCAATATGCATAATATGCTAACGTTTTACGAATTTATGAACATTGCAGATTGGTACATTTCTTAATTGTTGCATATCCGAAAAAAATATGAAAATATTCCAATAGATATATATTTTGAGATATTAAAGAAAAAGATGCATTGATAAGTTGCAAATTGCGCATATCATTGAAATTAGCCAATCATTGATGCATTACACCAAGATAACGGAAGTGTCTGATATGGAACTTGGCCAGGGTGGGAAATTTTTACTCCCTTTAAAGAATTTATTGAGATTAAAATCTGATTCTTTTGTAGAGACATGTGTGGAAATGTGGGAATCTTTACAAGAGAAAGATGGGTTTCTGATACGAGAAGTTAATTCTGTAAACATTAAGGTTTGTTACCGTCAATCAGTACTAGAAATACAAGATTTTTCGTCTCTTTGTTCTGTTTTGTTTTTGTCTCATTTTAGTTTTATGAATTTTTGTTTTGTTTCGTTGTTTGGTTGTTGTTATCGCTCATTTTTGTGCGTTTCTTCTTTTGTGTTTTTTTTTTCGGCAGGATGAATCCAATGACTGAAATCATATTAGTTTTCTGTCTTTTGTTTTTTACTCACCATAGTACAAGACCAAGATATTCAGCTAGCTGTATTCTTGTCTTGTCCTCAAAATGTACTGCCATGTGTTTAAGTCTGTGCATTAGTTTTAATGGCGCTATAGACCGTCCACACATCTGAAATGTAATCAATGTACTAATTAATAAAGTTTCAATAATTAGAAACAAGAACAATACTGTCTGTCTTGAGACAAAAAAAAATACAGACAGCAAGATTAAGCAAACATCAATATCAAAACAACGCAAAAGAACGCAGTTAGCAAGATAAGAAAACATCCAAAAACAAAATTAAGCAGATACACAAAAAAACCAGAAGAAAGCAGTCAGCAAGATAAAACAAACAACCCCCCGACAAAAAAACAATCTTCCATCAATAAGTTCCAGCATGGACAACAAAGCAAGCTTAACAAAACAAACTCCAACACTACATAATAAAGTAAGTACATGTATAACAAACAAAAATCCATACACTTAACAACAAAGAAAGCGAAACAAACCAAAATTTCAAAACAAACAACGAAGAAACAAAACAAACCAAAATCCGAGAATTTTATAAACAACAAAGAAAGCAAGACAAATCAAAGTGCCAACACTAAACAACGAAAAGAATAAGCAAAACAAACAAACACCAAAACAAAACAACGAAATCAGGAAGACAAAAAATAATCTCAAAACACAAGAACAAGCCAGTAAGACAAACCTAATCCAAAACAACGAATCAAGACAAACATAATCCTAAAACAAAGCAAAGAAGTCAGCAAAACAAACGTAATCCAAAAATAAAACAAACAATTCAGCAAGACAAACCTAATCCCGAAAATAAGCAAAGAAGACAGAATGATAAACATAATAAAAACCAACGAAGCCAACCTAATCCAAAAACAAACAACGAAGTCAGCAAGACAAACCTAATCCAAAAACAAAGAAGTAACCCAGCAAGACAGACCTAATCCCCAAACAAACAACTAAGCCAGCAAGACAAACCTAATCCCAACACAAACAACGAAGTCACCAAGACAAACCTAATCCAAAAACAAACAACGTAGCCAGCAAGACAGACCTAATCCCCAAACAAACAACTAAGCCAGCAAGACAAACCTAATCCCAAAACGAACAACGAAGTCAGCAAAACAAACCTAATCCCAAAACAAACAACTAAGCCAGCAACAAACAAGTAAGCCAGCATGACAAACCTAATCCCGAACCAAACAACGAAGTCAGCAAGACAAACCTAATCCCAAAACGAACAACGAAGTCAGCAAAACAAACCTAATCCCAAAACAAACAACTAAGCCAGCAACAAACAAGTAAGCCAGCAAGACAAACCTAATCCCGAACCAAACAACGAAGTCAGCAAGACAAACCTAATCCCAAAACGAACAACGAAGTCAGCAAAACAAACCTAATCCCAAAACAAACAACTAAGCCAGCAACAAACAAGTAAGCCAGCAAGACAGACCTAATCCCAAAACAAACAACTAAGCCAGCAAGACAAACCTAATCCCAACACAAACAACGAAGTCACCAAGACAAACCTAATCCCAAAACAAACAACTAAGCCATCAACAAACAAGTAAGCCAGCAAGACAGACCTAATCCCAAAACAAACAACTAAGCCAGCAAGACAAACCTAATCCCAACACAAACAACGAAGTCACCAAGACAAACCTAATCCAAAAACAAACAACGTAGCCAGCAACAAACAAGTAAGCCAGCAAGACAGACCTAATCCCAAAACAAACAACTAAGCCAGCAACAAACAAGTAAGCCAGCAAGACAGACCTAATCCCAAAACAAACAAGTAAGCCAGCAAGACAAACCTAATCCCAACACAAACAACGAAGTCACCAAGACAAACCTAATCCCAAAACGAACAACGAAGTCAGCAAAACAAACCTTATCCCAAAACAAACAACTAAGCCAGCAACAAACAAGTAAGCCAGCAAGACAAACCTAATCCCGAACCAAACAACGAAGTCAGCAAGACAAACCTAATCCCAAAACGAACAACGAAGTCAGCAAAACAAACCTAATCCTAAAACAAACAACTAAGCCAGCAACAAACAAGTAAGCCAGCAAGACAAACCTTATCCCGAACCAAACAACGAAGTCAGCAAGACAAACCTAATCCCAAAACGAACAACGAAGTCAGCAAAACAAACCTAATCCCAAAACAAACAACTAAGCCAGCAACAAACAAGTAAGCCAGCAAGGCAAACCTAATCCCGAACCAAACAACGAAGTCAGCAAGACAAACCTAATCCCAAAACGAACAACGAAGTCAGCAAAACAAACCTAATCCCAAAACAAACAACTAAGCCAGCAACAAACAAGTAAGGCAGCAAGACAAACCTAATCCCGAACCAAACAACGAAGTCAGCAAGACAAACCTAATCCAAAAACAAACAGCGAAGTCAGCAAAAAAACCTAATCCCAAAACAAACAACTAAGCCAGCAACAAACAAGTAAGCCAGCAAGACAAACCTAATCCCGAACCAAACAACGAAGTCAGCAAGACAAACCTAATCCCAAAACAAACAACTAAGCCAGCAACAAACAACTAAGCCAGCAACAAACAACTAAGCCAGCAACAAACAACTAAGCCAGCAAGACAAACCTAATCCAAAAACAAACAACCTAGTCAGCAAGACAGACCTAATCCCCAAACCAAAGTAAAGAAATCAGCAAGACAAACCTAATCCCAAAATAAGTAAAGAAATCAACAAGACAAACCTAGTCCCAAAATAAGTAAAGAAATCAGCAAGACAAACATAATCCCAAAATAAATAAAGAAATCAGCAAAACAACCCTAATCCCAAAATAAATAAAGAAATCAGCAAGACAATTGCAAACCTAATCCCAAAATAAGGAAAGAAATCAGCAAGACAAACCTAATCCCAAAATAAGTAAAGAAATCAGCAAGACAAACATAATCCCAATAAAAAAATAAAGAAATCAGCAAGACAAACCTAATCCCAAAATAAATAAAGAAATCAGCAAGACAAACCTAATCCCAAAATGAATAAAGAAATCAGCAAGACAAGCCTAATCCCAAAATAAATAAAGAAATCAGCAAGACAAACCTAATCCCAAAATAAGTAAAGAAACCAACAAGACAACCCTAATCCCAAAAGAAAAAACGAAGTCAGTGAGACAAACCTAATCCCAAAACTAAGTATAAAAGTAATTTCAGTAAATCTGAAAATTTTGCCTCAAACACTTCCAGTGCAGGAGTTATACTTCTTTAACCATACGAAGGACCGTGCAACCAGGACCTTTAAATCGGCCCAAAGCAAAGACTGCGCTATATCTGATTAACCAGCTGTTTTATAACGTGTATCTACCACAAACAGTACTCCATTCACATACATTTGTATATTCCAACTTTAATCGCTATCAGTTTAGGCTTTGTATTGATGTTAAAGTTTCTTACATGAAACATAACAAAGAGACTATAGGACCATTCTGACGCTGAATTTGAGAAATTTAAACAAGTTTGATTTCGATTGAAACTTTTCTGACAAGAAAATAATATAGGGGCTGACCTATTCACAATAAAGGTACTCAATTCACTATGTCAACAGCAATGCAAATAATATGACTGATCATAAATTAGATTTCCAGATTAAGTTCTATATTGGCCATCAACCATTGGCGGATCTAGATCTTTTCGGGGGGAAGGGACAGCCTGTCGAGGAAAAGGGGGGATATCCAGCCTATGGTTTTGAAAAAAAGTAAAAGTAAAAACGTGAAAAATTACGATTTATTTTGCAAATTCCAAGGAGGGTCATAACCCCTCCCCCAACCCCTCTCTAAATCCGCTCTTGCAAACTATTCTATTGCATTGAACTGAACATGCACTCCAATGTTAAGATCAATATTTGCTATCAACAAACAAACATGACAATTTTTGTTACATCATGCTTATAAAGTATTCATAGGCCATTAATCTCTTTGTTATTTTGACAATCTCGTTTGAGCTTTTACTTTTTGTTTTTATCAATAGTCTTTTATGTGAGCATTTAAATTTTTCGCCTGCATGGTTGCAAGAATAATAAATTTTTGTGAATCACACACGGTCGTGAGGGAAACTTAAGGTAAAGGGGGAGACATGTCATGTTCGTTTGAAGCCTATCTGCCTATGGAGAAATCCCCTAAAATACTTTCATTAAACTCGGTGTTTATCTTGAAAGTGAAATTGATTAATATTAATCTTGTTTGACAACCATGATTCAATATGGTCATATCATATCTGTCAATATTTCAGTATCGAAGAGAAATTATATTTAAAGTTTTATGATTTAAATATTCTCCACGATGTGTTCATTTAAAAATCTCGAGTATTCTTCCACTAAGCGCGGAGATATTTTTTTCATTTATTGCAAATCTTGAAGTCCCATCCTTGTATATGGTCTTTGCTTTGGAAGCGCCGTGATGCATTAATTACTATTGTTTCTCTCAAGCAATGAACGTTGCAAATGAATTTTGCATTCTTATGTAAAAAGAAGGATGAATTATAGTTTTGTAAAAAATACACGGAGCAACCGAGGAACAGAAAGGCCAAAGTATTTTAAAAATGTGTCTTTTGCTTGATATACGTCTTCTTGTTGTTAGTTTGGTTTGGCTTTTTTCTTTTGAATTTGTTTTTGGTTTTTTGTGGGGTTTTTTTTGGGGGGGGGGGGGGTTAGTCGTTCGTTGTTTTGTTTTGGGCCTTTTTTAGTTTTTGCACCATTTGATTGGGGCGGGGTTCATTGTTTTGATTTTCTTCATTTTTTACAGTCATCTTACCTTAATACTCCTGAGTATGATGTGTTCATCCATCAACATTCCTTTCATGTCAAATGCTTCAAAGGCCTGATACGCTAACCTGGTGTTATATATCTCCTCAAATCTACAAGGTAATCAATGATAGATTTATTCATCGTTAAAAAATAGGAATTTTTTAATAAAGTTAATGGTGGAGTAAATTTTACAAATCTAAATTTGACGAATTCTGCGTGCTGAAAATCCATTCAACTCTTTCGGGAAAAAAATTCGCATATACTTTATCTGTAAAATCTAAGCATGATTTGCAATATTTATGCACTCTCATTTTTGTAGAACAAGATAAAGAACAATATGTTTCAAGAGGGTGATAATACTCACGTGAGTGCTTGATAGCTGACTAGATACAGGGCTTTACGGACCACGTTCATGTTCCAGTCCCCAGAATGTAGGTTACAAGTCCTGTGTAAGGCCCGCTCTAACAAACGATGGTCCACCATTTTATACGCCTCCTAAAACAATATGAAATATCACAGATTATATCAAAGCTATGAAAAAAAACTTCATTTCTTATCATACTCTTGATTCCTTAATATTCTCAGATAAAGAGTGTAGAATACCTTGAGTGTCATTCCATGTTCCTCAGACACCACCTCATCTCGGATGTTTGACTTGAAAAGATCCACTGGATACTGTAAGAAAAATTGAAATCCTTCAATATGTGTAATTTATTCAGATTGCAATTTTTATCTGTGATCACGTCCATGTCATATACATAACATAGCATAAGATTACATGAAATAACATAACATACACTTTATTGCCAAAATTTGGGCCCTAGTGTTTTCCTACAAGTTGCATACAAGGCAGATGGTTAAGACTTTACTTTCTATGTATGACCATGTTTGGGCATGGCTCTTAGTAGAGCCTTTTTACATAGTCAATCAATGAACAATTTACAGAATAACAAAATATAAGATTATGAGACGTAATATATAAGACATATTCAGGCTTGCACATTTCAGAAAATCATTGTTCAATAATACAACGAATCAAGAGGTTTTTCTTCTGAAATTGTATTTGGGTGTCTTCAAAGCAATCAAAGAGCATTAGAAGCGGGTAACCATGTCCAAATCCTATACTATGTTATAAATGGGGTACATACAAATATATAGTGAGCTAGGGTGATAAGGGACTCAAACATACAGATAACTCTCTCCGATAGCCACTTGTACTATCACGTTTGTTTACTCAGATTTTACGAGCAAGATAAACTATTAAAACAGGACTATTTCCTCCTTCAAACCTATCATTAAGCCCCAGATAACGGGAGGACTACCTGATCATAACGGATTGACCAACCAAACTTGACATTGGAATCTCATGTAAAGGAAATTCCTGCACGTTTCTTTTGTAAAACTTCTCCTTATCGAACCAATAGCGAAATGGTTGAGAGGCAAAACGGAAAAAATCCGGGACAACAATATGTATTAAAACAATAGCGAAGAAAATAGAAGAATCAAAACTGTATTGAAAAATAACACTCAACAGGTATGGGCAAATCTATGAAAACTGGAATGTGTGGAATCGTTCTACATCTTTATGTTGTTTTTTTTTTGTTTTTGTTTTTGTTTGTATGTTTGTTTGTTTGTTTTTGTGTAGTGTCATAACCTTCAATTCGTCCTTGAAGTCCTTTGTTTGATTATTTATTGCCTATAATCTAGATATCATATTTGATTGGTTGAGAAACGTAAATAATGTATCGTGAAAGTCTATAGAGAATTCAACTTCAAACATTGGAAATTAACAATATTGAATCCTTAACATTTTGTCATATTCACTGATTTGAGAATTTCCGGTCTGACCACATTAAGAATTATATCGAACTCGGTTCGTAGAAGTTAAATGTAAACCCTGTAAAGAAAAGGTTATTCCAAATGCTATCAATGTACCCAATTGATGTACCAGAAAACATCAAATGTGTCCTTCTTCTTCTTTATGAGACTGGCTTTTTTGCGCGATTCAAGCCAGTGTGTTTATAAACAATAAATAATCACCAGCCTGACCAACATTTTCGGCCATGATCATTGTATGAATGCATTGGTTGGTAACTTTGCAATATCACAGAGAGCATTCAGACATTTCAAAGAATCACGTCTTCACAAGGAGCGAACGAAACTTTAAGCATGATTTATTAGATCGCAAATACCTACGAAAAATCAAAACACTGAGCTTGAGAAATTATTTTTTGCAAAATGCCATCCGGGCATTTAAAAAAAACTTCTTTAATTTAAAAAAATTAATTTAAGGAGGAATTGTTATGCTGGGAACAACATGAGGTTTTTCGACGACACTCTATTACGATTAAACACTACTAGTAAAGAATTTATAGCTATATGCAAAAATGAAGCCAGACAAAAGTTTGGATAAACATGATATGACCTAAGACCTATTTTCTTGATTACCTATGTCAAGATGGTCCAAAATTTAGTCTTCAAATGACATTACTCTATGCTACATGTGTTTTATACATCCGTCGTGTCATCTTAGAGGTCTTATCCATCTACTTGAGTTTGAATCCTTACGAGTCACACCAAACTTGACTTCTGTACACTACCGATCCTATAAAAGTCTCTAAAACAAATATTTCATGGATAACTTATCAAACAATGACCTTTATGAGGGGGCTTGTATTTCAGACGTGGAATGCATAGCTCCCATAAAAAATCACGTCAACTCATAAAATAATATGACCGACTGGAATTTGACAGAAGGACGAAATACCCAGAAAGTTATGTCAACGCCAACTACGTACACTTCCTTCCTACGACATGAGGATATTTTGATTTCGATGTGTCTCTTTATACAGTAAATACCTCTGTGTCTGTATTATGATTGGGGTTGCGCACGTCATCTGGATAACTACACAACTGAAGTTTCCTTTCATATTACAAATGTCGATTTTTTGAACGAAACAACGGTGTTAATCTGAACAGGATCTACTTGAAATGAGCATGGCTAGAGTAACATTCATTAAGAACATGGGAAAGGGCATCCCGATCTTTTGCGTTTCTTTTCAAAGAAGAACAAGTGACCAGGATATCCGGGTATAGAGAATCCAACAAGCAGCAAAAAAAATCTTTTTTTTTCACCCGTAAAGCTTAATAATAGACCATCTGTCATTTCTCATATTACTTTAACATTCAGAATTCATTGAAGAGAAGAAAAATACTAATGAGAATAAAAAGGGAAAGCATTTTAGAATCTAAATTATTTTACAGTGATCGACCAAAGTGATAAATTAAGTACACTCTTTTCACGAATCATATGTAAACAGGTCATTAAAAGTTCAAATTTCAATATTAGCTTTTTTGAAAATGCCAAAACATATATAAGCACTTTAAAGTTTATGAATACTTAGAAACTCTACTATATCATGTAGGAACAATATAATTTGATTATATCTAACATATGCAATTTATAGTGAGAAATGGTATTTTGATATCAAAATTTCATTTAAAAGGTTCCAGATTTCTTTCAGGCAAATTTAGAAACTTTTTTGGTCGAGTGCAAAAAAGAGCATACCTATAATTTTTTTAAAAAAAAATTAGACATCCGTCTGAGTTTTAAAACATCGTCTTGGCTCCAGTGAACAAACCGAGGGAATAATAAATGAACCCCCCCCCCCCTTTCGCATAAAAATTAACCCCCAGGTCGATCGCCTAAGTTTGCACTTTTAAAAATATGATTTTATAAAGATTTTTTAGTAGCATATACGCATACCCTGGTGATCTTTGCCCGTATGCCTTCCCCCTCCTCCAAGAAACCCAACGTTTTGTGTAAAATAACGTGTCATTTACCAAAAGCGTAGACTTCACCTTATGAGACCGAGCCCAAGCAAAAAATATGAAAGGGTGATATGGAAGAAAAGGGAGGAGGGGTGGACTGAAACGAACTTCAAATTCTTATGTAAACATGAAGTACTTCAAACTGCATAAGTCGGAATATTTGCAAATTGCCCCTTATCAGAAAACAAATTTCAAAATGAAAGAATGAATATTACATAATGCAAATGATCATGGCGGTGCGTACACACATTACTCATGTTAAGTTGACGCTCGGATTTTCTCCTAAAGCTGAACAAAGACTTTCAATCACTTTAGAGTTTACTTTGTCTGATAGGGGAACATTAATGGTGTAGTAATGGAAAGGAACGGGTGAAATCTATCCTTCATACGAATCTTAAGATATGGATATCGTTAAGGGTATCTCCAAGGAAACCTCACAACGACCAGAGCAAAATTCTTTTTAAATTACCAGATTTTTCCCCAGATTTGTTAATATATTTATGAATTCAAATATCAAACTAGAACTGCCCTAAAGAGAACGATTTAACCCCCCCCCCCTTCCCGTGGGACTTTTTTTTTTTTCATAAATGGGACCATTTATGATGCAACGTGAAAAGCCTACCATTTATAGTATGCAACAAATCTTCTCAACTTAAACTGCAACATAAGTCCAAAGTCAAGGTCAAAAGTCATGATTCCAAACTGTAGTACTCTTTGAGGTGAATGTGTGTATGAAATATGAAAGACTTACCATCTATAGTATAAAAGAAATCTGCTTTCAAAACATCTTGATATAAAATGTTGTACAGGGTGAAGGTCGAGGTCACAGGATCAAAAGTCATGGTACCAAAATGAAGTGCTCTTTATGGTAACTGTGTGTATGAAATATGAAAGGCCTACCATTGATAGTATAAAAGAAATCTGCTTTCAAAACAAAACATAAAATGTTGTATAGGGTGAAGCTTCAAAATCAAAGACTAGATAAATCAATAAGAAAATGTCACATGCTGTATTCTTGACCGAAAATATGTGACCGTGACCTTGAAGATGATGTAGAGGTTCATGGTCATTCTCAAATGAAATGAAACGAAAGTATAGTTTATACCAAGAAGGTGATCATAGCCATGTATAGCCGTTTATTACCGGACAGACGACCGGAGTGATGAATGAATGGACAGAGAAAAACAGACAGACAGAAACTGGACAAAGTTCCTTCATGTCGCTCTTGCGTTGCATGCGATATGAAAAGTTTCTATTCTTACCACAACCTGTCATTCATGAAAAAAAAAAAGATCTAAAGAGAATGAGCCGACATAGGGCAACCATTTACTATGAAGAAAATGGTGTACTTATCCGGATCAAAGGTGCGTCAGATTCTCCATGTTAACCTAACGTTTTATGGACTCAAAGTAAACATAGTATTACTATCCCTCTCTTTTGTAGAGCGACACAAAAAGTTTAGCAAGAATTTAAGGTTAAACCCGCTTCTATAATATAAAACCTTCAATGTATTCAAACAAAAATGTTGATGATGACGAAATATTGAAATAGGCCTTTGTACTTGTTCATATTTATTTGCCGCCATTTGCAATCTGATCCTAATTGGAAATGACGAAAAGCTGATTATTAATGTTAGATCATTTTGTGTATTGACATAGGTGCATGTAACATTACACCATAATTGGATATACTTGTTATATAATATAGAAAGGTAACTTAATTAAAATTCCTTTAAATATGAAAGTATTATTATTAGAAGTATGCAGCACATGATAGGGGATATAATATTGAATTTCAAAATTAATCTGAAAATCAAAATGAATCGCATCATAAGATACGGAAATCCAGTCCTGGACATAGATTTTTACAAATAGGTAAACTGCACGTGACCTTGATATACTAGCTGTAGGTATGTTCTTGAATAGGGATCATGACACACCGACCTCCCATACCAGTCAAAATCCACCATCTTCCCATACATTTGTACAAACCCCGAAGTCCATCCATTTAGGCATATATAGAAATATGTAGTCACAGACTGACAGACAAGCGGATTGACAGACAGACGAACAGACAAATATCATTGTAACATAATACGTTCCGTAGAACAACAGACATCAAGAAGGACGCCCATATTTCTTTTTTTTCCATAAAATGCAAGTATCTGATTCTGAGCATTTTATCATTTTAAGAAGTGATTATAAGATTTTTTCAACAAAGCAATAATATGATAGCATTCTCTCTCTCTCTCGCTCTCTCTTTCTCTTGTACAAGCTATCGATAATGTGTTTAAGCTTTAATCTAATATGGTCATTCTATGTTTCCACTTCATCGACCCAATCCATAAACGGAAATAAATATAGCACACTGTATGTGGAAATCCAATTAGCCGGGGCCCTAAAAATCGACAGGTAGATCATAAAATAAACTTCCATACCATTTTTCTGAACACGACCAAAAACAAATCGTAATCGAATGAAAACTTAACGATGGGAAAGAGGCTACTTTCCCTAAAAGCGTTTGAACTTCAATTTCAACAAAGCAACAGCTTTGTTTGTCCGTGAATTAGCCATAAAGTAATAAAACTCAATAAAAAGTAACCAAACACGACATTGTCAATAGCAGAGTAAATAATGTAGACTGTTATGATTAAAATATCCATATTTAGATTGTAGCTTGTATGAGTATGTAACAAATATTATCTTTATGATTGTACGATCATTTCGTTGGTGGACCTATATACGTACATTGTACAAGCAAACGGACAGACACCGTGCAATGTATGAACATTGTAGCGAAGAATTTTGAGGAGAAAAAATAAAGAAGGTATAACTACGTGTAAAAATAAATGTGTAGATAAATAAAGAAATGAATTTATAAATAGATGGGTAAAAAATTATTAGTCCGTATGATAAAAGAAGTAAAAATTGGCTTTACAAATTCGAGGTGGGGCTATAAAATGAAATAAATACTAGTTAATAAATTCATCCAGCGAAGAATTTTAGTACGTAAAAGAAAAGTCATACAAATTGGCAAGAAAACAAAGCAATTGTTTTGGTAGAAATGAATAGATAAATCTATTAAATTTTGTTATTAATAAATAAATCAATCCTCCCAACCCTACACATTGTTGTGGTCAGTATTTTGGGAATATTGCCATGTTGACCGTGATATTAACATCACTATGGAGAGGCTGGGGTTCTTTTTTTCTGTACTAAGTACATAATCCACAAACGGAGTACATTGTTCTCAGTATTAGATAAAGAAATCTTAGTCTAAGGTATTTATTAAAGCTTTGTTATTTAATGGTGTTAAATCGTATTAAAAGTCTACAGTTTCAATTACTCATATTCGTGCTCGTACTTTAGGGTACTTCTTATCCTCCAGGTCAGAAGTGAAATACCCCTTTTGCATGACCTGATATAAGGCTAATAAATGCATGTAGATTTCTTTATGACTTCATCCTAGGAAGGTCAATTTTGAAAGAAATACTACCTATACTTTCAGACGGTACGGCCGAGGGTCCAGCGTTTGCAATTTCCAAGCGACATTTTTTTATTCCCTTACGCACTATATACAAAATATCTATAGATAGTCTGAATTCTGCACTTACCCCTAGTGCTCTGGCTAAACATCTGAAAAAGATAAAGTACAGAATTAGAAATCGAGCAAAACCTCTCTTTATCTCCTATACCCGAATCGAAA
The DNA here is from genome assembly GCA_033119305.1 of Pinctada imbricata. Taxonomy (NCBI): domain Eukaryota; kingdom Metazoa; phylum Mollusca; class Bivalvia; order Pterioida; family Pteriidae; genus Pinctada; species Pinctada imbricata. The sequence continues at coordinate 46,348,095 of VSWD01000005.1, read as the reverse complement.
GCGAGGAGAGAGTCAGGACCCCCCCCCCCCCCCCCTTTTTTTTATTAACTCGTCAAAAATGGTTAATTTATCAGTTTTAACTTCCACATATTCTAATAAAAATCTTTGTTTGGTAGGAAGCCCCACATTGATTCTTCATCCGCGCCTCCATGAGATTCTCTTCCTTTCTCAAAGGAATTCTTCTACTGAGATAATTTATGACTCCCACTATATTATGAAAAAAAATCCATATCATATGAATGGATTGATACTTTTTTTTAAATTTTCGGTCGAGAAGGCAAATGAATCAATTATAAATTGGTTACAAACGGAGAAGGGGAATGTAAAACCGCTGAGAATAAACGATAATCGATTCTAATCCCAGCGATTATTATCATTATTAGTTCTGAAGACAAAACCCTCACGGTGGGAAATCGACAACCTATAACAACCCTAAATGTTAGTACAATGTTTTGACAGTGTTTTTATGTTTCAGTGTGAACATGATAAAGCTAAATTTACCGATAATAATAGTTGTGATAGAGAAAATCACTGATTTTCATCTTTCTTTTTTCCCTTCTTTTTTTGCTCTCTGTCCATTTATGTATAATATACCAGTATAATTTGAAAATAATCACAATCTTAAAAATAACGTTGTGGATCTTCAAAAGAACAAAGTTCATCCGTGTCGTCTTCGATTTTATGCACAAGGGATGATAATATTACTAGTCTAGTATTCTCTGTTAAACAACGATATTTTTTAAGATTGTGTTATTTTTTTCAAATTATAAAAGATAATGAAAAATTATATACAATGAAAAAAAAAAGTTTATTTCCCTCAAGACAATCCTAAAATAAAATAGGATGTTACATGTATATTCACATCATCCATACAAAGTTATGTCAAAATCCGTCAAAGACTGATTAGGAGAAATGGAAAATGAGATAAGTAACTACCAGAGGAACGATGGGAAACGACATGAAAAGCACATTTAGTTGAAAAAAGAAAGTTGTAAGAATGCACAAGAAATCTCTCTTTCTGAGAATCTAAAAGTTTTAAAATTATATTTTAAACAAATAATTTTAAATTGCTGATTCATATTTCAATATATACCTACCCCAATTCCTCCCACGTTAAAAATCCTTGAAATCTTGGATACTTCAAATGAAAGAACATGACTAGATCTAGTAATTTCCAAAATTTTTCGTTATGAAATTATATATCCTATATCATAGACTGATGCACAGTTTTCCATGGTGATCTGTTGTCCTGTGTCATTCCCTACACCTCTCGTCGGATCCATCTATCAAGCTATTTAAATATGGGTCCAAGTGGGAAACACTCCGATATCCATTCATGACGGTTTCCTCTTTTTCTTATCACATAGCGCTTGTTTCGTTGGCCCTTGTCGCTATTGAATACATTTGAAGTTTGCAAACACAGCTTACGAATTAATACACAAACTCCACGTAAATCCAGACCGATCGGTCCCAACTCTCTACCAATCCTATCCTATAGCCGCTTTTAAAAATCAGTTTATACAAATTGAGATTTCTTACAGGTATTAATGACTTTAAATTTGTTTTACCAAAAGGATTAAGAGCTAAGTTCTCACCGACATGCAATATGTGCATGGATAGATTATCTTAAAAATCGAGAAAAAGAATTTGATATTCAAGTTTTTCCGCCAACGACCAAGCACAAACCGACATATCCCCGAGATGAATGGTTCGATCGACCACTTATTGATTTTTAGACCTTCAAACCTATTGTGTCACATCTATAAGGTTTAGGAAATAAAAGAATTGAGAAAGTGAATAATCTACAGCATTATGTATTCATAGAGCATCCGAGAGCGGAAAATCTTTATTTATGATAAATTACCCGGATAAAATCCACCTCTTTTCCAACGGTATCTTTCTATAGAACGAAAATATGAACGTTCAGAGAATGTTTATCATACGTTTAAGAATATGAATTTCACTAAAAGGGGGCTTTTAACATTCTTTTCAGAAACTGTTTTGATTCACTAATTTTATTCATGAAAAATTCGCTTACTAATATTATCAAAAGGCGCGTGCGTGAAGCAAGCCAAAAACTGCATAAAATCTGACATTGCAATTTTGCATTGTTTTAACTATGCACAAAAGCTCGAATTTTCAATACATGAATGGCTATACTACTAGATTATCAGGCTATCGAGAATCAAATACCCCTTTGTCGCGCATTGTCAGGAAATGGTATGCATCGGAGTGCGTGAAATACTGGTTATTAATTTTTGAATAGGTTTCATATCTATTCTGTTTATCTCACTCAGTGAGCAAAGTCAATAGAACACTGGTGTACGAGTGCTATAAATTGCTGTAAATAAGGCAATGTATCCGATGGTATCACGTCTACTATGTCAAATTGTTTACCCTGTGCATGACTTTACAACTAAAAGATCAGAAAATGTATATCACTGTGGAGATCTACGATTTAAATGAAATGTCCCGACCTATTGAAATTCCGGCTGATATTTAAACAATTCATAGATGTTAAAGTACACTTCATAATTTGTTGTTCTTTACAAAATATAAAATTTATTTAGTAATATTTACCCGATGCATGGAACAGGTAGAAGGTGTATAGTAATAAATTGCATTAATTTAACCCAGATATCGTGCACTAAGTTGAATAAACAGATATTTAAAATGTTGAGTTATCATTACAAATTTGTGATCTTCGAAAATATGATAAGCGACAGGGGGTGTATCAGAATCCCCTTGAAATTTGCAAAATGCTTATTTTTCCTTTAAACTTATTGACTCCCTCCCATGGAAAACTTTCTTGAAACGCCCGTGTGACACTGGGTAAACTACAACAAAATATTTTTATCGTTCTCTCACAATTAAGTCTCGATAAAATGTACGTTCCTATTGCATAAAAGTCGGACTGACCGACGGAAGCTCGGCAACGGACGCCATGCTATGACAAAAGCTCAATTTACACTTCTTTGGCTCACTTGAGCTTTAATAAATGTATCTAGATATTAGGGCTGGGACGATACGGGTCTCGAGCGTATCGATACGTATCACGATATAGTGCCTACGATACGATATGTATCACGATATTTCTTATGTATGTTGCTATAATGAGGATTAAGGCTGTATAGAATGAAACTCAAGCATAACATTAAAATATTTTGATAAAGACTATATTTTTCTAGATCCTGGAATAATCAAGATTTACAAAATCCCAAGCAATTAAACAAACTTTTCAAACTTTGAACAATAACATCACAAGTTATTACTGATAGACAGAGGCTTAGAGTTAGCTACAAGTCAAGCTACAAGAATAAATCTGTACCCTTTGCAATTATGTTTTCACCTTAACATGTATTTATACTCTTTTTTGTATGTTCATTTTCTCAGTAACTGCATCAACAAGAAAAACCATGAATTAGAAAATAAGAGGGCCTCGTGCTCTTAGTTTGAAAATGAAGAAAAGTTCATGAATTTATGTAACCCCCCCCCCCCCTCCTCCTGTTTTCAATACATGGAATTACATTTTATATCTCTCTTTTCAGTTCCCCTTCCTATTTGAATAATTAAATCCTAGACTGAATTTTCATTTTTCATGAGGAAATCTTATTTAAAAGTATATCAATCATAACACATGTTCCTTTCCATACAATATTGAAAGGATTACAACATAATTGTTCTTTAAATGTGTTTGATTTTATTCGATGGATACATCCTCACTTTGATTTTTTTTTATGACAAACGGTTTTTCGTCTTTGTACAAACGGTTTTTCGTCTCTGTACGTTTTATTTTATGTACATTTTGAGAGAGGGAGAGAGAGAGAGAGAGCATGTGCGTTAACCACGTGGACGTTATCTACTAATCCTTTAAAGTTAAAGTTGTTGCTGACGTGAATAGAAAATATAATAGATATATAAAGATCGTAGTAGACAGGCGTTTTTTTCCTTCTTCAAAAGGCTGTTTCCTACGTTTAATCAAGGGTTTTATATAAAAAATTTACAAAGTTAAGCAACTAGCATCAGAACTCTTTCTTTCAGATAAATATATGAAATCATCTTAAATGGAAGAGATTTAGGTCGAACGCCAGTATCTCAAAAAATCGATGATATATGAATGGATCATGCACGCATGAATATCTACTGGACATAAGTTATTTCATGCCGTTTTCACGTCGCTCTCACCCACTCTATGATCCAGACATCCGGTACTTTCTCTGGACAATAGTATCTTACAAAATTGTAAATATTAAGATCGCGTTAGATACGGTTTCTGAAAACTACTTTCGCCGCTTTAAATTTTTTAAACGAACATGAGTTACCTGTAGGATTCCCGCTAGCCACGGAAACGGACAACGACACGGACCTACAAAATATCCAAGTGCCGTTGGCCGTTTCTGCGGCTAGATTCCCGCAAACCACAGGCTGGATATGCATATCATTTCTAAAAAAATTAGAAGCGCATTCGCAAATCCAGGCGATCTTTCCGTCTGTACCGCAAACTATATGCATGTAAAATTGACAATTATACTGTAATGCATTGTGCGAATTGCATACTATCCGGAGCAAACATAGGAAGGTTAGTCAAGAAAAACATCTTTACCCTTTTAAGTCAATAAGTCACACGTTTCAGTTAGCCCGAAGCTTTCAATCGACGAAGTTACCGAGCGTTTTCATGCCTTTGAATGGAGTAAAAAATGGGTCCGGATATCGCGATATAGCTCCAACGTATCGATACGCGTATCGTGGAACACCGTATCGCGATTTATCGATATATCGATGTATCGTCCCAGCCCTACTAGATATACGCACTATGCATTCTCTATTATTCTTAGAATTGAAATAATGGACATAATTTCCATAATATTTAAAATTTGATTACTGAAGCTCCACTATTACATTATTCTGCACTCCGGATGCTTCAACAATTTATAAAATGTATTCATGGCAATAATACAATGATTTTACAAATATGAAAAAGAACCACATTGCACAATACAATAACAATTAAGCATTTGAGCATTTCATTTTTATTCAATTAGATGTAAGTATAATAACTATGACTCCACCGTCATCAAAGGTAATATATGTGAGAAAAACACAGAAATACACTACATGTATATAAACATGGAAAAGGTACAGAAATTATGTGAACAATACATATTTATGTTTGAAAAACTTTTACATTCAACCCTTCCTTTCCCTTATCTTATTAGAAAAACAAAAGTTTAACCCCATGAGGATGTCTGTCGAAATGACCTTGACCCTCTGACCTGACAATCATTTTTAAGAAGATCAAATTTTCAGTCAGTTATTTCTGTTGATCAGGTGCATATATAAATAAATTAGTCATGTCTGAAGTGATTGCCAAGTCAAGTTTAATTCAAAGAAGGAAACTCTGACAGACAGACAGACATACCATTAAAACATGTAGGTCAAAAAGCAAATTGAGGCAAAGTATAGCAAAGTAGTTATTAAGCACTATTTCTTCTATCTAAAAATAAATATAAGCTTAGCTATAAGTAATTATATAGATCTCGAAAAGCACTTTTGACAAAGGTTTAAATCACAGTTAAGTTAAACTGTATATCTCCACCAGGAAAATATGAGCACAAATAATTTCAATACCAACAAAACATTTTCTTGAAAAAAAATACAGATTCAATGTGAAAATTATTTCCACTGAAAAACGCATTCAAGAACCTATATAAATGTGGAGATATCCTAGTACTGCCTATTGTGAAATTGAATATGCTATTCTCATTAATGTAAAATGATCTTATTTCACTGTGGCATATCACGTGATACACAAGTAATATGTTCCACAGGAATCCCCTTTGATTAAACCAAGTAAATACTGTTTAAATCTTCTTTATATGATTTTACTTTAGGCCTATCATATGGTCATTATCATCAATGATGTGATGGTTATCTATTCTGGTCAAGAATAGACGTGTATTCGGAGAACACTTAAACAGAAATTTTTCAATGCTCACAACATGTTATGATATGGTGCACGGACAGATGCAAAATTTTCTGTTTAAGTGTTCTCCAAATATACATCTATTCTTGACAAGAATAAATTACCATCATATAATTCATAATAATGACCATATGATAGGCCTTAAATAAATTCATATAAAATAGATTTAGACAGTATTTACTTGGTTTAATCAAAGAGGATTCCCGTGGAACATATCATTTGTGTATCACGTGATAAGCCACAGTGTTACTTGGTTACATTAAAAATATCTTGAAGAAAATTGTGAAAACAACGACACAAGGGGGAATGGTATGGAAGCTAAATATAACAATCCAAAGTACAATATTGATCATAGGTTAGGTAATATACACATAGTCAAATGACCAAATTAATCATAAATATATTGCACAAGTATTAAAAGCAAGAAATACTCCAAAAGTTGTTACATGTACTATGAAAAATATGTCGTAAAATGTTAACAAAGATATAAATGACGATTAAAGTAAAGAATTATGCTATCATTCTCTTTCAAATATTGAATCATATGAATTTTTCACCCCACACTATGTGATGAAACTAACAATTACAAAATCAAGATGCAAGGAAGCTCAGGATCAAATATGGCAAATTCTATTACATTCTATGTCCGATAAAATTATTTTTCCTATTCTGTTTTATCCAAAGACAACTGCTAGATTTAACAAAATAAAATATCAAAGAAACAAGATCAGTCGATACAAAACCCTCCCGAGCCTATTGGAATACGATAACAGTAAACGTGGAAATGTGAAAATAACCCTGCAGCATTCTTTCAAAGGCAGAGATGTTTCCCCAAGCGTAACGTCTTGCTATTATTATCGCAAACTTTTGCCCCAAAGAAAATCAACACGATTAAAATAATTATGGTAAAATTTAGAAACCAACAAAAGATGACACAACATGAAATTGAAAGAAAAATGTGTTAGATGTAGCACTTGAAATATGGACTGCAGAATGATAAATATACCACGTACCATGTCAGTATTTTAAGTTTAAGCTAATTTTTCATATACATGTACGTGTTTAGCTATCCATGTTTTTCATTTAGAAAAAGAACTAAGGAAATCAAATGTTAGATGCTTAAAAGGTAGAACAGAAGTCTTTATGGTACAATTTATTTAAATTATATTAGCTTGATTGGTAAGCCAACTTTGACAACCTTAAAACAAAGTCTTAATGATGTAAATACCAGATTGATAGTTTAAAGTAAGTAATTGAAGATTATCTGTGAAGCTTGTTTACATGTTTAAAATGTGTTATAATAGATACAAAATGAAAAAAAAAGTTATCTATGAATACTAAGGGTAACATTAGTTTCTCTCTTTCTTATCCTCTCCTTTTTTGTAGTTCCTAAATTTTCTATGTTAAGTGAATAGGGCAAATTCTTTTACAATTTTAATAGATACATCTGTCAGGTTATGTATAAAAATTATGTATATAACAATGTAAATATGTGTAAGTACTGAATCTGAGACATAAGGTAAAATCTAATGACATTTATTTGTGAAACACCAATTATTTGGTGAATATGAAAGTATGGGTGTGACCAGTAACAGATCTATCCAAAGTGGTGTACCAAAGGCAGGATAACTTCTACTTGGATACATACAGACAAAACTGTGTTATCAAATGGGGGCACTTTTGCTGTTAATTTTTCCCACAGACTGAATGTAAAAAGTCCATTGCGCCAATTAAAATTTACAATGAAAACCACATTACAAAAAAGCCTTTTGTCTGTATTTGATACCATACTCATACCAAAAGCTACGTTTATACATGTACATCAAATTTTTTTTATTTCAATATTTTTCTTCAGTGAGAATACTACAAACAGACTGTCAGGACAAAACCAACGATTTGCCATGGTACAAGGGTTGTTCGAAAAGTTCGTAGACAACCGCAATATTTCAGAAAGCTTAACACTAAGTGTACAATTTTCTTACCATAGATTCATGAGGTTTATTGAAATCAATCCATACAATATGAAGGTAATTTAAAAAGTACGTCATTTATAACATTATCTTTAATTATGTGTCATGACGTTTCACGGCGCAATACGAAAATTGAGATATCAAAATTGTGTACATGTGCATAATTTCTCTATTATTTCTAAATTCGAACGCAGAAATTGTCAATGTATATATAGTTAATATTTAATAGTATTTGAAAGTTATCATACAGAAATTTGAACTTGTTACGACTCATTGGTACATTTTTGTATTTAGATATCACTGTTATAAGAAGCGCCATCAAAAGGTATGCGAGGTAAAAATGACGTCTCTCTGCAATTTTGAAACTACATTGAAAGCATTGAACTTTAATTCAAGCTAATGAAAACTCCACAAAACACCTTTCAGATTATAAACATTCTTTTGGAATGCAAGAAAATGTTTCCAGCGAACGCCAATATACCTGCAACAACGAAAGGAGATGATTTTATGAAAAATCATTCCTGGAGATAGTTTCATACAACCTTAGAGAACAAAATTGGCCGATCCAAACGTTCTGAAATGAAATTCTTAATGTAGTTTCTGTGAACAGATACAATGGGACCAGGGAATATGACTCGAGCACATGATTGCCTAATTAAATGTGTATGATTTAGTTTCATATCGATTGACATATAAAATAAATGACTTTTACCCAAATATGAATAGAAACTTAACGAAAAAAGAAAAAAAAGAAAAGGTATAAGTTCTCCGTAATTTGCATGACGTCGTATTGGACGTCATTTAATGCGCCGCTTTCCGAAGTGACTCCTATTAAATGAAATACACCGTATTTCTTTAATTATCGATCAATTGCTTCAAAGTTTGCACAAGAAAAACACACAATCTTATAGAATAAATTAGTGTATAAATAAAATGTTTCTCGATTGCGATAAAAGTTTTATTAAACTTGTCTATGAATTTATCGAACAACCCTTGTACATACGTACTCATGACTATTACAATATGTAAACATAATATAATAACTAGGATTTCAGGATCATTCACCTTCATAATATCATTGTCTTGTAAATTGTCACTTAGCCCTGACTTTCGACTTTGAAATTACTCATATGCATTTAAAAAAAATAAAATATTGTATAGATATAGTTTTTACCCAATAAAGGAATAAAATACAACAAATTTTTTCCCAATACATCAAATTTACATTTAGTTCTAAATAACAACCCTTAAACAACATGATGACAGTATAACCAACCATGGCAGTCAGGAAAATTAGGATATTTGATGAAAATTTATTTTTTCTTTGATGCAAGTATAATTCAGTGTTTTAAATCATGTACGATTCAAAATACATCTAACATGATTTTACAAGTTTACCACCTTTAATTAACAACTTATGCTTTTGCTTTTGATGCAAGTATAATTCAGTGTTTTAAATCATGTACGATTCAAAATACACCTAACATAATTTTATGCTTAAAAGGCTTATGGCTTTTGCTTATAAATAAGCAACCTACACTAAAGAGGAGGGGGAAAATCACATTAACAGAAATCTTTGCTCTTATAAGCAACCCCAGCAACCTGCTTGTTTTATCTATCCTGTGAAACTTGTATGACATGCATAAAAGATAAACAATTCATACAGAATCTAAATATCTAAACAAATGGAATGTTGTTTTACTTCACACTCAGTAAATAAATATCTAATATCTAATGTAACAATTCTATTATCAACAGTAAAAATATCACAGTCAAAAATTTGAAAAATCTCAAACCAAACTGAACAATGTTCTTGATTTACAAACTTTGTGTCGTTCAAAACCATTGTCATGATGCAAATCACAAAAATAATTCTATCTATAAAATTCAGTCAAATTCAAACCTATCTTTATACAATTTGATCTTAAATTTCATATCCAAAATATGGGCAAGATTATATGAAATAAGTAAATTGTAAAAATTTCCAATCATTTTTTTTTTCAGACAGAGTTACCCATCTTGATTTTTGACAATGTTATCTCACGATTTTGTCTATATGTAATTCATTGTCTATTTATTCGGTCTTTTCGGAATAAAGCGTTACTTCCCATTTGAGCTGGTAACAGAGAATACTTTTAATGTCATCAAATTCTATGGAATCATGGAATCATAAAATTCAGGGCTACAAATATGACATTTTATAAAGGAATTTAATCACGTCACAATACTTCTACCTCTGATACCTGTACAAATGGGAAGTAACTCTGTATTTCGAAAAAAAAAACCCTGAATAAATGGTCACTCTGATTTCTCTGCCCTATATAGAGTTTGGATGGGGATGCACATGTATTTACAACACTAATAACAAATCATTCCAACAAAATCAGAATGAAGATGTGACATCAATTCAAAACACATGAGTTAGAAGGAATCTGACTAATTTTTGTTGAAAATAACCTGTACCAAGATGAAGTTGATGAGAAGCAAAATTTAGTAAACAAACTTCTTCCACTTTATAAAAATATTCTGTGTTTTGAATATTTCTAGCATTCATAAAGTTTTCTACAACCTTTCACAGTAACTGCTTGAAGATTCAAAGAATTAATTTTTCATTTTTTGTCTTGATTCATATACTCTGAATAAAAATGTAGATGTACTTCTTCAAAATATACATGTGATGCATATTACATTAAAGTGGAATTTTGTCATCTGGATGCCAGCATCCATAGTTATTGTCCTTCATAAATCACAGCCATTCCAATATCTTTGTCATCTATTTCTACACTTGCGATAAACATTTCTTTACTAACAGGCAAGCCAACTAAACACAAAAGCAGAAAAGTAGCAGTACACATATAAACCAACTTGAACCTTGAATTCATATCATCAACCACAAAAATATCATTAGGGCTGCTACATACATTTGGGAAAAGTATAACTTAAAACCCTGAGGTCAGGGTTACAATTCATTCAATAGAGATAAAGAAATACCAGTCATCTTTTACCCTGGCCCTATGACATCCTCATTTTAGAGGAGGAAAAGAGGTGATGCATGAATATATGATACACTCCATGTATATTGCTGAAATGTTTAAAGCCCCATCTCTTAATGGATAAAAGGTATATGTGTCCTCTAACACAAGCTTAATGCTAACTCATTGGTTTTAGGTAAGCTGCTGGTGCGTAGCCTCGATGTCCGTCTGCGTCCACGTACCACCAATCAGTGTTCTGCTCCTCATCATGCTTGGCTAACACCGTCACTACTTGTCCTTCAAACATAGTCATTTCATTGGAATTCCGTGCATCAAATGCATACTCTGCATAATAGAACTGAAAAAAAAAAATCAATGAGAAAGTATTTTTACGGCCCTTTGGTGAAATTCTGGGTAAGTTTTAAACTTCTCAAAAAATCATATAAATTTATGTAAATAGAAAAATTGTCAGTAATAAGAAATTTGGATTCATGAAAAGAATTTTATTAATGCTCCTTTCTTGTATGAACTGCCGGAAATGCATGGTTTCTAGAAATTTAAAACATTAACAACTACTAACCTCTTCACATTCTGGTATATAGGAATCACGACTATAATCAGAAGATATATCTGGGGTCATATCCTCATTGAGCATTTCATCTAGTTCTTCTGACAGTTCATCTTCACCAATGGGAGGGACAATCTTTGGTGATTTTTGTGTCTGACCAATGGGAGAAGATGTCTGATGAGTATTTTGTGGACTACTTGTGGCACTAGAATACTGACCAATCGGAGAAGGTGTAACATTTGAGTTTTGTGGAGAAACACCGATGGGAGAAGATGGCACATCTGGCTGACTGATTGAAGGATAAAGTTGAGAATGGGATTGCTGTGGAGATGAGTTTGGGAGTTGTAAAATGTGGGAAGGCACAAATCCTTTGGTAGCTGGAAAAGATACATATAAAATTTAAGGCATCAACTTTCATTAGAGACTCACTGATTATCTTTGACCACTTTTAAAATTGAAGTTTAGTGAAATACTTGGGACACCTACGACCAAATTTAATCTACTTTCAGTAGAGATTCACTGATTATTTTTGAAAACTTTTGAAATTGGAGTTAAGTGAAATACTTGAGACCCCTACAAGCAGTTAATTTCAGAAAAGTAGGTCAATTTAACATATCTACTCTTACAATTTGTTACAGAGCTTTACATTATACATGTATAAGGAACTGAAGTAAGATTATATATATTATCCATGCTAATGTACTTCAAAATTTTGACATGTATAATTCGTAATTTTGCATGAGCAGAGCCAGGTTCACTGAACATATATATTCAGAAAAAATAATTTCAAGAATAGAATGATTTATATCAGTTATGTAAATAAAAGAATCTGCATCAGTTGACCTGCAGCTTTAATGCAGAGTGTACTCGATATTAATCAATTTTCTCTGTTTGATTAAAAATCATAAGACTACAACATGATACACACAAATCTTCACAACTAAAATGTGAAATTAAATAAATGTATGATTTTCTAGGCTACAGTGTACTTACTGGCATTATCCACAAACCACCGTTCCCTGTTACCCATGGGGTCTTTCTTCATGACCACGCCCACTAGATCCCCCTCCTGCAGGGATAGGTCCATCATGTCAATTGCTGTATAAGTTTGTGCGACTCGGAACAACTGATCTGGACTGTACCTCTGACGTAAAAACACCCTCTGACTATCTAACTGGGGATTAGGGGTATCCTAAATGTACATGAGAGAAACTTTATAGGAGATACAATTAAAATCTTGGGTATTGGCGACAAAACATAAATTCCACTTACGCGTATATATGAATTTTGAAGAAAATCCAAAACAGCATTTCATGAATAATTTTGAATGTAAATTTTTGTATTTTCATTGAAAAAAATTGTCCTACATTTTTCATTCTATTGTAGTCATTGTTTTTTATACTAATGAAGTTTGAATGAAACACCAATTTCAAACATGATAATTTGGATGTTTCATTTTGTAGAAAAAGAGCATCCTCATAATTTTTGCTTTTATATTTCTCCTTCAACACATGAAAATAGAGATTTCATAGAATAGGAATAACTAAATCTAGCAACAACTTAATGCTGAACTTAACATTCAAACATCTGTTTTCTTGATCCCCAATCATGTCATGATTTAAGTATTACCCAGGATCAATCACCATGTCAGAGGCTATTTTCCTCACAAAATATTTACTCAAAAGAAGGACACAACACAAAAATACATGTACAAACTATAAACTTACAGTGTTGATCAGTGACTGTCTTTTTGACAGTTTTTTATCCCCTGACTTAACAGCAGCATCAACTTTAGGATTGAAGCCCTTTGGTATAAAGCTTAACATAGACAGACGATCCACCATCGCTACGTGCTGAATGTTAAACATCTCCACTACGTTCTCTCCATGGGTTAACAATGATGGTAGCTGTATTTATCAAAGGAATTTTGAATCATGAAACAAGTTGTAATTGTAATGAATACATGTACATTATTATTATGATAATATGACGCTAAAAATTATGCAATTTTTTTTAGAGTTTCTCTTTTCTTTTTGTTTTTAATGAAAAAATAGAAATTAACTTGATTGAACTAAAGAGTAAACTTCAAAATTTGAAAATGAAAGAAAAGTGAAACAACTGGGAAGGGAGGGCATGTGTGCATGGAATTTCAGGAATTAAGACTCAAAATGGATAATTTGTAGCTGCTACATGTATGTACAGAGCACAAATATATCTACATGTAAGTGGTGAACTGAAATATTTGATATGCTTCTTCTCTAAGTGCTGGTGAATTCTAATCTCTTAAAATATGCCCTTTCAATTGTCTAAAAAAATAACTTCGTACATATCAAAAAGGTCATCTTATTTTAATTCATTGATTGCCAGCTACATGTATCATGATTTATAAATAGACGATTTTGTAGATATATAATTCGATACATCACATACATGCCTTGATGACATCACATACGAAGCACTGGAAACTTAACGTAAAACCTTCCATTAATTATTACACAACTATTCAAAAGTTTGCCAAGGTACTTGATGTCCGGAATCTGATGTGTAAAATCAAGGTTTTTAACGGTCAATTCCGAGAACTTGAAAATGGGGCTATTGAGTTCTAGTACTTGCTGTAAAGCAAATGCATAAACAATACCAATGAAGGACATGAATGAAAAAAAATTAATGCTCAATGCCAGATTGCAAGTAAAGGAGGCTGATGATGAATTTTCTTCTTTTTTTCCCGAAAATTGCCTTATCTGCACTGGCAGCATAACAACATACATGTATGTACAGTACATGTACCACAAAGTCTGCAGTATTCTCAACCTAGCAAGCATATTACTGAATCAAATATAAACATATACACATGTACATGTATGTATACAACTTGGTCATACTTCAGAGCTTTACATTGTTACAAGCAATAGCGCTCATGTCTCTAGCTAGCCTACTTGTTCTGAATTTACTTGGAAATTCCTTTTTTTATACTGCACAAATGCTTGAGCAAGGCAAGGGTATAGATATGGACAAGGAAACTTACTGCTTGTTTATTACCAGACTGATTTATAACTGAAGTTTCCCATTTAATTAGTTTCTGAAAGTGTTAGATTTCAACATGTGTTAGGTACAGTAGAAACACCATGCCAATTATCATGCAACATACAAGTTATCTTTTTTTGTATTTTGAAAGTACATTGCAATTCCAATCAAGTAAGAATTAAAAGGAAAATAGGTTATCTGTGCATATTTAATTTATCACACTTTATCACACCATAATCAGTATCATCACATCAACATTACTGTCCTGTTCACTAATTCCAGAGCACCCTGTTTGGGCGATTTATTCTGTCGTCTGAAGAATTTTGCTATAATTATTGTTACTGAGAATCGACCTCCTTTAGTCGTAACTGGAAATTAACTTCAACTTACCCTATCAGCTGCCTTCAACCCGCAAAATGAAAAAATAGCAATCCAAGGAATGCTTGTGTCGCCTGCGAAGCGGCTTACTCTAGGAGGTGGATCACATGGTTCAAAATTACTGATATCACTATAAAAGTCTAATGAAATTCATATGTGAAATATCAGACCTCTTACTTACCAACTGAAAGATATTGTCAATCTCAAATTTTCAGAAAATAGTGTCAATCAACTAGGTCAAGGTCACTGCGTAAATATTTTGGTAACAAAACAAAGGTCACATCATATGAAATATATGCGTGAAATATTAAACCCCTTTCACTTAGCAATCAAAAGATATACGCAATTCTAAGGAAAAAGGTCAAATATCTAGGTCAAGGTCACTAGATCAAAATTTATGGTATGTCAAGAATGGTCTTGTTACAAGGAATACACAAGTGAAATTTCAAAGCCCTATCACTTACCAATCAAAAGATATATACAATATTAATTTTTTTTAAAAGTAGGTCAAATATGTAGGTCAAGGTCAGTAGGTCAAAAATTATGGTATGTGTAGAAAGGTCTTGTTACAACCAATACACAAGTTAAATTTCAAAGTCCTATCACTAACCATTCAAAAGATAATGCAAATTTTAACTTTTTTGAAAAGTAGGTCAAATATCTAGGTCAAGGTCACTAGGTCAAAAAATATGGTATGTGTACAAAGGTCTTGTCACAAGGAATACACATGTGAAATATCAAAGCCCTATCATTTACCATTCAAAAGATATAAGCAATCTTATTTTTTTCGAAAAGTAGGTCAAATATGTAGGTCAAGGTCACTAGGTCAAAAATTTTGGTATGTGTAGAAAGGTCTTGTCACAAGGAATACACATGTGAAATATCAAAGCCCTATCACTTACCATTCAAAAGTTATGGGCTGTGACACCCAAAGTGTGACAGACAGACAGACGGACTGACTGACGGACGGACAGACGGACGGACAGACGGACAGACGGACAACGGACAAAGTGATCCCTAAGTGTCGCTATGCTTCGCAGGCGACACAAAAATAAAATGTCTACGGGAAATTCCCATGTTAATTTCAAGCCGCCGCCATATTGTTCTCCGTGTCAACAATGGTAAACAGTGACGTCAAAGCTCCCGACGTCACGCATTTTCAGCGATTTTACTATAGAAAATCCCCGTAGACTTTTTATTTTCTGTCCTATTTCTAACTTAGCTGACGCACAGCCAAAAGAATGGTATTTTCTGTTACGACTAAAGGAGTACTATAGAAATGATATCTTTTTGGAAGATGACATTATCATATTTTAGAGAAAACCGGGAAAACAGGGTGCTCTGGATTTAGTGAACAGAATAGTAAGTATTCTGGTCACATAGTAAAGATGTTTTTCACTATGTTTAGTGTGTAAACTCACTATTGAGTCATGTTCGTATTAAAATCATCACAAAACTTATCAGCTTCGTCATTTGAAAGCTCAGTTTTCGGTCCATTCATTTTATTTTGTGAATGCAAAGAATTGTCAGTGTGACAAATTCATTGTAAGGTTTGTTCATGACGTCTTACAGATTAAACTGTATTCAGAATGAACTGGGGCTTTTCAGCTACAAGTTTTCCCTAAACGGGGTCAAATTGGTATCAAACAAACCTTATATATATATTCATGCACATGCATTTAACTGTAAGTAATAAAAAGATTTTTTGTAAAGAAGAAATGTAAGCAAAATGAGATATTAGAAACTGTTTATGCTACTGACTGCAAATTATCGGGGTAAGACAAATCTCTACTGCACAGAAACAAACAATGAATTTTAAATTTAAGTTGACCAACGAGTTGTTGATGACTTACATCTAACATGTCAGACATGTGAAGGAACAAACTGTTCGCATACTCTTGCTGAGCGCGTACGAACGACGTGACACAGTCCTGTAATAGGCTCAGTGATAGGCTGTATAATTTGGGAAGCTCGTCCAGTAACTGGGCGTTTAAGGCTTCGTAATCTTGCTTGGCCTTACTTAATGACTTCTCTGTAGCCTGAATTAAGAAAGAAATACATGTCATTTTAGTGATTGATGGGCTATTTTAATACATATAACAAATACGAGTACTACATGTATGTTACATGAACACGTATAAAGACTTAAATACTTTAATCAGCCTTAGATTCGCACTTATATTTCATTTCCTAATTTTGTTCAGATTTTTAGGGAGAAGGGGATACAAAAGAAAAACAATGTCCTCAAAAATATAGTATGATGGAAAGACATTTATCACATTCCTCAGGCTTGTCCATCTAGAGACTAGAGGTCTTACTTATCACAATCTTTATCTGTGTAAACCTTATACAGATACAAGTATCTTAAAAACTTTACCTGAATCTGGGTATCATATATCTGCAAGCCTTGTAAATCATGTTCTCCACTTCACATGTATCTTAATCGATCTGATTGGTAAATGTGTGAATATATGTACATGTACTAGTATCTTATATACATGAACATGTGAAATACATACATCTTTATAAATGAGACCATGATAATGAATTACCTTTTCATCTTTTCCTTTTCTCAGCAAGTTGTCGTAATCTAACAGTTTATCATATCGTTTCTGGATTACTTTGGTGGGTCCATCAAACATCTGTGTCAGCTTGGTCAAAGGGGAGACAACAAGAACACTGACATTCTCAAGCTGTATAATCAGGAATAGAATTCTTTAGTTTTTCAGTTAGTTGTTTAAAATTTTCAAAGATCAATTTGACTTATACAGACCTGCCTACTTATTTCTTTCCAAAAGTTTAATATTTTGCTCAAGAAAATGTAATTCATGGAAGTAAAGCGTAATATAACATCTGTAACTTTGAAAGTAACACTGTATTTTCCACACTGATATTGTTACAAATCTAAATCATTTACACAATTGCATATACGATATCGAATGCTCAACGTTCACACAGTATATGTATTCGAGTCTATTCGTTTGTTAATAGATACTATTAAAAAGTCATTCTTCTTGGAAATATGTTGGAAGTGTAAATTTGAGCAGTAATAGCATATAGCGTAATTTCTTGTCAAAAATAGTAAAAATAGCAATCCAAGGAATGCTTGTGTCGCCTGCGAAGCGGTTTGATTATTATTCTAGAAGTGGATCAAAATTATTGGTATCAGTAGAAAAGTCTTGTCAAATGAATTCATTTGAAATATCAGACCTCTTAATTACAAATTAAAAGATATGGTCATTCTCAAATTTTCAGAAAAGAGTGTCAATCATCTAGGTCAAGGTCACTACGTAAAGATTGGTAACTAAAAGGTCTCATCATAAAAAATATTAAAGACCTATCACCTACCAATTAAAAGATATATACAACCTAAGAAAAGAAGGTCAAATAGTAGGTCAAGGTCAAAAGGTAAAAATTATGGTATGTGTACAATGGCATTGTTACAAGGAAAATACATGTGAAATATCAAAGCCCTATCACCTACCAATTAAAAGATATAGCCAATAAAAGTAGGTCTAGGGCAAATATCTAGATCAAGGTCAAAAGGTCAAATTTTATGGTCTGTGTAGAAAGGTCTTGTCACAAGGAATACACATGTGAAATACCAAAGCCCTATCACTTACCAATCAAAAGATATTTTTTGATAAGTAGGTCAAATATGTAGGTCAAGGTCAAAAGGTAAAAAAATTATGGTATGTGTAGAATGGCATTGTTACAAGAAAATACATGTGAAATATCAAAGCCCTATCACCTACCAATCAAAAGATATAGCCAATATTACTTTTCTTGAAAAGTAGGTCAAATATCTAGATCAAGGTCAAAAGGTCCAAATTCAATTGTCTGTGTAGAAAGGTCTTGTCACAAGGAATACACATGTGAAATATCGAAGCCCTATCACTTACCAATCAAAAGATATAGCGAATCTTATCTTTTTTTCAAAAGTAGGTCAAATATCTAGGTCAAGGTCACAAGGTCAAAAATTATGGTATGTGTAGAAAGGTCTTGCCACAAGGATTGCACAAGTGAAATATCAAAGCCCTATCACCTACCAATCAAAAGATATATCCATTCTTAATATTTTTTGAAAAGTAGGTCAAATATGTAGGTCAAGGTCACTAGGTCAAAAATTATGGTATGTGTAGGAAACGTCTTGTCACAAGGAATACACATGTGAAATATCAAAGCCCTATCACTTACCAATCAAAAGTTATGGGCTGTGACACCCAAAGTGTGACAGACAGACTGACTGACAGACGGACAATGGACAAAGTGATCCCTAAGTGTCGCTATGCTTCGCAGGCGACACAAAAACTATGCCAAAATTGTTAAAGTAGGCAGGTCTGCCTATATTTTTTTCACTAAATTCACTCAGTTTCATTAAGGAGTAAATCCATGAGATTTTTGCTAGATTTTTGCAAAATGTTACTTTCTTTGCAATTTGAATCCAACAAGTGACTCATAACATGCATTTGATTAAATTTGAATTCAAAGTCGTGCTTTCTCTTTTGGGAATAAACACTAAGCGAATTTCTGAGAAAAAATCAAAATTGTTGAGAGAAGTTGCTTATAGGACTGAACTTAAAGTGGAAAGTGCTTTTCAACTTCCTGGTGAAATTTCCATCCATAGTATATTGATCATGATGATACTTGCCATGTGCCTTATGGAAATTTATTTTGATAAAGCTACTCACAAATTCAGGTAGGAATGTGTTATCAATTTTCTGTTGTGCCTGCTGAAACTGCTGTACTGTGGGACTTTGTTGTTTGTCATCGTAAAAATCAATTATATCTGCTACAAGGTTCTCATGGTAACTCACAGAATCCTGGAAAATTAACGAAATTATAACTTTATCAAAAAGTTTGAATATTGAAATATTCTTTATCAAACTTCCTCAACTGATTAAGTTGGTACCATGAATAATAATCAATTCTTTTTACAAGCTTGAATGTAGCTGAATGTAAATGCTGCATACTATAGAATGATGTCAAAAAAGATGTACAGTAATAAATTGAAATTTGCAAGAACTTTATATTACAAAAATAATCTAAGCAATGCAAAGCGTAGCATTCCCTCGCACGACATCAATATCAATGAACTAACATACAAAGAAGAAGTAGCCTTTAACCAATACCAATTTCTAAAACCCAATATCACTTTGTAAAGAACTTTCACTTATGAGCTTGAAATTCTTCACAACATATGCAAAACAAGTGTCAACATTGATGAAGTCTCTGTTCAGAAATGCCCCTCCCCTTCTATCTGTGATCTTGACCTTTGTCTTTGATAATAAACATAGGGTAATCAAAGATTACATAGCTCGCCTATACAGGTTTTTGTCAGAAACCAGGTTAAAGTTTTTGAAGAGTAGGTCAAAGTCCATGGTCAAGGTCACTAGGTCAAAGGTCATGGTCTCAAATGAAAGGTCTCGTCACAAGGTATCTACATGTGAAATATCAAAGTCCTACCTCTTATAGTTCAAGAGATATAACCCAGGTTAAAGTTCTGTCTACTGACGACGACAATGACAACGACGACAATGCCGAGGGTATGGCATTAGCTCTCCAGGACCTTTTCATCCCGGCAAGCTAAAAAGGGGTGTTCTTTAATAGTATCACATTTTTTTTATTTAAGGAATTTGACCAATTCAAATCTGTGACCTTGACCTTTGACATATGACCTATAAAAGCTCTTCCTATTGTCATAAACAATTTTTTTAAAGATCAAATAAAAACTGTGTCCTCAAGGCTGCATACAAGGAATTTCAACATTTCCCATCAGTGACCTTGACCGTTGACCTACCATACTGAAAATTGATACGGTTTTACTTTTCGTCATTAGCAATAAGTATATGAAGTTTGGTAAAGATCCAATCAAAACTGAGCCCTCTACAGAGATTAATCTACAATTTGATCTAAATGGGTCTTGTGGACCCGATGAAATTTGGCCAATTGGGTCCCAAGCCATAACAATGGGTCCCAGCAAAAATTAATGCGTCCCAAATACTTTAACTAGTCTTTTTACGCGGCGTCTTAAGTTCGCAAATACAAGTGAGATGACTAGTTCGGGGCATTTTATGTCTGCAAGAATTTTATGTTCCAGGAAAAATTATTAGAAATAAAACGTCTATCTCCCAAACTTCAATCTAATAGTCAAATTTGCCGAATTATGTATTTATTTAGTTGCTTTATTTGCTTCGTACATGTGTATATTACAACGTTATCCAAACAAACCAATTATATATGGTATACGAAGACTGGTACTTAGATGACAATAATGATTGATTCATAATGTCCTGAAAGGATTATTGTCATGATCACGGAAGAATTTTTCATAAATATATTATATATATACATTTGAATCCGAATGATAAGAAGTTAGACTCGAATCAGGACTGCATATAACTGTTTACATCGAAAATTGTTTCTGCAATGATTTCTTGTACAATATCACAGACATGATCAATCTATTGCTAGGTTTAAAAGAGCGGTCAAAATGTGTCAGATCGATTATAAAAATTTACAGCTAATACACTTTCTCGACTTTGAAAGTTGTAAAAGTTGTAAAGTATGTAAACTTAAACTAAAACGGACCCATTATATGAAAGTGAATAATGCGCACAGTGGGACGCAGCGATTGGAAATCAATGGGTCCTGGGCAATTTTTATGTGTCAGAGATGCAGGACGCAGAGGTAGATTTATCCCTGCCTCTATACAAGGATTTAGAGCATTTCCAATCTGAGATCTTGACCTTTTACCCATGACCTTGAAAATCCATTGTGTTCTTTCTCTTAAGCAACAAGGGTGTGAGGTTTATTAAAGATCCAATCAAAACTGCGCCCTCTAGGCTGTATACAATGATTTCGATTATTTCAAAGGTATGACCTTGACCTTTGTCCTATGACCATGAAAATCAAATGGATTTTTTTACTCCTGTCATAAGCAATATTGGCAAAGATCGTATAAAAAAAATGCCCTCTAGGCTGTATACAAGGATTTTAAACATTACCAATCTGTGACCTTGACATCTGACCTTGAAAATCGATAGGGTTCTTCCAATTGTCATAAGTTATAAGAAAAGTGTAAGTGTATGAAGTTTGGTAAAGATCCAATCAAAACTGCAGCCTCTAGGCTGTATACAATAAAAGTGTGACGTACGCAAGCACACATCACACACGTACACACGAACAGTGGTGTTACTGTATCCCCCTTGCAACTATGTTGCGAGAGAATGAATATACCATAGAAATTTTTACCTGAATCTGTGTAGTAAATGTCTGGACATCTCGTACAAATATCTTCACTATTTTCTCAAGCTGTCTGAATCTTGTCTCTTCATTCTCAAAATTCTCATCTCGAGTCTAAGAATGGAAGAGATACAATTACATACATGTACATTACTGCATATGAATAAATGAATTTCTCAATTTGTATCTCAGATCAAGAAATATATAATTAATCAATTAATCTGTTCCTTCATTGGAAATTTTTAAAGTTCTGTTGAACTGGATGTTGTAAATAAAGTATCAATTTCATCTTCATTTTTATCTTCTTTGTATCTTGATATGATAGGAGGAAAAAGCCCACCTCCAGACTTTGGAATGTAAGACAAGGAAAACTTGTGGTTTTTTTTTCTTCAGTTGCATAAGTAATTTGAACAAAATTTAATATTTTTCATTTACTTGCAAAAAATAGATTTACATGTATCAATACATGTACAGAAAGATAGATCAAGTGATGAATTTTATTAAAATTATTCATACTGTACATAATCTTTTTGCACACAAACTTTAAAATAAGGTACATCCATACAGATACATAAGTTCCTTTACCTGAGGACTAAATCCTAAATTAGTTGTAAGTCTTCCTTTGAATCTACTGCCTTTTTTCTTGATGGTATGGAAGCTAAGTTTGGCAAGTTTGTCACCAAAAGATGCATCTGTCTCTTTTTTATACTTGTATACTGAAAAGAAATCAAAATTTCCTTCAAAAAATTCCAAAACATCAAAATTATCTTTTTTCATGTATAAAACGTACATGAACATGCATAGAGAACTCTTAGTCTACATTGGCATGTTTCATTTGAAAAGGCTTTTTTTCCAGAACTGTCGTATTGGAATTCAGTTTTGGCAATTATGTAGCTCAAGGTTTAACAAAGACTATGCAACAGGAATCTCTTTGATGTTAGATGGCATGACCTTCAGCCCATAATTCTAAATCACTCCCTTGGTAGATTGATAAATTGATATTGCATTCAAATAATCAAATAATACTATGGCCATGTAAAAAAATTAATATGTTTCTCAGATAATTGGGTCTAAAAAGTGGCAAGGTAGACAGGGTTATTATTTTTTGTTCTTTTTTTTTAATCAAAGGTACTCCTATTATTCATTTAAGGCAACAGTCAGTCAAAATAATGGTACATGTATATTAAAATTTATGACATTCTCCTGTAAAAACGTTGATTTTTAAAGAAAAATTGCCAATTGCCTCTATGAATGGAGAGACGTTAAGCTCATCAGTCTGAATGAAAGAAGCTACAAGTATGACATGTTTTGAATGCCTGGAGTACGTTTAGTAGAATCATGTAAGAGACTCGGCGGTGTTATTTGCTCACACCTTGTTAACCCAGTTCAAATTAAATTATTAATTCAACATGTTTCGATTAGCTATGCACACTATATGACTCCTCACTTCTTTGGTGGATACCTTCATAAGGTCAAAATTTTGGCCGATAACGAACATCTTCGGAAGTCAAATTTGAATGAAGCAGAATCTTGGAAATAAAACGAAGTGTTCAGAATTAACTACTGACTGATAGAATTATGTACACAGGTACAATGTACATTCTTTTATACATAGATTTCAAGATGGATTTTACTACATTTCTCTTGCGTTCATTGACAATACATGCTTACTTTTTAAATAATGAACGTCATTATCCATAGATTCGGAAATATTAGAATAAAATTAAACACTTGTTATTGTTCCACATAAATATTTACATGCTGTTGAGATCAATATAAAAAACCATTAAAAGAACTTTTAATACTTGATGTATTAAACATGTGAATAGTCGGCCGTCTAAGTGTCTGTGACTCACGTGGTTAGTTCATGTAGATAGCTCTGTACAATATTTATACACTTCTCTTTTAAATGTGCATGGACAAAGTTGTCCTATACTTTCAGATTACCCGTAACCTTAAATATGGAACGCGCCGTGATTATACTTTTAAGTATTTTTTGGGTACTGTTTCTACAATTTTACAGAACAATTCTATTTCCATTAAACATGTTTTATGAAAGAAATGGACAATTCATTTCTAGTTGACAATCGAGGATAAGTAACAGCAGCTATTTATTTCTGAAGTTGCAATAAAAACATCATGTCAGCGGCAAAATTATAGCGCTTGGCTGTGTCTGAGAAACAAAGATCTAATTTTATATGGCCTATTAATGCAATGGGCATTAGGCATAAACTTACCAAGATCTTTACGTCGCTTATATTCATTAATTGCCGTAGCTACATCTGTCATAGCATTGATTCCAGCCAGTATCTCAGGCTTATCTGGATGGTCATCCTCAGTAGACTATGGAAATAATCAGATCATTCACTTTTATCAGATTCATTTACCAGTTTAATAAACATCTTTACTTTGTTCAATTCCGAGTCACATTAACACATAACCAAAGTATGAGGCCATTATAAATTTACGTGACTTGAATGAAATTATTCAGTATTAGAACTTGACATTTTCAAGATTTGAGTCTTTAGGCAGAGAATTTTTTTTTGTTTCCACCAAACCTTTTGAATGAAACATACAGCCATAAAATTTTCTGAGGAAGCAGATTTTCGTGAGTTTGTAAGTACATGTCATTCAATGTCATAGAAATAGCCCTATTATGTCAAAATTCAATACCCCTACCTTGAAAAGTTCATTAAGGAGAAGTGGGTACTTCAGAATCCTTTGTACAGGTTTTATTAGGATGGCCTCTAAGTCAAACACTACACATTTCTCACGTAACTTATCCAACTGACTCTGAAGGAAGGCACTGATACTTGGCTCTTCTTTGTACTGAAAAGAAAATATGTGAAAATAGTGAAGTCACTGAGGTAAACACAAAATTTTGCATTTCTATTTTAAATTAAGATGTTATATTGATCATACATTTATACAAATTTAGAAAGCGAAAGAAAATGCAAAAACTTTTATTTTTTCCCATATGCATGTTTACCTTTTCAATAAGAGTTATAACACTGTCATGGTTACGACAGTATGGAGCATATGCATTCTTCATGTCATCTGCTAGTGTCATAAAACACATACCTAGAATGTATGCAAAATTTTATATTAAACTTTTCAGAGAAATTTTTATAATTATTAGATGTATCAAATCAAGCGAAAACAGGGAATTCTTATTCTTCTCCAGTTTTGCTCATACCCTGTGTGAGACACATACATGTACATGCACGTTGTTTCAAAGTCTCATTGACCAATGAAAAAAGAGAATCTTATTGTGACGTCACAGTCACATCGTCTGAAAACATGGCGTTAGATGGAATGAAACGTTGTTTGAATTAACTTTTTCACTTATGTTTCATGGAAGAAAAAATAGTTTTTTCACTTTCTAATGAGTAAGACATAAAAATTTACACTCTAGATGGAAATTTTTCATCTTTTCCATCTTTCCGCTAAGCTCCACTCGGGAAAAGATGAAATAGACCTTCTTCACTTTACGGCTAGACTTGCAATTTAGACCCGACATCACAACTTTTGATGTTATTTTTTATTATTGATGTGAAAATTGTCTATTTCCATCACTCGTCTAAATTTTTATGTCTCACTCAATAGATGGTGATAGAACCCATTAGTCTATATCAAATGTCAATGTTTCTTAATTTAGAACATCTCCTAAAAGTTCCCCTCACTAATTGACAAGTTTTTCTCCCATCATATAAGTAAGCTCACATAAAAGTCGGAACAAGGAAGGGTAGAATATCTTAAGAAAAGCTTGATTCGTGCTGCTGGTGAGAGGGACAGTTTTAGGAGTAAGCATGTTGACCTTGACCTTGACATACCTATTACTTGTTGGTCAAATTCTTTGCCCTGAATGGCTGCCTCTAATTGGGTCAACAATCTCTGTGATACGTCTGCTATGTCCTCCATGTTGCCTAGCAACAGATCAGTGTCAACTTCTGGATGCTTTAACATACAAAAATAATAATCATCATAGAAATCAAATTCTTTACATTTTCTGGTAAAATAAAGAATGTAGGACAGATATGAATAAATTAAACTTATTTTATTTCCTAAAGCATCCTTACGCACAAATCAACTTTACCTTTAAGGTATTCAACAATTTTAATGAGAAATATGTGTGCCAGATATAACAAATTTCATATAGAATGCTATTTATAACCTCTTCTAGCTATACATGTGGATAATACCTCTCATACAATGACCAAGTCTACTTCTTCCCATGATTCACTATTATGAAATCATCAGTATTGTTGGAAATTTAGAAAGTGCTTTAAAAATGTAACCAAAGGTACTCTATTAGCATGTAGAATCCCTCATTGTATATAACATGAATATTGCATGTTTACCTTTTCAGCCCCTGGATCTATGAATACTTCCATACAGAGGCTTAAACCTTGTAGAAAGTCTTTTTCTGTCTGCATTAATTCCTCTATCACTTTTTCTCTCTTTTCGTGTCTCTTTGCCTTCATTTCAGCTGACATCTTCCTTTCTTCTTCCTTCTTTTTTCTTCCTCAGCCCTCCTTTCCTCCTCCAGTCTCTTTTTAGCCTGCAGATCTCTCTCCTCAGGACAAAGCCTCTCTAAGTTTTCTGTAAGCAGTATCCACAACTAGCCATAATTTCTTAATACAAATGTACATACTATATGCAGTACATGTACTTTAAATGTACATTATATTGGAGATATTCTAGGAATTGACAAGTGGAAGATTGGAAACACTGGTGACTATATAATGTATACCAGTGAAATCACTTCCTGATTGTGTCCTTTATCTTTTCTTTTAAATTATTAGTTCATGAGAAATTTCCTCATTGGTAAAACAATATCACTACAACATGTACTACATGGACAAAATGAGGAGCACTTTATTAAACACGAGTGTATGTGAAACACACTGGACCTATCCGGCAAATTTAAGACCCATACAATTTACATCATCAACTATTTCTAACCAAACGTCCGATGTAGGTTCGCATATGTCCATTGCTATAAAATAAAGTTTTGTTTAGATTATAATACCTTTGAGTTTGTTGAGTTCTTCACTAAGACCCGTTATATTAGCATCATAGAAGGCTATATTCTCCTTCACATCCTCCCCTTGATCCTCCCCTGTATTACCTGATTGTATCTCATCTCGACTCTCCTTACATTTCTGAAAAAATGTAATTATAAAATGATAGCATTTGCTTCAGAAGTAATCTTCCGATAAAAGGCAATTAAATTAATTTCCTTGTGACACTTTAGTAAAGATACTTTAAAGTTCAAAGATTTTGAGTAAAGCAATACATATTCTTTGTTATGATAAATACTTTAATTCTGTATCATATTAAAGACCTCATACTGTACTGGCTAAAATTGGGGGGGGGGGGACTTTATTCTCTAAAAGCTTAATTAACAATTTAACTACAGTCAAACCTGTGATAGACGGTCGGCTTTTGGAAAAACCAAACATAGCTGCTTAAGACAGGTGACCTTCATTTCAGGTTGGCGATATACATTGTAGGGAACCGAAACTGAACTTACCATCTAAGGTACAACTAGGTTGTATTTCCGATCTTTTATTGAATAAATACAGCAATATGTTAATGATATGCATATTAGTGTACAAAAGCATTAAAATTCATACTTCTATAAGGAATATTTCAATTATTCAAATATATAAATTTACTTTTTTTACAAGAAATGGCCGTAAAAAACAGTATAAGACGTAATTTTGGTCAGAATTTTGTTGACTGCTGGTTGCGTTATGAGAGTGGCCTGTTGAATTAGGTACTTTTATACAGCAAATTGTGTTGGGGGGAGTAAAAAGTTACCATTGAGAGGGAGTGACCGTAGAAAACGAGTGACGGCAAGGACAGGTTTGACTGTAAAAAGGAAGGAAAGTAAATAGAGGGTACATACTGTACATTGTAAATAAACAAAATACTCAGCTTGCAATTTGCAAAGGAAATTATGAAATCTCAATTTTCAGTAAGATATTTTTTCAATGGTCCTCAGAGATTGATAATATGTAATAGAAATTCCCACCTCTAGATCCGTCTCAGTTTCTTGGATCCTCCTCCTCAGGTCGGCTATAACCTCTTCATTAGCTTCATCTGAAATATTCAAAAATAAAAAAAAATCAATTTTCAAACAAAATCTTTACTCAAAATTTATCCATCAAATTGAAATATAACAAGATCCCAATAGACAGTACTGCATATATGAAGCTGTAAAAAGCTATGTCATGTATGTTTGGGACAAAACTCATTTTCAGCACATGGCAACATACTTATGTATCCTTTTATGTACGAGGAAGTGCATTCCTTTAACCGATTATTTTAGACCCGACATACACAGAATGATTAGTAAATGTAATTAACCTTTCCCTGTATAAGAGTATGGATAAAGTCCTTGTATTAATAACCCTTTTCCTGATAACAACAATCAAGTTGTTTTTGATTGCAGAAAAAGGCATATTTTCCACAAAATGACGTCAAGACAATCAGTTTTTACGGTATATGCATCTATGTAACATAACAAGTATCAGTTTTTTGCCATCTAGAGAAAGTTTATCATGAAGTTATCATGAATAGGTCTATTAATAATAGAATTTCAAAATACTTTTTATCTTCTCAAACAGCTTACAAATGAGGAAATTATAATATCATTCTTTATAAATGAATCCAACCAGAATAATATAACTGAAAATATCCACAATGTCCAAGGCTCACTGTTGGGTAAAATTTAAAGTACTGCATTTAACACCCACTGTAAACATGGTAAATAACATGAATAATGGTGAAGCTTAACTTCTTAAATAATTTCTTGTAGCCAATGCCAATTTAGGGTTATTAGAAAGTATATATTAATTCTGTTTCTATATATATGTCATTCCTACGTTATTTTATCTTTTTCCAGTTTGACATTTTTTTAATTTAGAACAGACATCCCTCTTCTGTCCTGTCAGGTCTTCTACCTGCGCACCCTTTCTCTATTCCTCATGATAAAAATAAAATTCTATTTAAAGGAATTGTAACATCCATATTTTTCTTGCACTCCTCTCCATTACTTAAACAAGATGACAATTTGTGAAGTTGCATTAATTTTGCACCTCCCCATTGTACTATTTGATACATGGTGCATGTAAATATGACAATTAATTCACCATTACTTACCTTTGTGTACATCATCAGGTAGGGGCTCCATTTTCATTTTATTTACCTGAGCTACGCTATGTACATATGTAAACGTTTATCACTCCTTCAGTTTACTTACATACCAAGTGACCATTAAATACCGAAAAAACTTTAATAAATTACCCAAAGGTTAAAGATATGTGGCATTTATTACTGGCATCTTTCTTCCCTGTCACATACATAGTAGGAATTCTAATCAGGAAGCATTAATTTAATACTGCCATTATAGCTTAGCAACAAAATCCAGAGGATCATGACAGATTATAAGTTTACTTGCACACATGTAAGCATGATGAAATTCCTCTACAACCAGGATTCCTAATATTAATAAACTTTTTATAGTCAAACTAGAGGGTTCAGATTTATTCGTTTACACATAAAAAGCACTTAAATAAGATTTTTAAGTACTGACAACAACAAAAATAATTTTTGGCACTCATTTCAATAAATGTTTTCCTTTACAAAGATGCTTCCATAGGATTGAAAAGCAAATTCCAAACATTATATTCAACAAAACAATTCATGATTTTCAAAGTCAAGTCAAATGTCAAGATGAAGGTTATTGGGCTGGGGAGAAGATTTTTCAAAAGAAGGAAGGTAAAACCTACAAGATAAAAATTTTGGTACCAATCAAAAGGATTTGTTAAAGGAAAATACAAGTGAAATACATGTACATTGTGTATTACTGCTAGACTAGCGTTTTAGTGAGTTTAAGACCTGACATCACATTTTTTAACCTTATTTTTTATTATGATGTCATAGATCTGTTTTGACATCACAGTTAAAAGTTACGTCAACATGGTCAAATGTTGTGATGCCGGGTCTTGGACTGTTTACATTTCAGGTCTACTGCGGTAATGTGAAAATTGTCTATTAACAAACATGTATTACATATTATCATATCTATAGACTTACCAGTAGTATTGTCATCTTTCTCAGGGCTAAATCTCATCAGGTTATCACCATGCTCCTTGACAACTGGTGCCCTTGGTGGTGGTCTTTTTGGTGGTCTCATCACATCCTGTGGTCTGTTCGGTGCCTTCTCTACAGGTCGAGCGGGAGCTGGTCGCTGTGGTACCTTTCTTACAGGCTCTACTTTCTCTGGCATCAAGAGTTCCTTAGACGGTGCAGGGGCTATTCTTGGCCCCGTTGGTCTGGGAGGAGGGGGTTTCCGTAAAGATGGCTTGCGATCAAACAAATGTTCTGTCTCAAAACTTCTCTGGGGAATGGGTGGAGGCTTCCTCATGGGCAGCACTTTTTTCACCTCATCAGGTTCAACAAAGAAAGTGGACATGCCAACAGAGTACTCAGTCTTGGTTTTACTAGCTGATTTGGTTGAACTATAAGATGTATTAATCATAGGTCTTTCATGTTTGACAGAATCAGACATTGGGAAGTTTACACTGTGTCTCTTAGGGGTATTTGCAATACTTGATACTTGGCGTAATGGAAGAGGGGATATATCCTCAGTATTTGGTGTCGGCTCAAAAGCACTAACAGGTCTTTGTAATGAATCAGCTTTGGCTTTAGACATTTGATTTGATATCATATCATCCAATCCTAAATCTTTCATTCCTCTGATTTCCGTACTATCGTTTTCACTATTCTCTGTTCGTTTATCGTGTAACTCTAATGTTGAAGCAGATTTACGTACAGTTTGTAAATCCAACATTTTACTTGGTATGTCAAGGGACTGAAAAGATGAAGACTTATGTAAACCCCCAAATCCATTGCCGCTAACGAAACTGGTATCGAATGTCTTTGGTTTCAAAGGACTTGTTCTTCCAATTCCTGGCTTTGGTAGTAACTTGGGCTTTGGTTTCAGTGTAGGCTTAGGTCCCAGCTGAGGTTTTAATTTCACTGTACTAGGTAAACTAGACTTTGGCGTATCAACAATAGGAATTTCTTTGGTCTTGGCACTATTCATCAATCACAGGAGTATGAGTTTGTTCAACATTTTGTGTCTCTGGTACATTTCTATGTACTTCTTCATCTTCAACAGAATTTTCAGGTAAAGATTTAATACTGGAGGGACTATCACTAAGAAACTCTACAAACTGTTTTGGGCAGAGTCCAATTTCCCCAGCCTCATTCCTTGCTTTAATCCAGTTTTCATCAACTCTCTCTATAATGGTCACAGTATCACCCTGCTCTACATGTAAGATCTCCCTCTACTTCCCCAAGAAATTCATGCAAAACTAATGCATATTCCTCTTTTCCTGAAGCACAAGGCGGGACAGTTTGTGAATTCAAGTCAACTTGACTCTTCTCAGATCTGCCTTCTTCTTCCTGTTTTCTAGAAGCTGAAATGTCTTCCTCTTTTTCCCCCTGTTCAGAATAAGCATATGGACAATCAACAATAATTGACACAAAAGATGTGGGAAAAATCCCTATTTTTCCATCAATTTCACCCTCTGTCCACTGTTCATCAATATGTTGAATCAAATAAATAATCTCATTGGCCTCAAATGTAAGCTCATCGACCGACTGACCAGCAAACGGAAACTGAGCGACACCATACGGATTAACACTAGATTCCACACTCTTGGTGTTCTCACTAGTGTACGCTGCATTGTCCGCGGACGACTGATCGGAGTACCCTGCGATATGATTGGTATTTACACTAATGCCACTATCATATGACTCACTGTTCTGTGGAGAATCTAACGAGTGACCAGCACTATTTGAGAATGGTTTGTTGAATACGGAATCCTCTACATGTGAAACAGGATCAGGCAGGACCTTGTGATCGGAACTTAAACTTCCATAGTACGATTGATCAAAAGAGTAAGATTTTTGTAAATACTGTGAATTTGACTTTTCATTCCAAGTTTTGTTCTGACTAACACTAGATTCCTTCTTGAAGCTACCCTGTTGGGAACTTGGGGCAGAATTGTCATCTTGTAGTAATTGCACACAAGACGAGAGGAACATACCCTTCTTACTACCGAGTTCCCCATAATACCAGTCGGAATCGATCACTTCTGTCACTGTGATTATGTCCCCTGTACTGAAGCTAAGTTCCTCATCTAGTTGAGCTACTGAATCACAAAGGGCTTGAGCAAAGAGCGGTTCAGCAGAATGGCAGCTCTTACTACGATCACGAAGACTTGCCGGTATTTCTAATTCGATCACATGAGTTAATGGGAAAATGCCTTCTTTTGATCCAATCTGTCCTGACCACCAGTTTTCATCCACAGATTGTAAACCTATAATTATTGCACCTGTAAAGAAGATAAGTAGATGTAGGCCAAAACACTACATGAATACATGTACCTTAAAGAAAGATGGATTCAGACATATGTGCAGTTCAAGAAGGTCAAAATTCAAGATGAGGGTCAAGGTCACATGGTCAAAAGTCATGGTATCAAATGAAAATCTGGTCATGTGAAATTTACATGACATGTTTGTGAAATACAAAAGCTCTACCCCCTATATTACAAGAGATATGGCGGACTTAAAAGCTTTATCTAAAAGTCAAATTATAAGGTAAAGGTCACTTGATCAAAGTCATTATATCAAACGAAAGCCTAGGACATGGGGATAATGTTCAAATACACGTATTCATAAAAAATAATTCTAAAATAATTAATGATTACCTAAAAGAATATACTGAATAATGACACTAAATTTGCTGTATACTCCACAAACAGATAATCAAACTCAAGATACATGTACCTTTTCTGAATTCTAAATCTCCCGGTTGCAGAGCAGGAAAGTTTTCTATAGCACCATATATCTTTTGATTTTCCTGTACTGCAGGTAGGGTAAGTTTTTCTACGAAGCTGGATGGAAAGTTTCCCTCTTGACCCCTCAACTGACCACACAGCCAATTGTTGTCCACTGCTGACGTCACTCTAATTATGTCCCCTTTTTGTAGATTGATCTCCTTAGGGTGATTTGTATCAAAGTCATACACGGCTCTCACATACTGATTCACATACTCTTTAACCTCTGGCTTCATCTAAAATAGAAATATGGGTATGCACAACCAATGTAATTGCCCGAGATGAAACTACTGAAAAGAATGTGTTGCTTTTTGCATGTATACATCCGTGCCATCACAATGCAAAAGCTCTACAAAAACCTGCCACAACGGCTGTTCTAACCTGCAAACTGAAATTGTAACCTAAAGTTGTACATGTAATCCAGATAACCACACCCTCTGCTACTGAAGTGACAGAAGGCCAACCTAAGTCCGCACCGATTGCCCATTGGTCTCATTGGTTCATGTGTAGTCATTTGTGTTTGATGTTTCTATGTGATTAGGTGTTCCTGTACCTTTTGTGTCTCTTTCTGTGCGTGTCTTGCTCTGTGTTTTTGCATTGGGTGTTTTGGGGTTTTGCTGTGGGTGCTACAACCTGGTGTTGTTGGAGATCCCCTCCTTTGTTTTGCAGTGGGTGTTTTGGGGTTTTGCTGTGGGTGCTGCAACTGAGTGTTGTTGGAGATCCCCTCCGATCTAACTTTTAACGTCTCCTTTTTACCTTGAAAATGCAATTTCAGAAAACAAGAATGAAACTGACAAATGTGGCATGAAATCGCTTGTTAGTGCATTATGTGTATGAGAAATGCACTTGCTATGTATTGCATACCAGTACCCGTAACAAAAGCACAATTTAAGGCACTTACTCTATAAAGCACGTCAGAAATATGGAGGGTAAAGTCTAGAAATGTTTGGCATATTTTGGCAGTTTAGGTCATGTCTTCAATATTGTTTATTGAGAAATCCAAGGGGAGAAGAGCAAGAGTTCCATCCAACATAAACATGATAAAAGTTGAATCCATCCTTGAATTAAAGTCAAATCATTTCCCTGTCAAACCCTGCCAATGTGGCTGCCGTTATTTGCTGTTAAAAAAATTGATTGGGCATTCAGATTTCAGCACTTCAGACCATCAAACCTCTGCAGGGCCCTCACACCCATTTTTGGGACTGGGGCCCGGGGCCTCTGAAATCGGGGAAAATAGCATCATTTTCTAAAAAATTGGAAAATATTTAACATAAGTTTGGATGCCTTTTGACTAGAAAATGAGAATTTATAATTCATTTCGCTGAATTTTCCATGAGGTGTCAAATTAGGAAAAATGGTCAATAAATTGGGAAAAAAAGATACTACATGTATATTTTGCATTGCGACTGGGATCCAATGTGGGCCCCAAATTAGGATTAGAGCCCTGCTCTGTATAATAGACCTTTTTCACATTACAGCTAGCTGGGTTCTCATTAAGAGCTAGTGACCGGCGATTTCTCGCCTCCTACTTTTGGTAAAATTGCCGCCTACTTTCCGTAAAAAAAGTGTCGTATTTCAATGTCAATTTCTTTAAGTATAAAATTGAACGTGTACTAAAACTTAAAAAAAATTATGTTGAGTCTATTGATGCATCCACAAGATATGAGCCAACAGTAACTGCCCCCTCGCAGAATTCAAAATGTCACATACTCGTTTAATATTTTGCATCCATAGACCAAACGTTCGTCAATCATGATCTATACTAAAACCCAATGCTCTCAAAAAATTTGGGAGGAAAATGTTTTTTATTTGAAAAATCCAGAATTGTTCACTATGAGGAGAGCCATAAAAATACATCAAATTACCAATATTATGACCGATAGTTCAAAGCTTTCATGGGCAAAAGGGGGGGGGGGGAATAAACGTAAGATTTATTTTTCATGTACATGTTGCAGGAATCAGAAAGCTATTGAGTTAGTTTACAATCTATTTGGATAGAAAGAAAACAACTATTTCCCAGTATACTAGGAAGTTCCAAACATTTCTCTTATACTATAATTATAAATCATGAGAATGCTAGTGATGAAAATTGTTCACAAAACTTGCAACACATGTTATAAAAGAACTATTGAAGGAAAAAAATCTATAGTATTTCTTTACCATCTAGATGGCTGGAAATGCCCTCCATTGCCTTCTAAATTTCAAAAATATATACTTGATTTTATGGTATTTTACATGTATAGAGTCTAAATGGCGGGAAATGCCCTCAATTGCCTTCTAAATTTTAAAAATTTTCCAGGGGAGCATGCCCCCGGACCCCCCTACAGGTCTCGCACTGTCGCATCCTTTGATTGCCTCCTACTTTTTCTTGATTCACCTCCTACTTCCAAACTTAATGAGAACCCTAAGCTACACTTGCACTTTAGACATGCCAAGACCCGACATCACTACTTTTGACATCATTTCTTATTGAGACGTCATAAATCTGCTACGACGTCACAGTTAAATTAAGTTATCTCAAATCCTGTAATGTCAGGTCTGAAGATTTGTAAAAATGCAAGTCAACTGCGGTCATCATGGTAATTAATTTATATGAAAATCGTCTATTGGACCATCTAACCTTCAATTCATTTCGGTATCAAGTTTGAGTCTGTCTTATACAGAATTTTTCGGTAGATATCCATTGCTATTGGGTCTTCAAACTATCAGACCTTCAGTTCAGTGTACATAGATACCACCTCAAATAGGTGTACCATCCGAAGACGTAAGCTGTATGTTGGAATTTTGACCTATGCAAGGGACCCACCCAAAGCAGTGATGGTTGCGGAATGTTTGTCATTTTCATGCATCAGTATGGTTAGTCCTGCTTACAAGACTCCGGTATACTGCTAACGCATCGGAGTCTTGTAGCCCGCGCCATTTTGGTAACGCGTTCTTTACGCATCGGATGTTAGCGGAAACTAGAACAGGGAAATTACGATGATTTTAGCACTGACAGCGAGTAAGATTAAATTGAAAGGATGGATTATAGCGAGCGGAGCTCGCTGCAAAGGCCCGAAGGGCCTTTGCAAGCGAAGCTCGCCCTTATGGTAACGCGTATACACATATCTTATTGAGAAAATATGCTGAATCAAAGAATGAGAATGTACTACTATGCTTTCAAAAAAGTTTCGTCCCCTCGCAGACAGAGTTACTGCGGAGATGCTGGATATTGCCATTTAGATTTTTTTTCGACCCCAAGTAGACGTATATGTTATACTCGATTTTTGTTTATAAGTTAAATTTATTGAAAATATTTTTCGTAAATCAGGTAACGATAAAGCATCAACAAGGCGGCGTAACCACGGGAAATCCGACATTTCCGGTTTTAAACGAGTTGTTTCGCTCTGATTGCTTTTCCCGTCTCGGGTGGTTTCGTACTGTCAGAAGTCAGAATATTGAAACAGAAAGTTTTGTCAGATAAGATAAACCGTCATAGTCAAAATAAAAAAGAAAAATCTTTTTTATTTTATATAATCATATCTATTGGATCATGTAAACTTGGCGATCGCAATACTGGTATACCAGTATTGTTGACAATACTGGTACAAATTTTTGTTCCAGTATTGTTGTACAGATACTGGTATTCCAGTATTGTTGGGATAAAAAAATTATTTTGTGAAAGTGACAATACTGGAATTCCAGTATTGTAAATTTTACAATACTGGAAGATACTGGAAAAAATAAAAATACTGGAATATCGATTTTACCAGTATTGTCCATGTCACAATACCGGTAGACTAGTATTGTCCAGTATTTTCCAGTATTGTCATATATACAATACTGGTATACCAGTATCGTAAAAGTAAGAATACTGGAAGACCAGTATCGAAATTGTGACAATACTGGTATTCCAGTATTGTTGAATTTGCAATACTGGTATACCAGTATTGTTGAATTTACAATACTGGTATTCCAGTATTGTTATATTGACAATACTCGTATTCCGGTATTGAAATATGACCATATTGGACATGAATCCTACACTTTATTTACTTTGAAATAAAATACAGAGTATTGTAAATGTGACAATACTGGAATTCCAGTATTGTTACTTATTCGATACTAGTTTTCCAGTATTGTTCTGACTGTGATGCCCCTGACAAATCTGATGTGGCAGCGAGACTTGGTTCCTACCATAGCCAAGCGCTCTGTGTACTAACCATGAAGCGACCCCAACTCAACTGTGCAATTCAGGACAGTGCTTCATCTTTGTCCGCGTTACAGACTCAGATGGAGGTACCTACCAGGACTGTTGACGAGGCACGTGTGGCTCTTCTGCTTGCAGAACTGCACTCTATATTTTCATCTCATTGATAATGTTTCATATAGTGCATTTCATGTAGTGCTCTTTGTTTCATACCAGTACTAGTATTACTAATCTGACGATACTGGGAAACCAGTATTGTTCCTCTGATAATACTGGAAAACCAGTATTGTTACTCTAACAATACCGGTATTCCAGTATTGTTAGAGTGACAATACTGGTTTTCCAGTATTAGTAGATAAACAATACTGGTGTTCCAGTATTGTTTGATTTACAATACTGGTATTCCAGTAGTGTTGAATTTACGATACTGGTATTCCAGTATTGTTGAATTTACAATACTGGTATTCCAGTATTGTTGGATTTACAATACTGGTATTCCAGTATTGTTGGATTTACAATACTGGTATTCCAGTATTCTCAATTCTACAATACTGGAAAACCAGTATCTGCAAAAAAAAATGTTGTTAATTTAACAATACTGGAATACCAGTATCTTCCAGTATTTTACCAGTATTGTACATAACGAACAATACTGGAAGATACTGGTGACAATACTGGAACAAAAATTTATACCAGTATTGTCAACAATACTGGTATACCAGTATTGCGATCGCCAAGTTTACATGATCCTATCTATTTTCTCTCCGCTCGCACAAAAAGCTTTGCCTTGATTCATATTATATTAAATTATTATTGACTAACCTTTAAAATGTTATATAAAGTCCAACACTTAGTGTAATCTTGTCATTATTTGATCACATTGGATCCACCAGTGGAATTTAGTGATTCAAAAACTCGAGCCCGAGTTTTCATTCGGATCATTAGATTTCAAACAAATAACATATATTTGATCAACAAATTAATTACAATAATAATAATTGTAATTTAATTTGACAATTCAAAGGTAAGAAAATGGTGTTTGTTCAACATAAAGGCAAAATAAATATGTTTTATGCTAGGCGAAATCCCTCTTTGCCATTTAAGAGCTGACAGATATAACCTTGCGTCTTGCAGCAAGGTTATATGTTATAGAACTACAGTATGGTCAGACTTACAAGTCTACAAAGTTAGAAAAATTGATGAACAAAGTTTCAAATAATTTCCATATAGATCGATAAGTTGAAGGTTCCCTTATCTCTTTCCAACCAACTGATACAAAGATCTGAAGTAGAAACGGAGGATCCTGCACAAAGATAGATTTTAGGACGAAATATGCTAGTTTTAGCTCGAAATGACTCTGTTGTTTCGATTTTCGTTGTATTTTTCACCATACAAAGGAGATACTTGGTTAAAAAATTCAAAGATCTACTCATGTACACAATAAATGTTTTAATCACCTTTTACAGAACGAAATGGCTATTTCTAAGGCGCTTTCAATTTGGCAGGTGTCTGTTTCGATAAAGTTCGTGGCGCCATCTTTGTTTTGGTTTGCAAGCTTAGAAGTTATGTCCCCGCCCCCTTCCGATAAAGACCTTAAAAAATTGTTGTCGACATTTGAAGAAATTGTACCACTTTTCTAAAATTCTGTCTTTTGGGGTTTTTAGGAATTAAGGGGGAGGGGTACTTTTTTCCTGAAATAATATGAAACATGGCAAAGCCATCAAAGCGCGCCAGCTACTAGTTAAACAATAAATTCTAGATGAATACTAGCTGATAAGTAAATTTATAATTGATTGTATAGTTTTAAAAAAATATATATTATAATAAGAAAAATATATATATACATGACTCCAATATAAACAGCACCGTGAAAA
Organism: Pinctada imbricata; assembly: GCA_033119305.1. Lineage (NCBI taxonomy): Eukaryota > Metazoa > Mollusca > Bivalvia > Pterioida > Pteriidae > Pinctada > Pinctada imbricata. The sequence continues at coordinate 46,308,973 of VSWD01000005.1, read as the reverse complement.
GGTAAAAACAACCACGTTCACTGTTGTTTTTTTTTCTTTTTTTCAAGTGACACATTCGCCTTTGATCAAATTCAATGAACATCCCTTGAAAAAAAAAACTTAAGAAAAAATTTATATATACAATACTGAAACATCACAAAAAGGTACATACAAGAGACTACAACTTGATGTACATGTATTTTGCCCCTGGTAAGTGGCAGATTTGTAAACTATGCAAGAAGTGTGAGAGTGGTTTTTCACTTAATGTTTTCCAATCTAAAGAGATGTGTTTTGTGTGTAAATGTCATGATGAGCTTTTTTGAATAAATATTGTTAAAGAGCTTAAAGATATTTTTAGTTTGTACATTTACAATTTGCGTGATTTTGTAAAGTATGTATATATATATTATATAATTATCAATGCACTACTTTTCAAAGACATCAACACATAACAGTGTTGGCCATGCATATTTCATTCCTACTCACTCAAACCAAGCTAGATCCTGATCTTTTCACAGTCACAGAGGAACCCCCCCCCCCTGGATTTTGCCAAAAATCCGAATTTTCCGGGTTAATTTTTTTATGTATGATTCTTTTCAATTGAAAAGCTGGAAACACATGACTGACGACTGGACCACCATGGACAAATCAAGTTTTCTACATCTGCCGCCATACCTGTTGCCTTAGCTTCAATATTTTGCCCATCTCACACGTTATTTCTATTCGGTATAACCGAATAGAAATAACGTGTGAGATGGACGAAATATTGAAGCTACTGTTGCCTCAATGTCTCCTTACAGAGTCTGAGAGTCCTGCTCAGTTCAGTATGTTGTTGAATTGAAGTCAAGCAGATTAAGGGATTGACTGTCTGACAAAAACTTAAATATTCACATGATTCATTAAGAAGCCTAGGAGAGGGCATCATATATTAATCATGTTATGAAAACTTTTGCCCAATCCTTTTTCACTGAATTGTTTTAAATAAAGGATGATTATTGTCAAAATCGTAAAGAAGTAGACGCAAAAGTTCCTCAATTCCACGTACATGTTCTCACAATTCATATATAATTACCTGGTAAAACTATATCAATTGATAGAAAAGTACCGATAGCTTTTTCCTCACGGCGATGACATGTGACCACTGAAGCATTACATATAACGGGTATTCAAACCGTACGTTTACCTATTCATTGATAAATACATGTACGATTCTTTTCTTTCGATTATTATTTGTTGAATCTCCAGCACAGAAGTTATACTACGTTCATATAAGTATTTATCATCTGATAATAAATTCATCTAAATATAAAGTATGTTATAAAAATTTCGTAAACTACATAGATAGACGATTTCCACAACTTTCATTTTCACATTTCACAAACTGATTGATAAGGCAATACTTTGTTGATTTCTTGTTTTACATCTTCGGCATCTCTTCTCGAGACAAGTGTACGAAATAGATTACGTACAAAAGATGTATTTTCGGGAGTCTTCGAGATGTACAATTAAAGCATAAATTCATCATAATTTTTCATCAGTCATTTAGTTTATCTTTGTTAATAAGGATAATGCTTCCAAATTGAATCGATAAATCTCTCAATCACAGGGATTTATCACGCCTCACAATTCCTAAATTTACTATGGATTATCTATAATAAATAGAGCAACCGGGAAGCGTGATAAATCCCTGTGCTCTAAATCTTACAAAAATGCGCCATGCATGACATTAGACAATAACAAAAAAAAAAAAAAAAAATAAAGTAGACAAGACGGACGGACAGATATAGCTTCACACGCCAATTATACATGTTGTTTTACGTACATGCTAGTATCTTTTTCACTCGTGCATGCATGAATTCAATCTGGGTTATTTGGACCGACTTCTAAAGGACATATTTATTTTATTTTATTAATTATTCAATCATAAACACCTTACTGATCATTATAATTTGCAGTTTTATTAACGAAAATCGTTAGATTAGATTCATAGGAAATATATTTCAATAATTTAGACTTTCATCGCATAACTTAGCCATTGAAACAGGAAGATTTTTGAAATAGAGAGAAAAAGAAAGAATTTGTTTTATTTGCTCAGAAACAGTCGAATATTAAACGTCAGACGAATTTCACTTTATTTTGCAATGTCCTGTAGATCTACGAAAGAAATTTATAAATCATATTTTTGGAAGAAAGCTTCTTGTTTTAAATTAGTTCAGCTACTTTCATCAACAAATGTGAAAACGCTTAGGAATTTAGGAAAATATTTTGCAAGTGCCTATAAACTCCGACCCTTAAGCTTGTAAGTTATATACTTACATGTATAATTATGCTTATTACGTTTGTATATGTCCGTTCTCCGTGTGTTTATATGTATTATATGTATGGCTGAACAGCCTATGACTTTAAAAGTTTAAATGAAGTCTCAAGAAAAATATGAAAAAGGACTTTTTTCAAAATTAGCAAACAGAAAATCATGTATGTCAATTGTCAATAAAAAAAAATCTCCGAAGAATTGAATTTTGATACGGATATACATAGACTGATGTCCTCGGTGAAGTTGCATGAAAACTCAAGCCTTGAAATAAGCTTAAAACATCTTTTCTTTGTTTTTGCGATGTATTATTTGATCTTGTAGAAGTAGCCATATTTCTTTTATGCGTTGCTTTACGGTACAGAAATGTATGAAAACTACTCAGATTACTACGCATGACTGGTCAAGTGTTATAACCGCAAGGAAAAAGTTAGCGGAACTTTCTACCAATTGATAAAGTAGTACGAGGTAATTTTAAAGGAATTGTGAGAACATGTTGGAGGAATTCAGGTAAAAATTCGTCTACCGATTAACGAGTTTTGCAATAAACTAAAAGGTCTTAATTTGTTATTTCAGTGGTTTCTTCAAGTCTTATTCCTTGACTCTTTTGACAAAATTTATCAGTGTGTATTCTGCTTTTGGATGATGATGATTATATGATTTACACTTCAATTTTAATTTTCTGTTCCTATTTCCATCAGTAAATATGGCAAAGAAGACAGAAAACTTTACGTACTCTGGTGGTTCTTTCTAATGCAGACTATATTTTAGAAAAAAAATCTCATGCAAATTTCGATTATATCAGACTCAGTAAAGACTGAATTAATGACCCTATGTTATATGCTGGCACCCTGCCGCACCCATTCATATGATTGAGTTTTTGATCACTCTTTGCTAGTCCCGCATTTTCTACGTGTATAATCATGTAGTTAGTTTTAAATTTGTTTTGTCTTGGTCACTTTGTTACTTTTATTTTGATGTATGCCAACATGTTTGGTGATATCAATAAATATTTGAAATACCTATATGAGTCATCCAGGTAGCTAGACTAAATAATCCAGTCTCTCCGCTGCCGCGAAAAGCGGCAGCGGAGAGACTGGATTATTTAGCTGTTAGCGGCAGCGGAGAGACTGGATTATTTAGTCTACCAGGTAGCTTATCCTGAACTCCCCACCTCCCCCGGTCCATGCATACGCTTAGAGGATAGATTTGGTGGCCAGTAACCCGCCCCCCCCCCTTCTCCTACTTATCATCAGACTTATCGGCTTTTATTCATTGAATTATATTGCAAACCTTTGCCGCCTATGACTGTAACTTGTTTGAAAGTTGCCCCCCCCCCCTAGGATTAATGATTTTGCCTGTACAAATTACCTCAATTTGACCCCCCCTCCTTTCTTTAGAACAATGACCTCTGATTTTTAAAAATACCTTTCTTGGAACTTCTTGTGACGTAATTAGTAATCGATGCACATGGTCTCGAAGCACCGAGATAGTAAAAATCCGAGTCACTATGTGAAGTGCATGGAAAATGAAAGTAATACAACTTTCAGTTTTAGTTTCTATTTCTTGATAAGTTAACATTGGCCCTGTGATTGATGACGTATTTTTGTAGAGTCTGCAGCCGACCATGTGCATGTATTTGTTGTGTTGGGATTTACCTCTTTTTAAGCTTTCTCTGTACCAGTAGATTTTATATTCGTAATCACTGCATACACAATGTTAATCTACTGGTATCAGAAGTAACAACGACTTTCCGTTTACATTGCATTGACACGGACTGACGAAGTAAATTGTAAGCTTTTGTTTTTTTTATGTGAGCTCTTGCTGATCGACAAATGTTTGGATTGTTTGGCAGTCGCGGTTCATAAGCTCCAGAAATCATTGAAGTCTTTCTATCGTGTCTACTGTGATGAAAAAAGAATAAAAATAAACATGTAAACATTTTGCAGACTTTGATAATGATTCCAAAATGAAAGACAAACTTTATTTAATTTTTATTTTAACGAGTATAGTGAAGCATCTTTATGAGTTAGAATAATAAATACAGTATTTGATTTTTAAATGTTGGTAATTTTTTCCTCCTATGTTCCCCATGAATCAAAATGGCGTCCGCAAACTGAAACGTTTAGGCTATAGCAAAGGAACATAACTCTGTATAGGACCTGATCGTAATAGCGCTTTCGCACGCGCGCTTCGCGCGCGCGCTGGCGCGCATATCATGAAAGAGGGTTTGAATAGTTAAATTTTATTTATTTCGGTTAAATTAGGCTTACGGTACCACAGTATTCCAACTAAACAATAAGCATGAAAATTCTGGTCACGAAGAATCTCAGTGGCGGATTCAGGGGGTGCAGAGGGAGCGTCCCCCCCTCCCGGCACTGAACCAAAATTTTAAAAAAATCCCTGTATTTTGGTCCATTTTCAGTAAAAATCGGCAAAATTCGCCCCACGACCCCCCGGCAAAGGGGGCGCTGGATCCGCCACTGAATCTTCATGTATACATATGTGAAATATCAAAACCCTACCTCTTATAGTTTAAAAGTAGGTCAATGTCAAGCTAGGTCACTAGGTTAAAAGTCATGATATCGAATGAAAGTTCTGGACATGAGCTAGGAGTCTATATATGTGAAATATCAAAAACTTACCTCTTATAGTTTAAAAGTTGTGGTCAAAGGTCATATTCAAGGTCACTTGGTCAAACGTCATGATATCAAATGAAAGATCTGGTCATGAGGAATCAATATGTGAAATATCTCGAGTCCAGTAAGATATCAAAACCCTACCTCTTATAGTTTAAAAGTTGGTCACTAGATGAAGAGCCATGTTATCAAATGAAAGGCCTGGTCATGAGAATTCTGCAAGTGAAATATCAAAGCATATCCTCTATAATTCATGAGATAAAGCAAAGGTTTAAGTTTTTCAAAAGTAGGTCAAACTACAAGGTCAAGGTCACAAGGTAAAAAATTTTGGTATCCATATATAGAAAGGTCTTGTCACAATGAATACACATGTGAAATATGAAAGCCCTGTCACTTGCCATTCAAAAGTTATGGCCAAGGTTAAAGTTTTTCAAAAGAAGGTCGAACTCCAAGGTCAAGGTCACAAGGTCAAATTTTGTTGCTGAACTTGATTCGTCTCATCATGGTTTTATTACCATGTCAAGTTTCAAATTACTCCTCCAAGCAGTTTTCTCTCAACGGACTTAAACGCAACACCTTCACCAAAATATTGACGTATTGAGGGACTTCACCATTTCATACACCGCATTTTGCATCGCAATCCGACCAAAAATTATTTAGCTATCATTTTTATAAGTATGTGCATCCAAAGCCAGAAAAGTGCCATACTTTTTTATGTCAACAGTGTTATATTTGACACCATGATTACCTTTGGGCTTAATCAAAACTGTAATCATGATAACTATTTTATTCCGGTATCTTGGGTTTTTTTTCTTCTTCTTCTTCTTCTTCTTCTTCTTCTTCATAGTATCCGGTATACCATCAAAATTGAAGATTATTTACCGGTGCATTTTAACACAATTCTTCTCATATCTAACATTTGTACAGGTAAGTATAAAAGTATCTAAAAGGTATGACCTATCTTAAGGTACATCGCGGCGTTACGGCACGGAAAATTTTGCGAGAAGACATAGCCTGAAAATTTGTCTACATGAAATTTAAGATTTGATCAATCTTTGATATAATTTTCATGTAATCATTTCACGAAGTTTTTCGAGATTTTCAGCCTCAAAGACGGCATTGACGTTCTAATTCGAAAATATGCATTTTCTGAACTAAAATAATTTTAATCTAGAAAATTGACCAAGGAGGGTGAAAAGGGAGATCAAAAATATTGTTGCCATGTTGAGTTTTGTTTTTCTGCGGATTATTGTGTCTCTAAGGGGAAATTTGCAATTTTTATTGCCATTTTGCAACTTATTATTCAAAAATCCGCACTCATTCAAAAGGCAAAACACGGCTTGCTTCATTATCACTTTCTCCATTAAGTTGTGGAGGTCCTTTAAGCCCTTCTTACTCGTAAAAGAAGAGAATGAACTGGATTCGAATATATAAAAACATGGATAGGTCTTCTCGGCAGATTTTTTGCAATTTAAGATTGAAAATTTGTTTTGCGTGGCCTCGGCGTCAATTTTACTCGCAACGTCAAAGTCACAGCGTGTTCAGATCGCATATGTCAACATGACGTCAAGGAGTATGCGGAATATTTGATTCTCTGTAACAGTCTTCTTTAAAACATCCAGAAACCCCCCCCCCCTTTTTTTTTTTTACATGTACATAACATTTTTTTCTTCAAATATTTGAAAACATCAGACGGACGGACATGCTCATTACTATTTAATCCGATATCTTTTGGCGGGGTATACAAAAAATTCCCTCTTGTTTATATGTACATATACTTTATAATATCGGAAAAGGGTTGGGGAGGGGCGGTCCATATAAAATATACATTGTGATTTGCATAAAAAACTCAAAAATCTAAGTAATTTATCGTTGAATTTTCCGATAACAAAAAATAAATAAATAAATAAATAAATAAATAAATAAATAAATAAATAAATAAATAAATAAATAAATAAATAAATAAATAAATAAATAAATAAAATAAAAATCCAAACAAAAAACAAACAAAGAACTTGCACATATGACCTTTTTTTTTAGCTTGTCAGGATTGTTACAGGTTGAAAATAAATATTCTGATCTTTAGTTACTGGAAAATAAATATTCCGGCCGGCCCTGCGTTGAAAATAAATAATCTGACCCACCCGAAAAAAAACTTGCCAGCCCTCCTCCTTCCCCCTCAGGATCGAATTGGTCGGCCCCTTACAAAACAATTCCGGTTCGCTCTGCTTTCTGATATATATATATATACAAATCTTTGTCTTACGTCATAATCGAACTTTCAGACACTATGTATTCCTAAACTCTTAAAGTAAATCACCGCTTTGCATATCATTTAAAAAGTATTGAGAAGATTAATTCTATTTTATAAGGCAGCCCCTCCTCCTTTTCTGTCGGACAACCCCCCACCCCCACCCCCGCTTTCCCCGATTGTGCAAACTGAGAAACAAGCAACAAGGAGAGCGATAAAAAGACTGATCAAAAGTAAACTTAAGCCTTCACCAGATCCTATAGAAATTTGGAATTATATTCATTGTACCTTGTGTCAGAACAAAAGAGTAAACGAATTAAAACAGATGGGAAACTTTAAATTTGATTTTTGAAAACTAATCACGACAGCTTTTGAATTTCAATAATTTTTTATCACGATAGAAATATTAAGGATATACTATTGTATAATCCTGAGATGAAACCAAATTATATACAATACCGTATAACCTTGTATATTTCATGCAATGTCTTACATGTACATGTATATGCAATATTATGTTATCATTATCTATAGAAGATATGTGCATTTTTCATGTCAGCATACAAGTTGTGGTGAATAAAAACAATAAAACAGTAAAGCCTTCTCCGTCCGTCTATATGGTACAATAAAGAAATTAGATAAGGATGAAGGAGGATGGATGAAAGAGCATTAATTTCCAACGTAATATTTGAAGAAAAAAATTGCATTCATATATCATTCCCTAGAAATAGTCAAAATATAACCAAACATCCATCAAAGTTTCCGGTTCTCATTGCAAGCGTGTCTAAATACATTGACTGAATTTAGACTCATTGTAAAGTTTATGTTTAAAAATTTCGGCTCGCTACGCTTACTAGAAAATAAAAGTATTAAAAAAACGCCATTATTTGCGCCCTAACGATATATGTCGCGCAACGTAACGTGACGTTACGATCGAGTAAGGTTTATGACGTCATAGCGTAGATGTGCACATAAAAAAATTCGAGGGTGAAACCTGCGTACACATTTGATTGTGATGAAAGCTTCCCCGCGAGCTACGTTAAACAGGTTTTGGAATCAGTTACCATGGTTACTGTGGTGGGGTTTCATTAGGAGATGTCACGGGGAGTTAAGAAATTGTATGACATATTCGTTAACATGTTTAATTCGTAAAAAGTAAAAAAGAAAATATCTATATCGTATCTGGTTTTTGTACAGCGTCGGCCGCATGTGCATATTATAACGTTATGTCAGTATAATATCATTATCATCCATCAAGTTGTTAGAATTCATGCAATCATATTCTTCCTTCACGGACAGGAACACGTTACGTCGCCTTACAGTACCGTTGTCAGAAGCATTTAAAGTTCTGCACTTAAAACCGTCCGTTGACATTATGCAACAGGTGAGGATATGTTGGAAACCATCCGTTTTCATGAAAATTATCGACAAAATTTCAGTAAAATCACAAATAAATCATTAGGTAACCGGTGATTTCTTTTAAAAAGCCAATGGGGGGTAGCCACACGCTTCAGTAATACATTATTACCATGAAATGAATAAAACTCCTTTTATGTTTTGAGGAGATCTGATTGGCAATGACCGACTGTCAGCAACGAAAACGGAAATTTGAACAGGAAAAATATCCTGTCTCTTAATTATTTGATTTTATATACCAATTTTATGTAGAAAAGTATCGACAACATTATCCAAACAATATATGTGAATGGCCCTCTTATACATTGCATATTTATTGCATACTTTGATTATTTGATAAAGAATGTCCGTTGTTATGACAAGACAAGAAGATATGGTCCGTTGTCATGACTCTTAACGGTATTTGGGCATGAATGGAGAATTGAATCTTTATTTCGAATGTAAGGCTGAGCAATTAAATTAGCTAAGTTAATTCTTAAAGTATTCAGTTCTCTTTTTTTCTTTTCTTTCTTTCTTTTTTTTTTTCTTTTTTTTGGGGGGGGGGGGGGGTAAAGCATGATATCATATTTGTATAGAAAAGATTTAGAATTGAAAATATGATTCATGAATTTGAAGAGGTGTAGCATGAATTTATGAATTTATCCATTGATCAATTAAACAATAATTGTTAAAGGGATTTTGAAGTCATATATATAACGTTTAAAACAGAGACATCAAATATCGGTCATTGAAGACATTTTGATAGCCTCAGCCTTTATCACGTAATTGTTCCGAACGTTCTTTACACGAAATCGCTCTTTGATCTAGAATTTTCGCATGCATTTTTTCAGAAACAATAAGATTCTTACCTACAGATGGGTTATTAGGAAACGTTTTATCGAAAGGGACAAAATGGATCTCAAATGCGCAAAAATGAATATAAACGTACAAAGTAATAAAATACTTGTAATAAATTGCCATTATAATTTTGCCCATAGTAGATCCCTATAACTGCAATACACTTACTTGGGAACCCCCCCCCCCCCTCCCCCTGGCAGAAAAAAAAGCTTTATTGTAGTCTTTGAAGTCTCTTAAAGCAGATTTCACTTGCCTACCATCAATGGTTCGGATTTTCTCTTTGAAACATTAAATTTTATAATTTTGCATCCAATAGAGATCTTCGATGGGGGTATGATATAGACCTTTAAAAAAATTAAACTTTATTTATTTTACAACGTTTAACAAACAAGTTACACTACTATATTAAGATATGTCTCACGTTGACTCAGATGTTGGCGTGAGGGGGTCCAAGGAGCAGGAGGAAACCAGAGTACCCAGATAAAAACCTCATAAAAAACCATATAAGACCCTACGCCAAATCTGATATTCGAACCCGGGACCTTAGAAATGAGAAGCGAGCGCGCTACCACTGCGCTAATCCGGCCACTGAAATAAATTCTGCACGTATATGTCATCTGATGATGAAAATTGTACTTATTATGTTTATTTACATTTGTGTGTGTCCGTATGTAGGTTCGTGTGTCTTTTTTATGTCAGCGTCGATATCGGTGTCTCCGTCTGCCTGCATGCGAGTGAGTTCTTTTGTCCGCGTTTGTTAACATGTGTGTCTGTCTGTGAGTGAGTGCATCTGTCTGTGTCTTTTGTGTGTCTGTCTGTCTGTCTGTCTGTCTATATACATGCCTGTTTGTCCGTTTGTTTTTGCGTATGTCTGTGTGTATGTCCTGGGTTTTAATCGTATAAAAGATACTATGTACAGTCAAATTTTCGCCTTCATTTATATTTAACCATTTTCACCCATAGCCCAGAAGATGAATTAAAGACGGGACGAATAAAATTTAACGTTAAGGATATCTTTACAAAACGGATGATTCGGCGAATTCAATACTCGGCAAATTAGTCTCCATTCTAAATTGGTTCAAACTTAGATTGTACGTATTGATAGCTGTTTACAGTATATCATGGTCTTGATGAATTTTAATGATTAGTACCGGTGTCATAGTATCATTCCATCCGTTAAAATATCAAAGCAGACAACGGACATCTGACAACGGACAGAACTTTCGCAACATGGATTGACAACGGACTAATTTTAGAAAAGTCCAAAAAAGTTGTCCAAAATTGAATTCGTGATTATGACACTACAAGAGGAGCATTATATAGGCTTGATATTTATTATTAGTATGTTTCTGTAATAAGATAACCTGAATATTCAAAGATTTTATGAAAAAGGATGAATAATAAATGTGCACCGCGTGGTGATCAAAGGACGCCAACTCGATCTCCTCTTTTCAAACTGTACATCAGTACCAGAAAAGCATATAAACCAATACAATAGCTTAGTGTTATGACTACCCCCCCCCCCCCCATTGAATTTTCGAGTGTATTACTTCAAAAATCTCAACGTTTATAAGAAAATCATACTTTCCACACATGCTCATTGTCACGACAACGGATGGTTTCCTTCATATCCTCACCTGTGGCATAATGGCAACGGACGGTTTTAAGTGAAGAACTTTAAATACATCTGACAACGGTACTGTAAGGCGACATGACGTGTTCCTGTCCGTGTCCTTGTGGGAATCCACAAAAAAAAAAAAAAGACTGACCAAGTTTTGTACGTCCAAAGAAAAGAGGAGTCGCGTAAAATGGTATAAAAATATGGTTTTGCCCTAGATCCAAATCCCATCCTAGGTGCATCCCCATCCATTGGAACAATATAAACGTATTCATCTGGTACAAATAGTTTTTATCTAATACGAAATTAATACGTTTTTGAATTCTATAAAGCCACAGTGAAACATGGTCCAATTGATGCATAAAAATTGCTATTTTAAATTTCATGTTTCCCTGCTTATGGGGTCAGATAAAAATAAATGAATACTTAAAGAATGTTATAACTCTCTCCCCCTCCCTTTTACCCTTCCTTCCTTCAATCTCCCTGCCTCCCTCCTCATCCTTCCGCCTCCATTTCACCCTTTTCACACCCTTTCCAAGGGATCAGTTTCCAATTTTGAGCCCCAGACGATTCCACCCGATTTCCCCAACCCCTGGGGTCAGACCCCACTTTCGAAACCAAGTTGTACAACTAAAGGTCACATCCTGTCATATGACACCATCAAAAGTTTTGTGAAACCTTACAGTTTAGATGGAGAAGCCGTCCATGGGGGGGGGGGGGGGGGGGGTGTTCAGATTCTCATTCTCATTTTGAAACCCAGGTGCACAGGTACAAGTCCCCCCTCCGATCCCAAGGGGTCAGGTCCCAATTTTGAAACCCGTATGTGCACAAGTCACACCCTATCATATGAGAGCACGAACAACTTTGTAGCCTCTGCAGTTTAGAAGAAGTCAAGAAGACAAGCTGTCGTGGATGGACGGACAAACGACAACGGAACCGTAATTAGGCCCAAATTTCATGTTTTCACTGGCACCTTTGTAGTCCTTCAAATGCAAAATTCCAAACGATATTCGAGTCATTCGAATTTCATTATGATAACCAAAAATGTTGATGTTAAAATGCATGATGCAAAAAAAAAAAAAAAAAAAAAAAAAAATCAAATTCAAGGAATTGTGGTCCCCCGCTTTTAGGCGTTTGTCTTTAAAGCGATGCTTACAGACACCCCCTAACCTATTCGAAAGATTTCATAATACATTGTATATCTCATGTATTATAAATATTCTAAATATAAAAAGATTAAACTCCAAGAAAAGGTCAAAAGGTCAAAACTTTTGTTACCAAGGGAAAGGGCTTGTGAAAAGGAAAGCACATATGAAATATGAAAGTCCTATAATTTAAAATCCAAAAGTTATGGTCGAGGTTGAAGTTTTTAAATTTGGGTCAACCTCCAACGTCAAGGTCATTAAGTCAGAATGTTGTTACCGACGGAAAGGTCTTGTCACAAGAATACAAATGTGAAATATGAAAGCCCTATCACTTACCATTCAAAAGTTATGGTCAAGGTTAAAAGCTTTGAAAAGTAGGTCAAACTCCAAGGTTAAGGTCACAAGGTCAAAATTTTTGGTATCCATGGAAAGGTCTTGTCACAAGTATTACACATGTGTAATATGAAAGCCATATCACTTTCCATTCAAAAGTTATAGCCAAGGTTAAAGTTTCTGAAAAGTAGGTCTAATGCCAAGGTCAAGGTCACAAGGTCAACAATTTTGGTAACCATGGAAAGGTCTTGTCACAAGGAATACACATGTGAAAATGTTGTTACCAACGGAAAGGTCTTGTCACAAGGAATACACATGTAAAATATGAAAGCCCTATCACTTTCCATTCAAAACTTATGGCCAAGATTTTAATTTCTGAAAAGTAAATCAAACTCCAATGTCAAGGTCACAAGGTCAAAAATTTTGGTATCGATGGAAAGGTCTAATGTCACAAAAAATACACATGTGAAATATGAAAGCCCTATCACTTACCATTCAAAAGTTATGGTCAAGGTTAAAGTTTTTGTGACTGACAGACAGATGAGCCCGTTTTAATGTCCCTGCGCTTTGGCAAAAGCGGGGAACAAAAATACCATCAAGAAATGATAACCAAGAGGTTCAACTAGGCTGATATTGCTAACCTGATGTTCAAACCTGATGCTAACCTGATATTGCTAACCTGATGTTCAAACTGATATTGCTAACCTGATATTCAAACCGATATTGCTAACATGATGTTCAAACTGATATTTCTAACCTGATGTTCAACAAAAGTGCTTTTCACAAGTCAAACTTTGGTATACCCTTCTTGTACAGTGTTTGCAGAGAAGTTGCAGTGACGCATCTTGGGGGAGTGGAGGGGTGCCCTCGGCATTGACCCAATTTCCCCCAAAAACTGTAGTTTGTGGACAATTTCGCCCCTTGACCCCCAGCAAAGGGGAGCTGGATCTGATACAGAGTTGAAAATGTCAGCCAGTCAGATACATTGATTGGCAGTTTGTTTGAAGGATCTGGTTTAAAAAGATAATTTTGGTAGAAAGCCTTTGGTATTTGCTTCTTTTGCGGTTTTGTGGAATTCTGTGATCCAGTTCGGGAAAAGATGCTGAAAATGTCAAAACCAATTATATCTATTGGCATCCATCTTGTTTGAGGGATAGGGTTGAAATCACAATTTTGGTTGAGGAACTTGGTCACTTGCTGTTTGTGAGGTTTGATGAGTTTCTATGCAGTGGTTCAGGAGGAAAGTAGAAAATGTGAAAAGCTTGCTATGGACAGACAACAGACAATACACGATGATGCTGCTTCATACTACAGTGTACCTCACTAATGAGTCACTTAAAGCTTTTTCATATGAGCTGAAACATAGAAACATTGGCAATATTTGTAAAATGAATAGAAACTTGTTATTCATAAGTAAATTAATCACTTTAGTTACATGCTGCTTAAAGTTTTGTGGAATTCCATGCAGTGGTCGAGGAGATCTTTTAACCCCCAAAATGCGTTATTCAACTAGGTTAAAAGATAAAACCTTAGCTTTTTGGTTCTTGTAAGGTTTGAAGAAATTCTTTGCATCAGTTGGAGAGAAAATGCAGATCTGGACACTGGCATGTTGGTTGATTGTCTGGTCACAAGCCTGCAGGCTATATGACAATAGCTTACATTGAACCTTTGGCTCAGATACACTAATAAGGAAAAGTCAGTAGGTATATCAATATGTACCTCTATCCAAAATTTCATTCATTTGGCACTTAATTACTTCTTAGAAAGCCGAGGTTTAATTTTCGTGTTTTGACTTCATAATATAGGACAAATTAAAATAGTCAACTAGTATGAAATCATTATCTTGCTTTTGTTTGTAAGGCATAACATCTGTCAGGTGTTTTTTAAATGTTTAAATCATTTTTAGCATGTAGAATGTTGAAAGCCAGATACATGTATTTCTAACATCATACAGCTAGTCTTTGAAAATGTATACTGAAAACATTCTTTCACATAACATAATGTATGACCTTGAACTTTATATGATAATTTTACCTGTTTATGGTTATATAATTCAGTAAATGTTTTTCATGTATAAAATTCAATACAAGTTATACATGTCCGTGTATTTAAAATAGATCACTCTGTGAACGTTAACTTTTTAAAAATTATTACAAGTATTGTCTTTCTTCTCTTTAGAAAAAAATATATACAGTGAAACCTGCCTAAACCGATACCTGTTTAATCCGATAACCTGTCTATTCCGATAGAATTTGTTGGGCCAAAAGAATTTTCTATCTTTTCCTGTATAAAATACCTGTGTAAACCGAACACTGCCTACTCCGAATACCGATATAAATTTTTGGTCCCAATGACATTTTATAATTTGACACTGTATAAACCGATATCTTAAAACAACACTTACCTTGACCAACCAATGTTTTGATTAATTAAAACTATAGCTCAATGGACTCCATTTCTCTTATTAGTAACCTGCCCAAGCCATGACCAGTGTCTTAATTGATTGTGAAATAAAAAGTTTAATTTGTATATAACTTTCACCAAGTACAAAGAATATCAAAATTAATCCATTGCCAATTACATCTGACTTGAAGTCTTTTTCATGGAATATATATATTTACAAATTTAATTTATTATCACAGAGAGGATTTTTTGTGAGAAATAAGAGTTTAAACAGTTCATTATAAACAAGAGAGTATAACTGTCTCAAAGTTTTATGATGAATATTTCCATAGGAATATAAAAATAACTCAAAGAAATTATCAGGAAACTTTAATTTTGTAAAACCTGAGAAATCCGATAACCTGTCCATACCAATATTTTTTCTTGGTCCGAGTTGATATCGGTTTAGACAGTTTCACTGTATCTATATATAAATTTGATTATTTTCTAAATATATTAAACTCAAATGAAAACTGATTATAGTGAGCGAAGCTCGCCCTTATGGTAACGCGTATACACAAAATATGCTGAATCAAAGAATGAGAATGTACTACTATGATTTCAAAAACTTTCGTCCCCTCGTAGACAGAGTTGCTGCGGAGATGCTGGATAATGCCATTTAAATTTTTTTTTCGACTTCAAGTAGACATATATGTTATACTCAATTTTTGTTTATTAGTTAAGTTCATTGAAAATATTTTTCGTAAATCAGGTAACGATAAAGCATCAACAAGGCGGCGTAACCACGGGAAAACCGACATTTCCGGTTTTAAACGAGACGTTTCGCTCTGATTGCTTTTCTCGTCTCGGATAGTTTCGTACTGTCAGAAGTCGGAATATGTTTGTTGTTTCTTTTGTTCTTAAGTAATTTGTTTTCAGGTAGCCTAAACATTATTCTTACAAAATAAAAATGAATTATAAAGAACCATATTTTTAAAGAACCATATTTTAAGCCCCCCCCCTCTTAAAATGTTCATCTGCTGTATTAGATCAATTTTACAAATGCTTCCATGTTTCCACTCGCCAGCCTTATACTACGTTTTTCTTTTTTGGCAATCATCAAACAGTAAGTTTTGTAAGATAAGACAAACCATCACAGTCAAAATAAAAAAGAAAGGTCTTTTTCTATTTTTATATAATCATATATATTTTCTCTCCGCTCGCACAAAAAGGCTTTGCCTTGATTCATATTAGTGTCATACTATTGTCTATGTAATTTTGTTTGTTTTTCTTTTCCAGGGTAAAACATTAGGTGATCTTTGATCTTCACCTTTGACGTGTAATGATTAAAATTCTATTACCTTCATCCAGTTAAAGGAACCAACAGAATCAAGATATAAAATCTATTACTTCTTTAATGGTTGACAATGTAAATCAAGAACTAAGTGATCAATATGTGGAGCATAAGACTTGACATGTTCTATATGTAATATCCCTGTGCACCATTCCGTCTCTGGATGTTTATCTTGTAAGATTTCCTTAACAGTTGCTGCTGTCTGTTCGGCCCACATCAACCATTCTGAGCAGGGTACATAGGTTGATTCTTTATTATCCTTGTGGTTATTGAACTTGTGAGACGATGAGAAATCACGATGAGTTAATGATATTTGAGCTGTACTACATTCTTCAGATTCAGGACAGTTGTGATAAGCGTCAGGGTCTATACTCTCTGTTACTGCTTTGTTACCAGAATTTTTAGGTCTATCATCTAAAGTTGTTTCTTCACAACACTCCACTTCGGACGAGGAATTGTCCCCTACAGATCCACATTTTCTGCGAGCTTTTCTCTCAACATTACTGTGAATATGTAAGATTCCACCAGAGGATGATTTAAGAGCTCTACAAGCAATAGGCCAGCCTTCCTCTGAACTCGGTATTAATCCCAAGTTTACTCTGTCTGCAAAATCTGTCAACTGAAACTAAGAATAGATAAAAACGATGAGAAAATTACAAATTTTGTTTTTGTCCTTAAAAAGAATGAATTATAAATATTTTTGAGTTTACACTCCATGTACTATTGTTTTATACTTTGTACTAAATGTAAAGTACAATTAAAAAAAGTTTTAATTGATGCATTAGCGGACAAAGAAAGACAACTCTGTCGTAAAGCAATATATCAAAAAATTCCTCTTTCATCATTGACATTAAATTACATTATTCCTAATCCAAAAGTAAGAAATCATACGTAAAGGAAAAATATGTAATTTTGATGAAGTACATATTTCAATGGGAGACAAAGAAAGATAACTCTTTCAGAATGTGTGAACTAAAGTTGTCTCTGCACAAGACACCTCAGAGTGAGATAAATGAACAGTATAATATTTATCTTACAATGAATTACTATAGTATTAATAAAGACATTTATTTTTTTGGTCGTTTAAATTTTTTTTTATAAAAACATCTCGTACAGAACTATTCAGACGCTTCTCTACTAACTTGTCTGTTGTCTCCGGCGTGGATCTGACATCTATCGGAGACGTTGTTTATTTTTAGATTATTCCTGAGTGCTTCAACAGAGTCAGGATTCCACTCACATGCATGGACAAAGGCTGCCTTAGCATGGACCAAGTACGGCAATGTGAAGTATCCTATACCTGTAGAAAAAGAAGAAAATACATGCATCTCCATCTTACAAACATTTTTTTTTTAAACACCACAGACATGTAAACAATACTTAGACAAGGACATTTTTTGTATATAAACACTGTGTTACACAGACCATAGATGAGTATATGTACCCGAGCTCCAAGTGAGGCTTGAACCAGCAACCTTTCAGTCACTGGCCTAACGCCCTTACCACTAGACCACGGTGCCGACCTTATAAACATTCATAGCAATGCTTCATTTAAGATACATCATATACCTTCATAATTCCATTGCACAAGATGCACACTATTAAACAAGCGACCAGAGTTGACTGAAAAGTCTCATTACTCATAGTAAGAAGTAGTCTGAAAGTATTAAAATAGCTTTCAACCAGATTTTACAAAATAAGTGTAAAACCCATTTTGTTTACAAATTAAAGTCTTTTCTCACTTGCCCGGCCAATGAGCAACCTTGATTTTATATCTCTGCAGATACAAATTAAAATTGGTGCTAGCAATATTATACAAGGACTGTAAATTGCACCAGGATTGAGGTCTTATCATTTTTTGTATTGCAGGAACTTTTTAATTTTACACCTCCAAATAAACATTTAACACTCTGAAATAAGAATATTGTGAGCTGAAAATTGTACTACAAAATGATATAAGTTACATCTAGATTTTATCGAAATAAACATGTCATTTCTTAAATTACACATGAATGTTTAAGAAACTGGAGGTGTACAATAATATCTGCATGCAATTTTGTCAAGTAAAACATAAACTACAGTATGTCCAAGAGATGAACTGATCATTCACATACCTGCATATAAATCTAGTACCGTTTCTCCTGAGCAATCAAAGCCTGCTACACGTAGTTTCTCTGTGATGTTGCCTGCACTGAACATGCACTTAGTCACATCATAGTTATATCTGACAAGAAAAAGGGGTCATGTCATATTCCATCATTTCAATGTCATAACTAAACTTACTAGTACATTTATTACTATAGTATATCCAAATGAAAAGTTAAGTTGATGAATGGCGACAGATGAATCTACACTTTTGAAATCAGTTTACATTTATCAAAAATATACTATATGTACTGGTATTTACTCTAATATACATGTACTTCAATATCAATTTCTACGTTTAACAATAATCAAGCTTATATCTGAAGGCTATTTTAAATTCAATGAGTATGAATACTCAGTAGTAAAAATAAAACACTAGAACTACTCTGATGAGGAATTAGTTGCATGTTTCACCCTATGTATGTGTCCTTGTCCTTGAAGGTGACCTTGAGCCATATCATGTGATGAGTCGTATCATGCTTCACAATACCTGTCAAATACTAATTTTATTTCTAATTCAACCTTAATTTAGGTACATCACAGACCTCTTTAATGATCTGGAAAATATTTCCAATCCTCAAAGTACTCTGACCTTGAACTTTGACCTTAGATCCAAAAATGCAAAACAAAATCTGTTATGTCATAATGACCCAGAAACCATTTTCAGTCATCAAAGTCCTATGACCTTGACCTTTGACATCAAAATCAAAAGAGGGCATACTTGACTCATAGTGAGTAGGTGTATGAAGTTTCATTGCAATAGCACTTGCGATATAGGACTTATAGGTCTAGAAACCTTTTATTGCCCATCTTATATTAAATCAAACAAAAGTTTTGCACTTTGCTTAAAATCTATACTTACTTGATACCATTATCTATGTGCTGTACCCATCCTGTGTCACCCAGGAGGAATCTAACATTAGGTGTGCGGTAACCATCATTGCTGATTGTCTGTTTGATTGCTAAACGCCTCACACCAAGATGCTGAGCGACTATTTCCCAGCAAGCAGGAGCTGAAAGAAATCTATGTTCAATAACTAAGTTTGACACAGGAAGATACACTTAACATTTTACTATGAAGAAATGGAATTTGCAAAAAAAGAGGGGAAAATGATAATCAAGACATTCTTTTTAAATAAAGTTATCGATGAACACCTCAGAATAAGCTGTAATAGTCTGTTTTATGGTTAAGAGTTGTCATCCTTCTATACCTAGATTTTAAGCACATAGACACCAAATATCAAATCATTTGGTAAATTTTTCAATGTATGTCGTTTTTAAATTGCACCGTCTTGATGTGTACAGACGTGTTGTCATATTTTCTTTTGTAAAAGTCACAATGGAAATATCACAAAATTTTGTGATGTCTAGTGTCTGTCTGTCTGATTGGATTATTGACATATAACCTACATGTACATGTACAGTGAAACCTGTCTAAACCGATATCGACTGGGACCAAGAAAAAATATCGGTATAGACAGGTTATCGGATTACACAGGTTCAATAGAATGAAGGCATCCTTTAATTTCTTCAAGTTATCTTCATATTCCTAGGGAAAATTCAACATAAAACTGTGAAACATTAATGCTTTCTTGTTAACCATGAACTGTTTAAACTCTTATTTCTCATCAAAAATATCCTCTCTGTCATAATAAGTTATATTAAGAATAATATACTCCATGAAAAAGATTTAAAGTCAGATGGAATTGGCTATGAATTCCCGGAATGCCCACATTCTTTGATGTACCGACAGGTAGAATTGAATTATTTTGTGGGCATTCCGGGAATACATGAAATTACTAAAACAACACTTTGTGGCAATTAATTCTTTTACCGTAAAAATTTTAAATGTCATAAATGTGAACGCAAAATGATACAGAAATTATACAGAAATGTTTAATTTCACTATTTTATAATTTATTGTAAGTTTCTGCATTTTTGTCGATAATATTTACAAAACAAATGCAATTGCAAGGTATTAAATATAATAAATACATATATAGCACTACAAGAAGATGCATGGTTCACATTACATGATATTACAGCCAGTGCCCCATCCCCGACAGTGCCCAACGAAGGGATACTTATAACATGCTTTTGGGAGCATTAAACGACTGTTTCCTAAATAAATCTACGAAATTAGTCAGAAATAGCCCCAAAACATCCCCAGAAACCAAACCACCGATTTGAACAAATTTTCCAAAATGTTATCGGCCGTGATGGAGATGGTATCATGTCTCTGCATTCACATTTTCTGACAAATTTAAAGTTTTAAGACACTCGTAAGGTCATGAATGTATTGGGAACGAAGTGATATAAGGTGCCTTATATGAATGTTAGGAGTACATGTACCAATTGGAAGAAAGTCGAGGCCTGACAATTGACGTCGCCCGGGGAAAGCCTGCAAGAGGCAATATTTCCATTGCAGAGGAATCCCCATGTTAAGCGCCCGTTAGGCAAACGGATTTATAAACTATAATTCTGGTTGCCTACTATGACGTCACGCTTTAGTTTTGAAAGTACGGAGAATTTAGCAACGTTCAGATACTTTTGACGTTATAACATGCAAAAGGCTCATTATTAATGCTAAACGGGGTGTCCGATATTTAGTACAATGGAAATATAAGTAATGACTGTCTTACTTTGGGTGTTCATGGTAGTATAATTCTGGTTGGTCACTTGCAAATTCCGTGAATCGCGAAGTGATTCTCGGAAAATTTGCACCTGTCCAACCAGAATTATACTACCATGAACACCCAAAGTAAGACAGTCATTTCTTAAATGTATTCAGAAAGCACAAGAGTAGATGTTTGGACACCTTGTGTAGCACTGTATGAAGGAGCTGTTAAGGGCTTGATTTAGCCCTGAAATCACTCGATTTTTTCTCGTGCGCTGTCCTTCTATTTCAGGGAAAAATTAGTCAGGATTAAAATATCAAGTATTAGAAGATTCCTAGTAGGTATTTTATTTAAATAGATTTGGTGATAGATGATATAATTACGGGTTGAAGAGGTAGGGGCACTGAAGAGAGAAAACGTCAAATATCGAGCAATAATTCACAAAAAATGCATTATTTTATACATATTTGATGTTTATTAAGCTTTTGTATCTTTTTAAGTCAATATTTGATAGATAAAATTAAACTTGAGGTTATTATATCAATACAATCGGCGAAATTCGCAATCCGGAAACTTGAAAACGGTTTTATTTCGTACTTATCAGCCACGTATTGTAGCTTTCAGGCGCGAAATACGCACAGTGTAGAAATGGACAACTTTCTTGTTTATTTCCTTTCTAACGGTTACATATTTGATCAGAACATACACTGAATAGATTGTTCTATGATATTAAAAAGAAAAGAAGGCAATTTCAATCTATTTAACCGCTCTAAGGACTTATTCTAAAATAGTCATCCATCCCCCCTTTTTTCGTTTTTCGCCTGTGGGACATTGTTCCCCCCTCGGTTCAGAACCCCACTTGGCCATAAGATTTCTTTTATTGATATACACATTTTGTGAAAGTGGCATTCTGAACCGAGGGGGGGGGAACAATGTGGTAGAAAACTTTTCCGTTTTCCATTGATTTCTTTAGGAAAAACGCTTGTTTTGACCCAAAATCGGCCTTAGTTTAGATAATCTATCCAACCTCACAGAAGATTCATATCTAGACCAATTAACTTGTTATTTTTACCGAAAAAAAATCTTAATTTTTGCATTTTGAAATTTCGACTTTTCAGGGCAGATTTTACGTCTTATCTTAACAGCTCCTTTCTGGCATTAAATCATGAAAGTG
Organism: Pinctada imbricata; assembly: GCA_033119305.1. Taxonomy (NCBI): domain Eukaryota; kingdom Metazoa; phylum Mollusca; class Bivalvia; order Pterioida; family Pteriidae; genus Pinctada; species Pinctada imbricata. The sequence goes on along the minus strand of VSWD01000005.1, from coordinate 46,286,771 downwards.
AGGGGCCGGAATCTCAACCCCCCTCCCCCACCACCACCTCGGTTTCCAATCAGCATTTGACATTCTTCTAAATGTTACGAAAAAAAACAAACTCAATTACAGGTTTGTTAAATAGTATCACTTGCATACATGGATATAAGGGGGCACCCCTCCCTAAAATTTCCAAAGATTAATAACAGTGGAGTAACCCCCCCCCCCCCCATTTACATTGTAAATCATAGGTAAAACGATCAATTTCAATCCAAAGAAAAGATAAATATTGGTATCTATTAACTACCTCTTAGTTCATATACTTGTCAAAAATTGCTGATTTACGTGAATTTACGGCTGGAATCCCCTCATGGGCTGAACTCACTGCCCTTTTAAAACTTTTCTTGATCCGCCCTTTCCTTAGAAAATCCTGAACATGCTGACTTCTGCATGCCATGCAAAAACAAAAATAAAAAAATTAATAATAATATGCGGGTTTTTTTCTCTTCAAATATTTCAAAATGAACGCTGATCCTTCTCTTATCAAATTCATTTAAAAATCGTCGTCAGATTCATCAATACGTCGGAAAATACTGTTAAAATTTGAAGATATTTTTACCTGGTTTATCTGATCATATACGGTAATTGGACCTTCTTAATTGATTAAAACAACACCCATTGTCTTTTGCATGTGGGCATTCCGGGAATATATTTCATTTAAAATGTGGGCATTCTGGGAAGACACCTTGGTGATAACTTTACATGCAAATTAAGCTAATTATAATACAAAATGTACAAACAATTAAGACACTGACCATGGCTTGGGAGATTACTAGTAAGAGTAATGGAGTCCATTCACCTGTAGTTTTAATTGATCAGCTTGGGGTTAATTAATCAAAACATGGGTTGGTCAGGGTAGGTGTTTTTTTAACATATCGGTTTAGACAGTGTAAAATACATGTATAAAATGTCACTGGGACCAAAAATGTATATCGGTATTCGGAGTAGGCAGTGTTCGGTTTACACAGGTTATTTTATATAGGAAGAGATAGAAAATTCTTTGGGACCAAAAATTTCTATCGGAATAGACAGGTTATCGGATTAGACAGGTATCGGTTTAGACAGGTTTCACTGTATTTGGATTTGAAAACTCTCTGCATTTTATGGTCTGGTTTCAGCCATATAGGTCACTATACACAACATAACTTAATTATCATAATACAGCATGGCAAATACCTTTATACCTTACTAACCATATTGAGTCCATACTGGCGAACTGAAATATTTCTGAGGAATAAGAACCAAATCGCCATGTTTTTCCCATGCTGTTGGTACATCTTTCTCCAAATCAGTTGACCATCTCCCATTGTTCTCTTTAACAAATGTCTCAAGCTTTTCTGCCAACTGGCTCCTCTTCTTCTGTAGTAACTTAGCTTTTGACAATGGCACATCTTCATATGATATTTCTACGAGCAAATCTGTCAAATTTCCGTGCATTTTCAAAATATCTGAAATATGTCGTACACAAAGCTCCTTGTGTGAAGAGTTTTCATCCTTAGGTTTAACAGGTATGGCCAGTCTGTCTTCATCGAGCTTACATGTCCTCCTGTTTCTATCCAGGTAATTTTCTCTCTTGAGGATTTCTCTGAAAGAAGAGAAGAAGAAGCTTAATGGCTCATCTGAAAGACCAATAGAAAATTAAACTCATATGTGAAGATATGTTTGTGAAACACTGACACTTTGGGATGTCATTTAAAACAGGTACACTACTGTCACTACAGCATCCGACCCATTAGAAGTTCAAGGTCAAAGGGTACTAAAAGATTAGCATTAATACAAATACCAAAAGATATGTTCAACATGTTTAGTGTTTAAGTAAACAAGATGTCAAAGAGGACACATTATGCTCATCTCTGAATCTTTATGTACAATCAAAGCAGTGGCAGATTTATCTAAAGGCATTCTGTTATTTGTTCATTTCTACCACCCAAAGAATCTTATGCAACATTCTGATACATTTTAGTGAGACATGTCGAAAGCCTGATGATCATTAGCGTCGGCAGTTGCGTTAACAAAACTTTAACCCAGCTATGCTATATCTCATGAACTGTAAGGGGTAGGGCTTTGAGGATACCTCATGACCAGACCTTTCAATTTGGGCATTGACTTTTTATCTAGTTACCTTGGCCTTTGAATTTGACATACTTTTAAAAGTTTTAACCTCAGGTATATCACAAGAATTCAGGGCTTTGATATTTTACATGTGGATTTCTCATGACCAGACCTAAAATTCATTTGACCTTGTCTTTTGACCTGGTAACCTTGTCCTTGAAGTTTGACCTATATACTTTAAAACTTTAACCTGGGTTACATTATACATTATCACGTTTCCAGACAGGTAATATGGTCTGATATACTGTGTCTGGAATTTATATTTCCCGAGCCGAAGGCGAGGGGAATATAAATTCAAGAATAAACCACAAATGAAATTCATTTTAGCAGAAAAATAAAATTAAAGGATCAGAAGCGAGAGAAAAATTCAAAACATCTGAACCTTTTCACAGGAATTAATAGCTGTTCTCTGTAAGCATTTGCACTTTTATGAAGGACGCATGGCACGGCATGTCTCAGATTTTGATGAAATTTATATATAAGGTTGGGTCTGACCCAAAAGTAAAAAATAATAAAAATTTTCTTAATGTCACACCCGGTTGCCATGGAAACGGACTTTGAATATTGAAACAAGAGGCTCAAGGGGGCCACATCGCTCACCTGAGGAGACTGTATGTATGTTTTCAATCAAAGTCAGTATAAGAACTGAAGAAAATCACTTTTAGTGAAGCTTTGAGAAGGACAATGTGTACTTACTTCCTGTAAAGTTTGGTGACATTCTGTGCAGTAGTTTAAGAGGATAAGTCAAAAATGTGTCATCCAATTAGAGCCTATGGAGGATATCTCACAAACTTGGTAGACTAAGAGGGCAATGAGTACTTGCTTCCTGTGAAGTTTCAAGAAATTCTGTGAAGCGGTTTCAAAGGAGAAGTCGAAAATGTGTCAGCCAACCAGAGCCTGTAGTCTGCCATCTTGGATTTCCGATCAGCTCCAAAAAACTTAAACTTGTTAGAGGGCAATGAGTACTTGCTTCCTGCGAAGTTTCGTGAAATTCTATGCATCAGTTTCAGAAGAGAAGTGGAAAATGTGTCACCCAATCAGGGCCTGTGGTGGCCATCTTGGATTTCCGATCGCCTCGAAAAACACAAATTTGGTAGAGGGCATTGAGTTCTTGCTTCCTGTGAAGTTTCATGAAATTCTGTGCAGCAGGTTTCAGAGGAAAAGTCGAAAATGCGTCAGCCAATCAGAGCCTGTGGCAGCCATCTTGGACATCCAATTGGCTCAAAAAACACAAACTTGGTAGAGGGCATTGAGTTCTTGCTTCCTGTGAAGTTTCGAGAGATTCTGTGCAGCGGTTTCAGAGGAGCATTCGAAAATGTGTAAGCCAATCAGAGCTTGTGGCAGCCATCTTTGATTTCCCATCAGCTCAAAAAACACAAACTTGGTAGAGGGCACTGAGTATTTGCTTCCTGTGAAGTTTCCAGAAATTCTGTGTAACGGTTTCAGAGGAGAAGTCGAAAATGTGTCAGCCAATCAGTGCCTGTGGTGGCCATCTTGGATTTCCGATCGACTCGAAAAACACAAACTTGGTAGAGGGCATTGAGTTCTTGCTTCCTGTGAAGTTTGGAGATATTCTGTGAAGCGGTTTCAGAGGAGAAGTCGAAAATGTGTCAGCCAATCAGAGCCTGTGGCGGCCATCTTGGATTTCAGATCGGCTCAAAAAACACAAACTTGGTAGAGGGCATTCAGTACTTGCTTCCTGTGAAGTTTTGTGAAATTCTGTGCAGCGGTTGCAGAGGAGATGTCGAAAATGTTAAAAGTTTACGCCGGACGGACGATGACAGACGGACGGCGCGCTATGACAATAGCTCACTTGAGCTTCGCTCAGGTGAGCTAAAAATGCATTTTTGGGCGATTTTGAATTCGCATACATCATTTATGCAGCATAATCTAAAACAAACACTAATGAATTATCAATAACCTATCATTGCTTTTTCAAGTTAAGTAAAAATAATGTTGGGTTTATGGTCTTATCTATATGTTTCCATGGCAACAATACAGGTACCCTATCAAAGTAGTGTTTTTGGTATTTGTTTCAAAATTCAATGATAAATTACTTACATTTTTCAGTTGTTTATGCAAATAATACATAAGAAATCACCATGGAACAAAGTTTGTGTACGTTGCTATGGCAACATGAACTCAAATCGCAAAAATGAAAGCAATTTTAGACAATATTTAGAGACCTTATTTTCCTAGATCATTGAATTTTAATTTAAAGTAATGATAATTAATGAATGTATACAAGTAGATCTTTCAAAACATAAAAGAATTTTTCTTTTAAATATGCAGGAAATAGCCTGTTGCTATGGGAACGATTGTGTAAAATTGTACATAAGCCCAATTTGAGTCCCTCGATACGGGCATCCAAAGTTTAGTAATGTGAAAATTTTAAAATCTAAAATAAAGTTTAGACTTTCCTTTATAATATATGTAAAAACAGTTGTGTAAGCTGGTTTCATTTTTTGGGGAAAAGGCTTAGAAAAACAGCAAAAAATGCATTTATTTTTATTGTATTGCCGAATTACCATAGCAACCATTAACTATTTGAAAGTTTTTTCTTGTATTTTGAAAGAGGCTTAATCGATCTTTACTAATAATAAATCTGAACTTTCTGGGATTAATAATGACTGTTTCATTGATTACAGAGAAGTGCTATTAAATGCGCACTATGACATCAAGAAACAATAAGGTATCCATGGCGTCACAAAGTTCCATATTTATGACTGCAGATGGGTAACATAGTCTCATAATTACGGCTAGACAACCAATGAGATTCCTAGATATTTATTTGCAGTGTGACAAGTATATATAATTCTCATGAACTTAAGGGGTTTACCGTATAGGGTTTAAATAAATACATACTAGTATGTGGATTCCTCATGACCAGACCTTTTCACCTGCACAGAATTTTACATAGCGTACTGAAGGTCCTCTACAAAGTTTGTGGGTTTTTTTTGCCAATCGGTCAACAACTATGGCTGCTGAGGGTTCTGATTGGCTGACACATTTTCGACTTCTCCTCTTCAACTGCTGCACAGAATTTCACAAAACCTAACATGATGCTTACAGGAAGCAAGAACTCAAGGTCCTCTATTAAGTTTGTGTTTTTTGTGCTGATCAGTCAACAAATATGGATACCGAGGGTTCTGATTGGCTGATGCATTTTTGACTTTTCCACTATACAACTGCTACACAGAATTTCACAAAATCTTACAGGAAGCAAGCACTCACATTCAAAATCTGTTAAGTTGCGCCAATACGCAAAAACTGTGTCACAATACATTTTTGAAAGAAACATTGAATCATGGAAAGATTTTTTTGCTTTTACTTTTTACTTGCATTAGTTGCTATTCCCCCATATGCCTTATAGTTACCTTAGAACTCGATATATGTGGATTTTTCTATCATATAAGGGTCGTATTTGTCGAAAAATGCATGTCACAAACTGAGGTGTATGATAAAATGGGTTCTCAGTGACACGATAATGTATTAAATTCAAAATATTTAGCACATATTTTAATAAAAGTAATATCAGTATTTAAAAAAATTGAGTTCAGTTCATACGCTTTATAGTATTTTACTCTGAATTATACTAAACTCGATTGTCACAAGATTTACGGTGAATTACGTTACCATCTTTGGAGATCTAGGATGAGTTAAAATTAGAACGATATGATATCATAACAATACTTTTCTAACTTGTAATAGACCAAACTTTAATAGGTTTTCATTGTATGTTTTACATACGTTTCATTTTAGGAAAAAAATCCTTTCATTTCTTATTTTCAGAAATATTCACTCATTTTGTGAATTAGGCAATGTAAAATAAATTCTATGTTTCTCAGATAATTGGGTCTAAAAAAGTGGCAAGGTAGGTAGGGTTTTTATTTTTTGTTTTTTTTTTTCATCAAGAGTGCTCTTATTATTCATGCAAGGCAAAGAAGTCGTCTGTCCTGCCCCCCCCCCCCCCCCATTATTCGTGTAAGGCAAAAAATCTTATGCTGCCCCTCCCCCCCCCCCGTTTTTCTTCATAGAAAACTGTCTTTGAACCGTCAGTCAGAATAATGGTACATTAAAATTTATGGCTTTCTCCTGAAAAAAAAGTTGATTTTTAAAAAGTAAAATAACATATTCCTTCTGAGAACGGGGAGTCGTAGCTCATCTGTCTGAATGGAAGAAGCTAATCGATTCAAAATTTGATATACGAAGTATGACATGTTTTGATTGCCGTGAGTATATTTAGTAGAATCGCGTAAGAGACTCGACGGCTGTTATAGTATTTGCTCACATCTTGTTTAAACCCAGTTCAAATTAAATACGACCCCTCACTTCCTCGGATGGATCCGTTCATATGGTGAATAAAAATTTGGCCGATAGCGTATATCTTCGAAAGTCAAGTCTGGATGAAGTGTTCAGCATTAACCATCGTCTGATAAAATAATGTACACGGCCCGGGTACAATATATGTACATTCTTTTATTCACAGATTTAAGGATTTAACTACGTTTCTCTTGCGTTCGTCGGCGGTCCTTGCTTATACTTTTTACAACGTGAATGTCATTATTTTAATAGATTCGGAAGTATTACAATGGACACTTGCTATTGTTCGGCATAGGTATTTACATATGCTGTGGAGATCAATAAAGAAAACTATACGTGTAATACTCGATGTATTAAACACGCGAATAGCCACCCGTCCAAGTGTCCGCGGCACGTTGTCAGTATATCTTATACAATTCCCTTTAAACGACGCGTGGATAATTCTTTACCCGTAACGTAAATACGGAACGCGCCGTGATTTATACGGGCTTTTAAAAGTATTTATTCATCTGGTACAGTTTTGACGATTTTAAAGGACAATAAACATGTTCAATGAAATAAATGGATATTTCGTTTTTAATCGACGATCGAGGATGAGACACGGCGTATATTTTTTTCTGAAGTTGCAATAAAAACGTCTCGTCGGCGGCGAATTATAGCGCGCGGCGGTGTCTGAGAAACATAGATTTTATTTTACATGGCCTTACGTTACGCAGCTTTTACTGTGAAAAGAATCGCAGAGTGCAGTACTTAGGTTATGTTGTAATCGGGTGTTTATGCCTTTATATAAAGACAATCACAATTTGATTAAAGCTCCCTTGCGTATGGAGAGACAGATAATAAACACAGAAAAAAAACATGACCGTGAATTACATGACGGTGAATTACGTTACGTAGTATATACTAAATTCAGAGAAATATCACTTCCTGATAGGTCTAGATGGGATTTTTCGTAATTATTTTTCTTTCAGACATGCTAGCTAGTGATAATACCTAGTTTGTGGGCAGAAACACTATTTAAGACGTCAAATATATACAATTTACCATGTTTTAGCTAGTAGGAATTCTTTTTAATCACAATATTCTTAATTTTGCAGGTTATTTGATAAAGTTTGTAGTTGAAACATTTGAATGTATCTCATAAGTATGTGTATTGAGAAATTTAATAGTCATCAGATTATGCTGATGTTTCCAAAACAGGCGAGAATTCATGCCATAACGTAATTCACGTTGTGTAACGTAATTCACTTTTGTGTATCTTTATTGATTACACAGGACAATGATTGCACAGAGTAATACTGAATCACACAGATGTATACAAAAGATGATATGGAAGATAGAATCAGCTTAAAAATAAGAAAGAAATACACTAATATAAAGTATTTATATGTACAAAAACACTTTGCTTTTCTTGTCTGTAAGATGTTCTATTTCAAGTATGTTAAAACATGCAAGATGATTCAAGTTTGTGATGTATTTTGATCTAGCATAGATTCAGATCCTGTTTGAAGGTCTACAGAGCAATGGATCGGCAATTAGGAATTATAAAGTTAAACATTATTATTTCATGGACAATAAAACTTTAAAAGAATTTTTGTGAATTACGTTACGGCACTTTGGGGTATGAAAACTCTGAAATTTGGAAACTAAACATGATAATTTTGGGGTCTTCTGTTAAAGTTTGTATCATATCAATTCAAATCATAATTTAAAATGAATTGGGACGGTGCTTGTAAAAATATGTCTGTGTTAAACGAATTTGAAAAGCTAAATACATGTGAATACTCTTAATCATAAAAACAATTTGCATGACAATATTTGATGCCATTAAATGGCTGTAATATTCATATTCTTTATTTCTTCAAGTACGATTTACTGTTCTATGATCGTGTCCTCTTGATATAAAATGCTATCAGAGATTACCGGTATAAAACAAGTTCATCTTGCTTAAAAGGTGACGGAATTTCTCGATTCGTGAATTACGTTACGAGGTACTTTCAATGTATGTCTTTATCTTATAGCCATTCCCTCCGAGTTATTGTAGATTTTGCAGTTTATATGTTTTCACTATCAACTAAAAGCAAAATCTGGGGAATCTGTTTTACTCTGTTCTCCCTTAAAATCAAACTATCATAATTGAAAAACATCAATAACTTAAATTTCGTGATTAATTTGCACGAACAGGTTTGAGGTACTATAAATTAGCTGCTCTCCTTCACAAACATATGAAAATCTATACTAAATGCATTCGTTGACCACCATAATGACTACAGTTACCAATAAAGCAAACTATTTAACACTTACGACGTCTTTCGTTGTCAGAAAATTTTATTATTAACATATGCCCTCATATGTAACGTAATTCACATACAATAACACATCACTCTACATCTAATCAAATTTCTGGCTAAAATGCTGGTGAAAAATTTTTCTATAGCCTTTTCCAAAACACATACATACCAAGCTTAAAAATCGACATGGTTTTGAAATATTCCTGATCTTAAAGTTTGCGGCCGTTTTGAAGTTGAAATTGGCGCAACTTAACTGATTTTGAATGTCAAGGTCCTCTACCAAGTTTGTCTTGTGCATGCTGATCGCTCAACAAATATGGCCACCAAGCGCTCTGATTGGCTGAAGAATATTCTACTTCTTCTCTACAACCACTACACAGAATTTCATGAAATCGCACAGGAAGCAAGAACTCAAGGTCCTTTACCAAGTTTGTGTTTTTGGTGTCGAGGGCTGTGATTGGCATTTTTGACTTCTCCTCTTCAACCACTGAACAGAATATCACGAAACTTTACAGGAAGCAAATATCAAGGTCCTTCACTATGTTGCTTTTATCTGCAGCTCAGGTGAGCGATGACGCCCACTTGGGCCTCTTGTTTAATTTTAAATGTAGCTCGTTTTTATTTTTATTATGCGATCTTGTTCTTAAATAATTTTATGTCAGCAAGATATACAAATAAGGATCAACTCACTTCACTAAATTGCCTTTAGCAACATTTGTAATAAGTACAATATTTTCTTCCTTTTCACAGGGCGCAGACATATTAGTTTGTGACTATCAGACTATTCGGCCTACTATCATGTCGACCTTTGGAAAGTGTCACCAAGTCCAGCTCGCTTATTTATCGTCAGAAAGGTGTAACTCGTGGCCATTTTTATACATTTATATTTTTAAATTATTAACTCATAAACCATTCTCCTAAGTCAAAGAAAGGAACTCCCACGCTTAACTGAACATATGGTTGGGATCGAATAATTCAGAGGGCGAATACACCAAAGAAACATAAAAGGCAGCCATTTTGCTGGAAATCTGGTCATATTCGTCTTTCTGTTAGTGGGATAATAAAGCTTTCACAATGTCCAGCCAAGTACAAAGCTTACAGAAACAACTGATACAACTTCGCCAAGAGGCCAACATTCAAAGAATTCCAGTATCTGAGGCGATAGAAGAGTAATTATTATTATAATGAACTCCTTTTGAAAAATCAATCAATTTATTGATATTATTGATACAGATCACAGAAGCTCGGCTCCAACAACATGTACGCCTCTTATCTACTATCCATTTTGTCGCAGCATGATCTTGGGTACCCAACCAGAACCATTAAAGTCCCCTCGGTCAGGAGACTAGGGAGGGACAAACAAATGGATCTGACTTTCAACACTCATGACGGCGTAGGGGATTGAACCCTGTTCTCCCGATTGAGAGTCGAAAGCCATATCCACTTGGCCATCTCTATCCCTAATATTGATGCATTTGTTGACTACATATCCATTTAGTCTTTTGTTATGTGAAGAAAATTCAAAGGGGCTGTACCCCTGTGATTTTTTAAAAACTATTGTGAGACAACTCGACTTGAATCATTTTCATAAAAATTTGTTCTTTAAATCGTGTCAGTGAATAATTGATTATTGGGAGTCATAATCGATTATTGGAATTGAAAGCAATTATCAAGCAAAGCAATTATCGAGCGAGAGTCAATTATTATTGATAATCGGACCATCACTACTTTAAACCAGTCTTTCCGAAAACTTTTTTCAGCCACTAGTATGAAGAAAATTTTTTCTTGTTTTCGGCATAGTTTCTTAAAAAGTTTCTACTAGCCCTGCAAAAATTTTGGTAGCTTAGGGGGTCAGGCTAGAGAGTTTTGGGAAAGACTGTCAGGCACGTAGCTGGCCCTGTTTGAAAGTGCAAGCCTGATCTGGCGAGGGGTCGAGGGGGAGGGGCGGCCCACGGGGGTCCAGGGAGGAGCACTTGGAGGGGGGGGAGCCCTCCTGACGGAGAACAATTTCAGCAAATTTGAGTGCCTAAGAAATCTGAATAAAGAGAGAAAATGTTCAGCTAATCTACTTGCCCACGGGCAACTGTTAACGCCTGCTTTGCACTTTCCCGACCAAACTTTTCACTTGCCCCGGGCAACAGGAAATGGGAATTCTAGACCCCTGAAGGAGTTCCCCCTATCCTGAATATCATTGGTTGAGACTCGGTCTCACTCATTGCTAACTTGATTATGTCTATTCAAATATACAACTGTACTAATACTGTTAACGAGTAACCAATCAGAGAGGGGTTTCCTTGTCCTTGTTTAATTTTATACACTTCTGGACTGATTAGCATGATTAGTTGTAGATCGAAGGAAAATGGCTCAGGAACAAGTTAATTTTCCGTATAACATGTTTCTCTGCTTGTTTTAAGTTGTTTAAGACAGTTTGTGTAGGATTATTTAAAAGATATGTAGACAATGTTTGTTTGGTCAGTTTTAGGATATCTAGACTAGAGATGAGACAACCAAAAAAAAAATATGGTACTGTAATTTTGCTTCATGGAATACACTGATCAAGCATGTCTGTTGGATTTTTTGTAAAAAATGGAGAGTGAAAATCCTTGAAATAAGAAATACATGTAAAATAAGAATAAGAAAAGCAGGAAGTGATTGTACCGGTAGATCCCAAAAGTCGAGCGCCTGTGATCATGATGATACATATCTATTCTCATATTTAAGGCAGCAGGGCATTAAACTTGTCTATGGACTTTATTTCAATTAGATAAACTCTTGTTTTGTTCCATGGTCCTTCATGTATTAGGGCTGGGACGATACTCCGATTCATCGGTGCATTGCAATATTTTTTTTCGCGATCCAAGTATCGATACACCCCGACGATACCTAAGTTAAGATTTACAAAGAAATTGTGCTGGAACTTTCCATATTTTCAAGTGCTCAAGTTTAAATCCAACTTTCTTCAGTTTACATATAGATAAATACTTGCCACTGTAGCGCATGTTCGACCGAAAAAATCTGTCCTGGCCGGGAAATCCCGATTTTTGGACGTACCATAAAAAAAATCAGCGTAATATTGATTATTAGTCGCTCCGTCTTTTCATAAACTTATACTGTTTTATAATATTTATCTACCGCACGCTATATACATGATATACCCATGTACAGTAATCAGCCGGTAATCAATCTCGGTTCTGGTAGTAATCGGTTTATAAAAGGTCGGCTTTATCACAAACAATAGGTAAATTAACGTCGCTAATTAAATGCAAGTAAGCCTTCTCTTCTTGTTGTTGTTGTTTTTTGGTTTTTTTTTTTTGCTAGAAAAATAATTCGATCATTGAAAGTAATAGTTATAAGATGTTCGAGTGATACCATTTGTGTAAGCCAAGATGCAAATTTTTTTATGAGAAGAAACAACGTGAAGTAAAAATGTAAAGAAGATAAAAAAAAGAAGAAAATACGGCAAAGAAAAAAACCTCTCAATACTAATCAACGCACGTCAGCTTACTGTCTTTTTCAATACCCGAGACGTTAAGGTATTGATTGTGTATTTGATTTAAACTCAATTGTTATTCTTTGCCAACGTCAACTCAGGTAACGGCACAGGTGTTTAATACTTTTGAATAAAAGGGTGGACAAGTTCGCTGAAGCGCCACTATTAGAAATGCGTCCGACCAGGAGTCGACGCCCGTGTACGTATACGACGCGCGTTAATAAGATTTATTTTTTCTCTGACGTTCTTGTGTTCGCAGAGAGCAATGATCTAGTGCAAATTTTGATTGCGATATCTGAAGTTCAACCTCTTAATGGAAAGTTACCTTAAACATGATTATGAAAATTAGCTCAGGATGTATTGTGTGCGACACACCCAGGTGCTGATACTTAGGCACGGTCCATTTGATATTCTGGGGGGGGCTTGGGTTTTTTCGAAAAAAATAATTTTGCTCTGAATTTTGAGGAAAAAAATAAATTTGCTTATGGTGTGAGAGAAAAAAATAATCTTGCTCTTACAAGTAATCTGAATTTGAAGAATAACCATAAAATTCGCTTAAAATTTCGGAAAATTTTTCGGCTCGCTTCGCTTGCCGCAGTTTTTACTGTCTAAAAACATTTTTTGGCTCGCTTCGCTCGCCATAGTTTTCTTCTATAATGGCAAGTTCATACTTGAAAATATCAAAAGTATATGCATATGACTGAAACACAATTAAAATGCTTAAAAACATTATCAATATAATTTATTACTATTTATAGATACATGTACAAATGTATCACCATAGTGTCTAATTTTATATACAAGCTTGGAAGGAGAATTTAATTAAGTTTTTCACTAGTTTTCATTTCTACATGTAAAAACTTGCATCAGGCCCTCTTACATGTTACATGACCTTATATACATTTTGTATACTGAAAATTATATATCACATATTGTAAAAATCTTTTATCGCTCTCAGTTTAGAAGTGAATTCAAGTTTTACATAAAAATAAAGTAATGTTTAAAGTAATTTAAGTAAAAATAAAGAATTTCTATTGAAAAAACACACACATTCTTAATACATGTATAATTCACACCAATTGTTATAAAAAAAATTTCCTTGCTCCAACTTTGCAAGAAAAAAATAATTTTGTCCCGGTCCGGGGCTAAAAAAATAATCTTGCTCCGACAAAAAACCCAAGCCCCCCCCCCCCCCCCCTGAATATCAAATGGACCGTGCCTTAGTGAGATAAATTTCAGTATTTTCAGAAACAAAAATCAGACAAATTGAAGAGCAAATATGTGAAACAAATTAATACCACATGGTCCTTTGTTTTGAAAATGTTACACTTCTCATTGATTTTACTGTATTGCTCCTTCAAAAGTGAAGGACCCCCCCAAAAAAAATCCCCAACTTGTAATTATAATTAAAAGGCCTTATTATAGTGATGAAAAAGTGTCCCTCTTTATGTCCCTCATTGGTGTTATTTTTGTCCCTCTTTTTGATGATTTGTCACTCTTTTTGTCCCTCTTTGCAACATAACAAAACTCCGAAAAATTATGGCAAGTATGTAGATATAAAATGACAAAATGATAGGAACCGTTCATTTTTAATACAAAATTGCCATGACTTCTTATTGTTATTTGAAATGATTTTTTGTTTTTCAATTCTTCTTGTCAAATATCGTAACAAACCATTTATTAATTTTTTTTCATCTTTATTCTAGACAGAAATCTTGTGTTGGATAAATATATAACATGTTGAATAAAATAAAGCTACTTACATGATGAATATAAATACTATCAAATAGCTTTTTGAGAAGGTTTTATTACTTAACTTAGAATCGTGATATGTATCGTATCGGATATCAGGTATCGTGATACGTATCGGATCGGCTGGGTACAGTATCGTCCCAGCCCTATCATGTATCAGGAATCTAGGTTGAATTTTTAAGTCATTTGCTTTGCTATTCAATAAACATGATGAATATTCTTTAACACCCCCCACCCCCTACCAATTGTGAAAAATCAATTCATGTCAAATATAATCAGAATGAAAAGACAGTGGATTCTCAACAACAATATGTAATGTATACACAAAATATGTATAATGATGTATTTGTGTACATACAATATATTTTTCTAAGAAGGAGGCTGTTTGCAACATTTCAGTGCAATTTACATGCAAAATATTGACACACACAGAAATTGCATTATTTACTTTTAGTACGTAGGTACATGTACATGCAGAAAAGTTCTGTTTTTTATGTACTCTCATTTATTCCAGGATTTTGAAGTACACCAATGTGCACGCACAGGAAGATGCCCTGGTAGTAGGCGTAAACCAGTCAGATAATCCATTCAGGGACCAGAAGTCATGTGCTATACTATAGGTTAGTTTATATATGTAGATCATTATGGTAGATTGAAATATTTCTTCAAGAAATTTGGTAGTTGCATAACAATATTATTCGATATTATCGGGCAGTGTTTTTCTTTCCAAAAAAATTCGCCGATATTCGGCCCCATTCCCCCCTCTCTGGAGTATATATTTTTCCCCTACTGTTTCCCCCCATATAAAAGATTTTTTCTTTGGCAAAAAATTGTTTTAAAATATTTTAAAAATGTGTAAAATTAAAAAAAAAAAAAGCATATGGTTCCTTTAATGTACCTGTTAGTATTTAAAATCATTCCAATTATATTGATGCCATCTAATACAGTTTTTGCAAGAATTTTAATTTATTTAATATTCCCCTTTTCAGTAGTTAACGTGCACATTTCCCCCCACGTATCAGCCCTGATCCCCTTCCCCCAATAGTAAGAAAAAACACTGTAGGGAGAGGTACATGTACTTCAGACGTGTGCATGTATCATGTGTATCGGACATAAAATTTACTTTTAATGCCATTAGATTCTATGGAAACCAGTGTAAATGATGTTTCCAGAAGAATTTAATTGCATTGTTATGCGTTTATGTCAGATACTATCTTAAAGGATGATATGCTTTTGAAAAGGAAAACACAGAAACTGGGAATTTAAATGAGAATCCATTATTACTCTGTATTGCAAAAATGGCCTAATTCTCTCTGATTGAGGTCAAATGGTAACATATGATTGGTATATCCAATATTATTGATTCACAAAGGAAATTCAAATGACTCTGCCTAGAACTAACTGCTTTCCATAGCAAAGGTGTCAAAGGAAAGGTCTGATTTCAATTATATTGTCCATAGAAGTGATTTCAAAAGTCAAAATGATACATGTTTATGGAAGTCAAACCAATTTTTATGCCCCCGGAATCAAAGATTCGGGGGCATATAGTTTTTGGCCTGTCCGTCTGTTTGTCTGTCCTGTCTGTCTGTTTGTCCGAAAAACTTTAACATTGGACATACATTTTGAATGGGAAGTGATAGGGCTTTCATATTTCACATGTGTATTTCTTATGACAAGACCTTTCCATTGATACCAAAATTTTTGACCTCGTGACCTTGACCTTGACCTTTGACCTCTTTTTCAAAAAACTTTAACATTGGGCATAACTTTTGAATGGTAAGTGATAGGGCTTTCATATTTCACATGTGTATTCCTTGTGACAAGACCTTTCCATTGATACCAAAATTTTTGACCTCGTGACCTTGACCTTTGACCTACTTTTCAAAAACTTTAACATTGGGCATATCTTTTGAATGGTAAGTGATAGGGCTTTTATATTTCACATGTGTATTCCTTGTGACAAGACCTTTCCTTTGATACCAAAATTTTTGACCTCTTGACCTTTGACCTTTTAACCCAGTGACCTCACATACATGTACTTAACAGAAAATAGTGTTCATACTAACAAAGATGCCACCGGGGCATTCGTGTTTCACAAACACAGGCTTTGTTTAATGGATTGTTCCACATATTCATAGTAAAAAAAAGTTTTTATGATAAAAGTGAGACAGTTTCAAAGAAAATTTAAGAAATCTTTATTTCAAACATGATATATTGTAAGTTTTATTTACACGATGCTGTAATTTGTAAATATGAATGAATTATGCTTTTTAGCTCGCCGGGACAAAAAAGTCTGGAGAGCTGATGCCATACCCTTGTCGTCGTTGTTGTCATCGTCGTTGTCGTCGTCCGTAGACAAAACTTTAACCTGGGCTATATCTCTTGAACTATAAGGGGTAGGGCTTTAATATTTCACATGTAGATACCTTGTGACGAGACCTTTCATTTGAGACCATGACCTTTGACCTACATGTAGTGACCTTGACCTTGGAGTTTGACCTACTTTTGAAAAACTTTAACTTGGTTTCTGACAAAAACCTGTATAGGCGAGCTATGTAATCTTTGATTACCCTATGTTTAATAATGTCAACGACTCAAGCAAAAAAAAATTGATTTAAATTTCAGATGGATGGAACAATGAAGGAAAAGAAATCACAGGAGATTTTTGTCTTGGGCATAGTGCAAAATATAGATCATAACATACATGTACATTGTGTACATTGTTTTATATTGTAGTACTATTAGTCATGTGCCAGTAATTTAGTTTATTTCTGAGTCTGACAGAGTTTTTGTTTTGTATGAAGGCAACTGAATCATGGTTGTTATAAGGTGACTAGTCAATAACCTTGAATTTTCTGTAAAGAATCATTTTGTAGCAGTTTAATATATAGCAAAACACATTTAAAAATCTTGGCTTTGAGCCAAAATAAACTCGTTGAATTTCATAAATTATACCATAGCTATCTACATTCTCCATTATGCCATGATAAATTCTTGATGTTGCAAATAACGTTTAGCACCTACATATGAAGGACCTGGTTCCTCATTGGTTTGAGTTTTTTTTCGCAAATCAAAAACCTTGATGTTTTATTATTAATTATAGGTTTCTATATATATCCATAAGCACTTCTAACATGCTTTCTTTGAGAAAAATAAATTTTTAATAATTTTACTACCTACATATAACAGATTTATAGTTGTTTACTTATGATAGATTTATTTATTTTTAATATTTTGATAACAAGTCGCTGATATTGTGCCTTTAAGTCAATAGTTATTACACATATTTAAAGCACATAAAGTATCTCAACTTCAAAAAAGTAGATGTGCTTATCAAAGAAAATAGGACTTAACTTAATAAAAGTTGACTCTGTCGGAGCTTACATTGTATGTATGCAGTATCTCTACTACATGTAGTAACATTTCTGTTATACGTGTAAGTATTTCAAAGTTTTGATATTGAAAATGCTACAGTTAAAATTTTACTTTATCTTTCATTTCACTTTATAAACAGACTCTTATGGTTCTGTAATATAGATCAGCAAGTGGTGTATTGAACTTAACTCAAAGATGTAGCTTCCCTAAAGAAAAATAAATGATTTAAGCACAATTTTAAGCATTGTAGCTCTTTTTTCCTAAAAATAATTAACTGATGTGAAAAATACACTTTTCCACTTTATTCATAGTAAATACATAATGCATTGTGTGTTGTATGTATTCTGTACTATATATAAATAGCAGGTATGTGTTTTCTTCGATTTGACAATCTCTGACATTTAAACGTTTGAATTTTTTTTTAAAATCAGAATTTAGAATTTTATATTATGTTTTTACATTCTTGCTTTTTAACTGAAGCTTTACTGCATGTATTAGTTTACGCTTTATGATAAAATCAGATTTATGTATACAATATTTTTGTTTTCAAGGATATTTTTTACCTTTTATCATTACTATAACACAGCAAGAAAGACCTACATATAATGTAATAACATTTTCTAGTAGAATAACGTGAGGTACTGGTCACATAAAGATTTGTACATTGTATATCAGTCTTGCTCAACAGTTGTGTAAATTTAAATATAAAGGAACTAAATATTGATTTTAAGAAGGGGAGGGAAAGACCATTTGACTATAAAATTTGCAATTGATTGTCACTGACATCCAGATACTGTAATGGCAACCAAAATTTAAAAAAAAATGTCATAGATCTTTTACATTTCCTTTAAGAAGGCAACAACCTGAAATTTCTTGCAAATCTTGGACCACAGAACTTTATGAAGAAAAACCATCCATATGTCCCAAAACCTTATGAACTGCCAATGAATTTTCATAGAATGAAATATTGATCATACATCAGAAAGATAAATTTGTTTTTCCTTCTCCTACTTATTTTAGCTGTTAACAAAGGAACACATGAAAACATTTTGGTATGAAATAAATGATGAATTCTTAATCACAGTACTTGCAATGGAAATCAAGATATTGTCAGAATTACTTTAAGTGCCATTTACCCACTCTATTAGGATTTTTACTGGTTTGGCAATAAATTGCCGTCCCATCTTCAACAGTGCAATGATTTTTTTGCTTTAATGATATATGTATGTATGACCTTGAATCTCTTAATAAACTTTTACTAAATGTTGTAATAGATGTAATAAAATGAGAAGAAACATTTTCTTTGTTTGCATACAGTCATCAGATAAGTTTGTAATGAATTGTGTAAGCAAGATTAACTAGAGCAGATCAGGTTTGGTAGTGTTGGTGACCCTTACCAGCGATATTTATGGCAAAATTGATTTTTTCATATTTCACCCCTCAGAACAAAAAGTTTGGAGGCATAAAGGAGATCACCATCTCCACAAGATCTCTGTCCTAAAATTCCCGTAGGAGTTTATTACCATGGACTTCCTGCAGTGATCTTTACATATGCACTGATAAATGCATACATGTAGATTGATTTGAATGAAACTTAACACAAAGGAAGACCACAATATGAAAACCTGACTGGAAGCAAGTAGCTGATTAATTTTCTGCTTCTCTGTGAAGTTGCATAGAATTTCACCAAGTCAAGACATAAATATGCCTTTGTTCTCTACAAATATTTATTTCACATGATCAAGACAAATATGTTTGATTTGATTTAAAACATTTTCGACCTCTGCTCTGAAAACATGGGGATCTTTTGCGCTTCCCAGTTGTTTGATGTACTTGTACTATGGGTTATTTGAGTAACCCATAGTACATTATGCAACCAGAAAGCGTGATAAGTCCTCTGTGGCATGGATTTTCAACAAATCTGATAAGTAGCAAGTATTTGAAGCTCGTCCATCAGATGTGTAACACAGCCTCCAGCATTGCACGCTGAGCAACCGTATCAATGGGATTCCATGATTGGCACTGTCAAAATATTGTTAGAGAGAAGACTGGTTCTTTGTCTTGTCTGAAAGTTAGTCGGACTCCAAGAGGGGGTGATCATAGCTCGCTTCAGCTAGGGGATTACGGACTGTTCTGCGAATCTCCTCTGCTTTCATCTCCATTCACATAGTTTTTTAATAGCTGTGCGTCTCGGGCTACATTTGTACCTCCATTCTGATAAGTGGGATTGTTGGGTGCACGTAATCTGGATAACTACACCATTTACTTTTATGTAGCGGATGTTCGTCGGCACCGTTTGTACATTAATCTCCCTAAGGTTATGTGTAGTCATTCATGTTTCAATGTGTCTGCTTTGATAATTTGAAGGTCCATTTTGTAAGGGTATTGTGTCTCGTTGCAACCCCCTCTCCGTTCCTGTTCTTTGTTGACGTTCTGTCTGATTTTCGTTGTTTGTTACAATCCTGCGAGGTTAGGTCATTGCCGGTTGGAACTTTTTTTTTTACCTTTATCGTGTCCTTTAATTTCTTTAACAAGTGTTTCATGATCCACTAGTTCAGTTTTGCCCAATATAGAGTTGCAAACTTGCTTTATCGAATGACATCTCGTGAGTCCACTTGTCTCTCACTTCGAGCTAGAATTGCAATGTCCAGTTTAAGCCACCAGGAATTTTTCGATAAAACGTTATTGATCGAGATTTTAATGAATAATTTAAAAGACCACTGCAATGTAGTAGGAATTAGCTTTAGGCATTCTGAAGACACTGTCTTTTTGGCCAAGTTGCAAAACTCGGCTCTTGATATGATGTGAGACGGGCGGGCGGGCGTCAACAATTGGTTTCCGGACTAAAAGTCAACTATGATATATGCTAGAACAATGAAACTTCATACACTTACTCACCATGAGTTAAGGATGAACCTTATTGATTTTGGGGTCAAAAGGTCAAGGTCAAGGTCATAGGACTCGGATGATTGAAAATGGTTTCCGGTCCATATAAGAGCCTGTATCGCTTCTATGATTGTAATACCAGAAATGTTTCCTATGAATCAAGGATGAACCCTATTGAATTTGGGATCGAAAGGTCAAGGTCACAAGACTCGGATGATTGAAAGTGGTTTCCAGACCATATAAGAGCCTGTATCGCTTCTATAATGGTGAAATCTACCAGAAATGTTCCCCATGAATCAAGGATGATCCCTATCGATTTGGAGGTCAAAAGGTCGAGGTCATATGACTCAGATGATTGAAAATGGTTTTCGGACCATATTAGAGCCTGTATTGTACCTACATGTATGATAATGAAACTTGCCAGAAATGTTCCCAATAAATCAAGGATGATCACTATTGAGTTTAGGGTCATAGGTCAAGGTCATGGGACTCAGATGATTGATAATGGTTTCCGGACCATATTGGAGCTTGTATTGCATCTATTATATTGGAACATGTCAGAAATGTTTCCCATGAATCAAGGATGGTTCCTGATGACTTTGGGGTCAAACTCATAGGACTCTGATAATTGAAAATGGTTTCTGAACCATATATGAATATCGACATGAAATGTGCCAGTAATGTTTCCCAGTTGCCGAGATCATATTCAATTCATGTACATGTACATTGCAAGTCTGCATATTAATACTTACATACATTCCAGTCTTGCAACTCGGCACTTTGCATCTTTGATGCATTTAAAGCTTAATATCAATGCATTTAGTTTACTTCCTGGTCTATTACAATATGTGGTCTGTATTTCCTGATTTATAGGCAGTTGTAGGCGAGAGAGTTATGAAAACTTCTATCGTGTACAAATGAAAGGTACGCCCAAATCCATCATTGTCAGAATCGTAACCAATCGATGGATGAATTATTGACCACCGTGACATTATCTTTAAGAGTCTGGGACAGTATCTTATGTGTATTTGCTGGACAATCTCTTGATGTGGGTAATTTGTCCTTGATAACCGACCATTTGATTCTGATTTGGAGAAGAGATCTGCCAGGTCAAGGCCGGTCAACCTAAGGTTCCAGGTATCATGTTTATTTGATACATGTATTTCGTATCGCGGTGCATAATCTCACTCAAAATTAGAATTTTTAAAGGTCATAAATACTTAGTACCTGAAGTCAAACCACTATTCATGCTCCATCTCCACGCCAAGTTTCATATGCTAATTTGTTTAGTATGAATTGGTGCAATAATTATATCGTCAAAGTCAAAACCTTGAGGTCAACGTCTGACATTTCCAATCGTTATATGTTCTACTTCCATGTCATGCAAATTTTAATGTAATATTTTCTCATATCACATTTTCACAATTCTTACTCAAAATATGCTGTCAAGATCTTTAACCCTTAATTAAGGTGGCAACTTACCATACATTACAAGTTTTGATTTGATATTTTTTTAACTTATGAGTTTTAATACAGTCTTAATCATTTTTTCTTTTACAAAATTTATATTGGTGCAGACGGGCGATCATTTCATAGACTGGATTTTGCAAGCTTCGCAGTCTGGCTAAAAAGTATATAACCGTTTGTCAAATCTATCGTCGGAGACCCACTGCATCTTCTCCGTTTAGAACAGGCAATAGGCTGTGGGTTTCTCTGACAATTTTCTTTTGATTATCGTCTGCTTTGAGCACCCTATTCTCGGATTCCTATCTTTGTAATCGCTCGAGG
The DNA here is from genome assembly GCA_033119305.1 of Pinctada imbricata. Lineage (NCBI taxonomy): Eukaryota > Metazoa > Mollusca > Bivalvia > Pterioida > Pteriidae > Pinctada > Pinctada imbricata. The sequence goes on along the minus strand of VSWD01000005.1, from coordinate 46,264,724 downwards.
TTAATCACAAACAAATAATTTGACAAAAACTAAGCATTGAAATATCTATAATATTTCATTTCTTTTATTCAGACAATTCACTCACGCATATATACATCATTAGACAAAAAGATGAATCGAGACAAGAGGTCCATTTCACTCATATGGCCATAATGGGCTCTTTCATATATATTTTTTTGAAATATTAAAGATGCTCAATATCTCTCCAAAATGCGTCCTGGATCTAGCTTAACCTATATTTGAATCAACCCCCCAATAATAAAAGCATAAAAAACCAACCTTTTTCACATTCTTTATAATAATACGCATAGACAGTATAGGCACAAGAACTGATCATCTTGCTGGACCAATCACATTCACGCAAAAATATAAGGTCTGACTTATACAAGAAATTTATATTCTAGTGCAGATAGTCTACTTGTACCAACGTTTTTGATGAGTTGAAAATAGAAATAAAACACCGCTAAAGACGGTATGGCCGGATTGCAAAGTAAGTTTTTGTCACTAACTGGGTCAAGGTCAATCGTTCAAATAATACAGCATAAATTGAAAGGTTTTGTCAGAGGCAACCTACATGTATAAAATAGTTTCTACTGCATACAGTTCCGAAGATTTTGCTTAAACAAGAAACTTTAACCAAAATCCTTAACTAGGTCAAAGTCCAAGATCAAGGTCACTAGGTCAAATGTTACCGCATAAATTGAAAGGTCTTGTCATGGGCAAGCTTCATGTATAATATAAGTTTCTACCTGCATACAGTTCCATAGATTTTGCTTAAACCAGGAACTTTAACCAAAATCTTTGAGTAGGTCAAATTCCAAGGTCAAGGTCACTAGGTCAAATGTTATGGCATAGATTGAAAGGTCTTGTCATGGCCAAGCTTCATATATAATATAAAGTTTCTACTGCATATAGTTACTTAGATTTTGCCTCAACCAGAAACTTTAACCAAAATCTTTAACTAGGTCAAAGTCCAAGGTCACTAGGTCAAATGTTATGGCATAAATTGAAAGGTCTTGTCATGGCCAAGCTTCATGTATAATGTAAAGTTTCTACTGCATATAGTTCCTTAGATTTTGCCTCAACCAGAAACTTTAACCAAAATGTTGATGGCAGACGGACGGACGGACGGACGACGGACGGACGGACGGACACACAGACAGACAGACAGACGGACGGACGAACGGACGGACATCGTCAATCTATAGGCCGGAATTGCTTTGCAATCCGGCCAATTATCCATATCAATGGGAGATATATCCTGAATCTTTGAAAAAAAAATTCATTCTAGTTTATATCTAGTTAATGTTCGGGTTTTACAATAACAACCACCGCCATGAAAATCAGGGCGACCACGATAGTTATTACAAGGTTGAAACAAAGAGAAAACGTATCAAACGATTCTGCCAATGCCTTCCATGTTAAGGGTTCCTCCTCGTTGAATTTCGCTTCCTTCAGCCGGAACTGTGGATCTCCATTGACTTCCTCGGAACTGTGATCACTATCAATTTGAACTTTCCGTTTATTTCTACATTTACATTTCATTGCTTTTACGAAGCACAACAGCAAGGGCGAGGTTAGCTTCTTATCGCCTTTGGCATAAAGACACAGTCCGACGACGGTTTTGATGCATATGACAGCTGATTGGGCCAAAAATATAACTAGAATGTAATTCAACATCGAAACAGGCTTCGATGTGTTGGGAAGACGGTCTGTCACTATGGTCATATATACAGAGATTGATAGTAAGATGGTGACGGCAAATCCAATCCGCTCTCCGCTTTCCGGCGGAAGTAGAAACACCGCAATGTTCAGGAACACCAGGAGCATTATGGGCACCATTATATTCAGTTGAGAGAATGTTGATCTCCTGGTCAAATACAAAGTACACTGTAGAGTAAACGTGCTGGTAGTATCGATAGTGACGTCTGTCTTTTCTAAAGACCAGACACCGTTTTCGCCGAAAAAGGTTAAATCCAGAGTAGGTGAAAGTATTTCGTATTCAATTAACGGACCGTATTCAAACGAATTGAACTTCATGACGCAAATCTGTTCATCATAAGGAAAGAATGTGACATCAACATTACATAGTGAATATAATATCCCACCCGCAAACCACGTTACGGTGCCATTGGAGTCGATGGCCACTTTCCTATCTAGTTCTCCTAGGCGTTCCAAATCTCGACTTGGGTTTACGAGGAACACTGTAGGGGTCCAAATCTTGTTGTAATCCACAAAGGTTCGAGTCCGTCCCTCGAAGTCCATTGGATCCCATGCTAGACCGATGTCCGTCCACGTAAGGATAAAGCCCATGTTTGTGGTCAGCTGACCCGAGGGTTCGTCCAGTTCAACGATGGCAGACAGGAAAGCAGAAACATTGATTGTCAGCTTATCGTTTTGATCGTCCACGGGACGAATTTCTGACGAATAATTGGCAAAGAGAACATTGTGTAGATCGTACTCTGAGTTGCGTGTCATACATACGCTCAAACTGACCAGCATTGACAAAACTATAGCACTTGTTTTACCTTCCATTTTTCAATGTAACAGCATGTATATAGCTACATTTATAAATATGTTGAAGTAGCCAGGCTTCAGTGAGCGTGAAGTTCGGGTCATTAGCATTCCACTTTAAGCGATTGCTTTTGAATGAAGTAAACAGCAGTTCACGGTGAATCAAGCATTCATGTACATTTGTAAATCACAATCTATAAGTCATGATTGATCAGGTACGACATGTAACGGATGCAAAGGGGAAAACAGAGGCAAAGAGAGAGGACCAGAACAACTACACTCTTCCTATTTATTTTTTTGTTTAAAATACAAACTTTTATATTTACATTACTAGTAAATTCCCCATGTTGAACGCCGATTAGGCAACTAGAATTATATTCCAATAACTTGGGTTGCTATCGTGACGCCACGTGCAAGTTTTGCATGTAGGGAGAATTTACCAAAGCAAAGATTCATTTGACGTTGTTACAGGCAAAATGTGCGATGTTCATGCGAATAAAAATGACCGATAATTAGAATAAATGTAAATATAAGTAATGACTGTCTTACTTTTGGTGTTCATGGGTGTATAATTCTGGTTGGACACGTGCAAATTTTCCGAGAATCGCTTCGCGATTCACGGAATTTGCACGTGACCAACCAGAATTATACACCAACGAACACCAAAAGTAGGACAGTCATTTCTTAAGTGTGAAATAATTTTAAGACTCACTCGAAAATAGATCGATTAATTTCTTAAATCGAAACACTGCTGGTTCAGCTCCTGTTGATTTCCTGCTCCCCTGGATCTTACTATTACGAACTACGGGGGTCCACAGAGACTCCACACCATGCGAGAACGTGTAAAAAGTGAAAAAAAATCGACATCTCTTTTGCGAACGTTGTACATCACACATTACATGACCTTTGGGAATCATCTTCCAAGTTTGAGGATTTTTACCGATTCGCGGACCGATATATCATTGCCAAGAGGCTAATCTGATTGGCTTACGCAAACTTTTCGTCTTCTCTGCAATCGAGCAGATTCTTTTTATTCGATCAGTGTGGGTGTGGGTGTATGGGTGACAATTAAGAGATTAATTAATTGACATTAATATGAACAGAATCTATTCTAATTCCCACATTTTTTTTTACGTTTTGACACTGCAGTAAAAAGTCTCCTTAAAATTAAGAAAAACGATTGCTTGTAATCCCACAATAATGACGTGAATTTAAGAAAGCACGGTTTGTTTTATTCAGTTAGGCCATTTCTTGTTTTTATTCTGTTTTGCGTCCTTTTGAAATTGAGAAATCTGCCAGCCAGCAAGGGAGGAAAACAAACAAGCATATAAAACAAAGTTTCAATTTTACATTATGTGACTATGAGAAATCGGACTGAAACCTGTCTCATTTGATTATTGACATATTTTATTCAACACAAGACTGAAGGATAATGCAATTTCTTGAATCATTGCGTACTTTTACTTAATTTTCACATGAAATCATAAAGAATTAAACATTTTGTATTTAATTTTGTATTAAACACATTTTAATTTGCAATAGATTTTATAATTTTGATTTTGTTTTGTTTTATGACTTTGGGCTCAAAACCTACCATCACGAGGATGCAAAACAGAAAAAATCAAAAATTTTATAATTTTGATTTTGTTTTGTTTTATGACTTTGGGCTCAAAACCTACCAGCACGAGGATGCAAAACAGAAAATAACAAAGAATTGGTCTTACATGTAGAATACAAAAATGAACGTTATTTCAGTTTTTTTCCCTTCATGTTGTTTGTTTTATTATTTTCTGTTATCTTTTTTTAATATTTGGTTTTGTATACTCTTGTATAAATAAAACCATCCCAAGGAATGCATGTGTCGCCTGCGAAACATAGCGACACTTAGGAATCACTTTTATATAGGGTGTGACAGTCATCCAAGTGTGATAGACAGACGGACAACGGACAAATTGATCCCTAAGTGTAGTTATGCCTCGCAGTGACACAAAACCGACATCAAAAACCCTCATAATGAATACACACAAAAAATTCTCATAAGTAGTATGTACCTACTTTTAAAATCGTATGTTATCGGATTTTTCCGTCGCACGACGTGTCGGTAACTCGACCTTGCTTACCTGCCGAAAAGTGAGATTAAAGGTAAACGTCACACATTCACTCATCCGTTACGACATGATCACGATTGATATTGCGATTAACGTATGAACAGACATTATTCACTCAAGCGAGGCGGATGACAAGACCTTCGGTTGTAACCAGATTAGATGACTCTGTAAAGCATGTAGGACCATAACGTACAGTCCCCTTATTTAGAGACACAATGACTTATTTTCTTTGTTTTTACTTCTTTATTTGGATTTTATTTTTATTACAGAATGTTTCTTCTATACCCAAAGGTAAGTTTTCTCAAATGTGTTTTTTAAATATAGATATAGAAGTAAACCTGTAAATTTTGTCTTTCCATTATCAAATGCTCTTAGTAAAACAAATAAGTATATTATATCAGAAGACCAGTCAAACAACCTTGAAATATTCTTTCATTTGAATTTACTTTGGTGACTTAATATATTGCTGAACATGATCGATTTTATAGGAGAGTAATCTAAAAACATTTTATAAAGCTATAAAAGCAAAAAAAAAAAAAAAAGAAAGAAAAAAAGAAAGAAAGAAAGAAAAGAAAGGGAGGAGTGAAAAAAGAAGACAGATAAAATTACTTCCTGGTTTATGGAGAAAGATATTAAACATATACATGTACTTGTATACTGACTTAAATGAGTCGTGGTGTTGTTCGGTTACTTGAGGTCAACTGTTTCACTGCCCATCAATAACTTGATGTAATCATTTCGTATGCTATCTTTGGTATTTAGTGTAATCAATCATTCTTTTTCAATGTACATTTATACAATACTAATCTGTACTGGTCATTTTTTCGATTTTTTTTTAATCGAAAGCTTTTTAAAAATATATTTCACCAAAAACCTATCTATAGATATAAATATGTCGGAATTTAGGTTTTTGAGTGCAATACATAAAACATAAAAATTAGAGATTTTTCACAAAAAAAGTTAAAAGTTTGAGGCGCAAGACTGGATATTTTGAATGCATGTACATTGTAACCCTAGTAGGTAATAGAAGCTATAAATAGAGTATCTTTTGTATATTTCAAAGTTTTACGCTCACGAAATTCTTTAAAACTTGCCATTTTGATGTTATATTTACTTTATTGCGTAATCAATTTTGCCCTGTTTTGCCCTGTATCTGCGTTGAAGTTTGAAAAACTATTCTTGTAAGAATGAAATAGCTAAACGTCTTGGACATGCACCACATTTTATTTTCTCAATAATAGCAGATTTTCACTACAAATTTTATATTGTTTTATACATTTATAACTTAACCAAAATTTATATGAACCGTCTTCGCTCGTTTTTGATTTTTAAAAACTGTACGTAAGGCCATTTCTTTTCTATTTTCTGTTTGCGTCCTCATGTTGGTAGGTTTTGAAATATACTAAATAATTATTTAGTCTAGTTTTGAAAATGAAAGCCTTAAAATGTGGCACAAAAATGTGCTTTATTGTGAGTGCTGTTGAGCTTTTTTTTTTTTATCTCATTTGTGTCACACTCATGCCCTTTGCCGTAAAAAGTTCCCCGCGAGGGGTTTGACAGTAAGTGTATTTTAACATGTTTAAAAATGTTTTCCCTGACATGGTCGCCATAGCACTTTCTATGTACATATATATAGACATTACTTAAAGCAGTGCATGCTTTGTAGATATTGTTTTCATTTTCGTGCGTGAACATCGACGGCGGGTTCGGCTAGCCAAACAGGGGATGTTTACTCCTACCGGGTACCTGATCCCACCTCTAGCTTGCTAGGGGTCCGTCGATGGTCAATTTGGTGCTCTATCGTGAGTGCTGTTGAGATTGTCGTCAGGATCTTCTTATCTCATTTATGCAACACATTTAATCATGTCTGTATAGATTGCTCTCTTTCAGTAGAGTTGGGTACTTTGTTTTTCTGTATTATATATTGTTTATCTTTCATATTTCAAATGTGAAATGTAAAGGTACCGCAATTGTAGATAAGTTTGTTTGTAATAAATCACATGGACCAAGGATTTGCCGTATTATACGAATATATATGACCAAATGAATGAAAGAACAACTTTTACATGTATGTTTGTTTTTCTGTCTTTCTGGTTGGCTGGTATAGGCATGTTGTATTTCAATTTCAAAAGGACGCAAACTAGAAACAAGAAATTGTCCAATTAAAATTAATGATTCATTTAGATATTATACAACATACATGTATTTGTTATTTCTCTTCAGGACACAAAGTAGATGTAAAGATCACAGAAATCCCGGAACAGTCCAATGCTACTTTCAGATGTAATTTCCCATCAACTTTAACCGTTACCATAGAAACGAATGACGGAAACACCATCAGACTCTCTCTCAAAATGAGATCGTTACCACCAGCGTATGGAAATGCCCCAATTTTTGTTCTGAAAAAATCCCCCGGAAGTGGAACCCTCTTGGAAGAACAACCATCTGCTTCTCGAGAGCAAGTAAGTTCTGTCTCCAACGTCTGTTTCAAAATGAATTTGAAGGAAAATAAGAGTCATAAAAGTGTGCAATGGATCACTCATGGATCTTAATAAAGGATATGGACAACAGTATGAAGTTTATGATATAGGCGATTATGGAAAATATGATATTGAAAAAGGAGAAAAAAGAAAAGAAAAAGCAAAGCAATGCAGAAAGAAAATGTTTAGCTAAAGTAAGAAGTAAAATGGCAGTTACTAGAAATTGAACATAATCAAACGTAGCCCTGTGGAAAAGAAAATACCATTGTAAAAGTTGAAAAAAAGACAGTAATACACCAAAGGCTTTTAATATTGTTCCTACATTGTATATGTAATGGGTCAAAATTGCCAATTACGAAAACACAGAACTTGAATACATATTGACACGTACCCTTAGGTGGAGACAGGGTTGAGAAAGAGGACCGAGAAAGACTAGCAACACTCAGGTACCACTTGACGATACACGTTCCTTAAACAAATCTTGCACGATACCTGGTTTTCAGATTACTATAGAATTATCCGAGTTTATCAATCATATAGTTTCTTGTACGAGGCCTCTTGTATTTAATATGAAAATGATCTTCTATTCAATCTGACAAAAAAGAAGGAAGTAAGACGTGATAAGTTAAAAATCTTGATTTTCCTACTGAAGGAGATATATATAGAATATATGTATAAATATTGCTACGCAACAAACATGACAAAAGTAAAAAAAAAAAAACAAAAAACAAAACCAAACACCCCCCTCCCCACCCCACCCCAAACACCTTAAAAACCCCAAGAAAAAAAAAAGACATCAACAATCAATCCCCCCTCAAGAAAAAAAAATCTGAGGGAAAAAAAGAAGAAAGAAGAAAAAAAGATTTTTTTTAATATGACCATTTTTTGTACATATGTACATTCTTGTATTATACTTTGCGTACCTAGTTTTCTGTTTAGTTATGGCCATAAAAGTTATATCGTATTGTTGCGGTAGTCATAGATTTGTTTGTGAACACGATCAACAATAACTCATGTTTTCCGTCCGAAATTCCTCGGGATAAAAACACATTATATCCATTGTCTTTCACACTTCTCATGATTAGTAATGTGACGTCGGCGAGAGAGGGATTGTTATCTATGGTAACTCATTAATATTTTTGTAATAGGAAGTACAAACGTATGAATGAAAAATCTAGCGACGTGCTCATAAGGACGTGTACCATTACACAGCGTAACGTGGAAATCATAATAGTTACGCAATTGAAAAAAAAAACAACATACGCTACAGTTCTTTTTTCTATTCTTTATATCAAAGTACGAAAATATGCAGTAAAATCAAATTACATATTCAAATTACCGAAATAGATGCTTTCTCGCGAAAGTGTTATGTAGAAATTGACAGCTAGATGCAGAAAATAATCAAAAACACACATTCACTGACTTCATTAATCTTTGTCATTTGCGTGCACTCATTGATTTTTTATTACCAAAATCTGTCCGTAAACATATCTTGGACCGTAAAGCTATCTTAAATGATATCAAACACTCATCTCCGTGCATTCAGAAATGAGATAATTGTTTTGCAATGGGCATGTGAAAGTAATGCATCAGACTTAGTTTATCGTTTTATTTCTATTTGTGGATGTATGCTTTTGATCCCAACTCTTTAAAAAATGTCAACGTTTTACTGTAAAATGATCACCTTAAAATTAAGAGGGGGGGGGGGGTGTTGTTGAGGTAGATCTGAAAATTATACTTTCAACAGTGATTTATTCATTTCTGCAAGATAAGTGGGCGATCATTGCAGACTATACGAATGACCAATTGCTATATTAAAGTCAGTTTGTGTGATTATCCGGATTACCATACTAACCCTATCATTTTCTGTGTATTCGGTAACGCAGAATTCTCAAAGAATACACAATTGTTGCCTTACTATTTTGATAGTAAGATGACAATAATAAAATCAAGGTTATCAAAAGTTGGGAACCTTGTAACAAATTGACTAGTATCTGAATGGGCATGGTCTGCCAGCTGATCCCGATTTCCTAGAAAGTACTGGCTGTCTGAGCCCCGTCCTCCCCGACAAAGTTTTACTGTAGATAGGTGCGTCATCGAGTCCGGTCTTCACAATTGGTTATTGCGCAACAAGATGTTGCAGTATTAAAGCTGAAGGTAGATCCAGTAGGTCCTATTCACAGTATCATTCGGATCTCTCTAGAATCATATCGAATTAGTAATAGAAAATGACTATACCTTTGCCATTTCTATTGATATTGAATTTATTTTAGATCCTCTTAAGAGTTTCAAGGAGGTTATACATGTATACGGAATTTTCCAGTCTCGTTGTACAATGAAGAGGTTGTCAAATTATCTGCGTCTAACGCTATTTCATTTTTTAAGTGGATTAATTGTGCTTGTCATCAGATATTGCTTGTAAAATGAAAGAAATTGTCTCGCAAAGCCCCCCCCCCTCCCCCCTCGTCCCTTTGGAAGAATTTCAACCAAAATCTCTATTGAAATGTGTGAAGCAATTTATTTTCATTTCAAATCGAAAATACCAGTCATTGAGAAGGAAATGTTTGAAAACAGAAACGGTTCATTGTAAACTTGTCAATTTTTCATGTATATGTGTTGTAGAACATGCTCTTTTGACAACCTTTGAAGTTACTTTTTTTTAAATTAAGTTAATGCTATTCGCCAACCCAGACATTCGTATACAGATCAAAGTGAACGTTTTAAACATAATGTTAGCAGTCATGTCCAAGGAAATTGATAGTAACTTGTGACAAGCTACCAATTAAATTATGTTTCCTGTTCGTTTGAATTATGTAAAAAGTCTTCAGAAAGTTAAGATTAATTATATCTGCATTTGATTCAGGAAATGCAATATGAGCGGTAATTTTACGTTTCCTGAATACATCGAAAGAGAAAGGAAAGGAAAGGAGGAATCGGGGTATTTCAGAACAGTGCTATCTCATCTTGGTTGTATAATTTAGCAATCGCTTTATATAAAACTTGCTACGATAGTACATGATCATAATAGTCAGTCTCCGAGGATATTTCGCCTAAGTTTTACTGTGCTTCTGCACTGACTTGAAATATATTTTTTATAATTTTCTCATTTGAAAAGAAAAGTATCCCAAAGTTAGGAGTATCTCCCTTATGGCACAGCTCTCTCCATAACTGGCTCTTTTGGCATACATAGGTTTCACTCTTCATATATTAGTAAAGTATAGTTTATTAACTATTTGGATTTCCTCTCTTTCGTCCTCAAGCATCACTGATGATATATTGTTTGTTGTAATGCACATATGGTGCACTAAATTATTACGACAGTACACATAATTGCCAAGTATGGAAAGAAATAATGCTGTCAGAATACAAGAATGCCAGAAAACAAGTACACATTAACTTCTTATTAGACGTTCGCGACCTATAAAGATGATTTATCAAGGCAAATTAAAAGCAGATTCGTGTCTGTAGTACGCTTCCCTTATATAGATGTTTTATGAATTTACATGATTTGTTTCCCGTCAAAATCAGCAAGTGACAGTGTAGTTTGTATAATAATGCATGTATCGCCCATTAAAGAGAAACACAGAAAATGTTTTAAAATACTTTTTATTTTTAATTGGAGGCGCGGATTGCTTTTGATGGAATTGTGCTCACTGCTCAATAGGACAATTTTGATTTGTTTAAATGTTTGTTTTGTAACGGAAAATCTTTGATTTGATTTGGATATGCCAGAGAGTATAATTGCTGTAAAATCATCTTTATCGTTTGTTTCATTATTATTTGATAGAAAATGCATAGTTGTCATTTTCAAATCACTTGCATTTTTTGTCTTCGTTTATAGTTCAAACCCAGTTTCTTACTTTGCAGAATTTCAGATTTTACCATGACCCAGGAATTAGGGAAACGTCCATCATTGTCCATTGCAAGACAGAGGGAGGGACAATCTTAATTGTGAGTTTATTCAACAGTGTAATTTTTTTAAGTACATTTTTTTCTCGTACTGCATTATGATTCTTTTTTTTTAAAGAATAAAAGATACCGGTAGTATGTATACTAATAGACATCTTACTATATGTAATATAATGTTTAGAAATAACTTAATAAAGTATTATCCCTTCCCATTCTATTTTAAGTCTGGAAATTTTCAACAAAATAATAAATTCTACAAATTACAACATCATCTTGAAGAGGAGACAAAATCCATACACTACTACATGATCATGGATGACGTCATAAGTGACATCAGCACCAAAGAACCCTTGCATGATTATGTTTCTCTGCGTAAGTTTTCACCATAGACTAGTTGTGGTTCTTAATTTTTGCATTCACTATAGTATACGATTATGATTTTATTTAAGTCCTGTAAATTTGATCGCATTCCAATAAAAAAAAAAAACAAAAAAAAAAAAAAAACAAAAAACAAAAAAAAAAAAAAAACAAAAAAACAGAGGGTCCCTCACCAGCTTGATGAAAACATGTTAGAAATATTTTAGGCATCTATCCCTCCATTGTTATTTTGGGTGTATAATTTATTTCACTATGCTACTGAATCGACCCTACAGTAAATTTGGAGCCGTACACTCTTTGCAATGTAAATGCACAAATATGATTTCAAAAAAATAAAACTAGAGGGCGCTACTAAAATACATATGATTACGTCGGCATTTCATTAAGTATCACTGATGAGGATTAACAATTCGAAACATGTGTCTGGTGTATTAATATTCTTCATGAAGGTAATGTTAGAAAACTTCCGTATAAATTATTCTGAAAATTGTGTATTTAAGTTATAATCGATTCCTATGATAAATTACATTTTGGTGATGTTTCAGCTACAGAAACATCGAATTTTCATAGAAAAGAGAATGATTTATTAAAGGATAACTCCAACATAAGACATCGACGTCAAGTGGACATTCAACAACCTTACATCATCGATGTATTAGTAATCATAGATTACAAAATATATACAAAGTAAGTTTATATATAAGTCAGTATCATTATGGTCCCAATATCTTAAACAGTTTAGAATGTTACACGTCTTCAAATTCAATAGCATCATTTAAGAACAGATAAAATTTGCAGCATGGACCAGACATGTTCGTTTCGGGTACTTAACCATATATGTTTTGCCAAGATTTTACGTCCAAATTGTGCTTTGGTATGTCCATTTGTTTGCCTTTTTGTCTACAGAAACGTAGATTTGCCTTGAACGCAACTTTTGAATGGTACATGGTATTTCAATACTTTCATCTATTGGAACCAAAGTTTAATCTTATGACTTTATTGACATTTGACGTTGGCTAACTTTCGGGATAGAAAGCCTCATACTGACAAAAGTACCGATGGGTCATTCATGTTTCACAGACACATCATGTTTCAGTTTATATTTTTATTTTAGTATCTTTTAAACATAGTTAATTACCAGGGTAAATGGTATACTAGTACCATACAGACCTTCTCAAATTCAGCAAGAATCACGTTTTGTCGACGCATTTTTTAAAATATTGCGTCGTCATAAAAATAGAACAATGTCTTTACTGTGTAGTACCTGGATTCTATTTGGTATTTGGTATCTCATATAAGGAATTCTTTTCTTCTTTTCTTACAGATGGTACGAGACTACAACAGGTGTTGCATTAGAGAGAGAACAGGAAACAAAAACTGAAATACATAGCTATTTTTCATATTTCATGCATGAAGTAAGAATTAAAGAGGAGTGTTTTGTTTTGCTGATTTTTCCAAGTACTTGTAGTTTTAAATATAACCTAAAATAGTAAGGTCTTGGAGAAAATAAGAAAAGGTCACATGAACACGAAACAAATGCATTCCTCAACCTATTGTGTCATCGTCAGTGACACGAAACTAAAAGTCTTGGGCACGTTATATTTACTCATCTAGAACGCCATATTGAATCTGAAATTTTCAATTTATTTTTGAATCTGAAATATTATGAGAGATACTCTCTTACCAATTACTAGTTTTTCAAACGTACATGTGTTAAATGTTCCATATTCATAAACATGTATCCATATCCAATTCTGGCTACTGTTATGACATGTTTGCCGCAAATGAAAGCAAATACATGCAGTGCTTTAAGGTGGTAAATATTTGCGAAATCTTACCCTTGGGAAACAAAATCATTGTAGACCGAGTTTGAATAAATTTTTCTTTCTGTGATGTCAATTGATATACATGTATATACGGTGCATGCAAAACGATGTCAAGGTAATTCATGCGTTTTTGACAATGTCTTAAATGACCATGTTTTACTTTTTACTTCAGAATCTGTAATTATCATCGTTCAAAGATGCCAATCCTTTTTGTTTTAGGTAGGACTCCGGTATGAAAGCATTGACAGAGCTGATCTGCGATTTAAACTTAAAGTTACGAGCTTCATTTTAGCAGATGTAAGTTGAATAGAAATGGTTAACATATTCCAAGTTTGCATATCAGTAATACTTACAACAGATAAATAGCTTTCAGTTTCTTGCAGCTGTCTCAGAAGTTTCCAAAATATTGAACATTTTAATTAAAAATTTATGAAATTCAGTTGAGTTGAACTTTGTATTATTTTCTACCAGAGTCCCGACGTGTTTTTGGTAACAGAAGTTCTAAAAGAACCAAGGTCATCAAGGGCTATCTTGGACGCCAATGAATGTCTGAGAAGTTTTCGGACTTGGGTAAACAACACGTCCGGTTTACCACCACACGATCATGCTATGCTTTTTACAGGGTAAGTTGAAAAAGAAGCGAAAATAACGTAGCAAATGATATTTATAATGTATGCGAGCTATGTCCATGTGCATGACAAATATGAAAGGGGAACAATGTATTTTGTTCTGGCTAGAAATATTATAAATTCATCGTGGAAAAGTTAGTACGACGCTCACCATTATGATTTTCTTAACATATAATTATATACCGCAGCTTGATATAAGCAAACGATGAATTTTACTAAGCTAATATATACATTATCGTTTTTATACTGGAAAAAGGCCAAGGGGTCGAAAAATGTGTATTTTGTTTTCTTTAATTTATGATTATATAAATAAACTTGATATTTTCAGATATGATTTGTACACGAAGAAAGACAATACAAAACAGTTACACACTGCAGGTAAGTATTGGTTAAATCAGTACACACTGCAGGTAAGTATTGGTTAAATCAGTACACACTGCAGGTAAGTATTGGTTAAATCAGTACACACTGCAGGTAAGTATTGGTTAAATCAGTACACACTGCAGGTAAGTATTGGTTAAATCAGTACACACTGCAGGTAAGTATTGGTTAAATCAGTACACACTGCAGGTAAGTATTGGTTTAATCAGTGCACACTGCAGGTAAGTATTGGTTTAAAAATCAGTACACACTGCAGGTAAGTATTGGTTAAATCAGTACACACTGCAGGTAAGTATTGGTTAAATCAGTACACACTGCAGGTAAGTATTGGTTAAATCAGTGAGTCATAAACATAAAGCCAACTTCAGATTCCAAAAATCACATTATAGTGGTATAGAAAATAACTAAAATATTCTTGAAAGAAGCAAAATTGAATCCCCAATGGAGACGAAATCAGATGCCATGGGAGAATTAGCATCTGTTGCTTGCAAGCAGTACGTAAGCACGAACAAAAAAGGTCATACCGATAAATGTGTCAAGTTCGGTGTTTTTGAATGTTTCTAACCTAAAACAACGAAATGTCATTAAAATAATGTTTTGTATGTTATCAATGCATCGTCAATTTCTATTTTGCCGTGACAAAGTCACTCACAATGAGTAGATTCGTGGCTAGAGAACGATGTCGTTTTGGCTTGCTCTGGAATAACGTATCAGTTGCAATATGAATAAACACTAGGCAGGGGACTAATGAATGACACTTCTCAAAGAAAGGAGGGGATCTCCAACAACACCAGGTTGCAGCACCCACAGCAAAATCCCAAAACACCCATGCAGAAAACACGAACAGACACCCACAGAAAGAGACGCAAAAGGGACAAGGAACACCAACTCACAACATAGAAACATGAAACATAAAAGACTACACATAAACCAACGAGACCAATGGGCAACCGGTGCCGACTTAGGACGGCCATCTGCCACGTAAATAGCAGACGGTAGACTGGATTACGTGCGCACAACCCTCCCACTATTCCGATTCCCCAGAGGTCTCGAAGAACGCACAATTATGGTGTAAAACAACCTCCTCACTGTTAGATGACCACACACAAACAAGACCGTAAAACACAGGGGTCCAAACAACACAGATGAATATGTAAATGGATATAAAAAGAGGACGTGCGTAATACAGTCCGTGCTCTGCCGGCTGTAGCGAGCTCATATATGTTATCACCCGAGGAGTCCGACTGACATTCAGAGAAGACAGGTGGTCGGGGCCCTGTCTTCTCTAAGGAGGTTTGGACAGGACCGTCATGGAGTCCCGTCGTCACAGTCAGTCAGAGTGCAAATCTTAAGAATGCGCTCGTACAAGACTGTATATTGGTCAAGTACCAAGCTTAGTGTCCGTCTGGTGACATTAGGATCATATCCACGGTATAAAAGGCGTTTGATGACTCTGACGCATTTTCGATACATATGCTGTCTACCTTTGATCCTTCTTATTTTGTTAATTATGTCACCATAAAATGCAGGTTGTGAAATACCTAAAGTAATATACTCCGTTGCTTGTATGGGTCCGAATTTCAAAAGAAGTTGATAATAATTTTTTTTTTAAATTTCCAGAAAGTCTTTACTAGTTTGTGAAAGCGAAAACCTTGACCTAACAGTTTCTTTGTAATTTGTAGATTTCTATTATGAAAATCCAAAACATCAGTACATGCTCTAGCATACCGAATGAGCTGTGAAATGTAGATACCGTATGACGGTAATCTAGGGACATCACCGTCAAGCCAGGGGAAATTTACTATGTTGAATCCAAAATCATCTCGTTTGTCATATACACTTGTATGAATTTCTCCATTGACAATTTTGATATTTAGGTCCAAAAATGGCGTTTTAGTGTCTGTAAAGTTTGCCTTGTTTAGAGTCAATTCTTGTGGATAAATAGCATCTTTATACTTTTCAAAAACAGGATTATCGATAGTCAGAATATCATCCAGGTACCTAGAAGTACCAATGAAGCATTTCACATCATCATGTTTTCTTTGCTTTTGAAGATTTTGAATAAATTCTTTTTCATATGTGTATAAAAATAAATCTGCAACAAGAGGCACACAATTTGTACCCATAGGAATCTCTACAACCTGTTTGTAGAGATTCTCACCAAATCTTACATAAATGTTGTCCAAGAGGAAGGACAATGCACTACACAGGTCGCTACATGTCCATGATTTGTATGATTTGTATT
This sequence comes from Pinctada imbricata, assembly GCA_033119305.1. Taxonomy (NCBI): domain Eukaryota; kingdom Metazoa; phylum Mollusca; class Bivalvia; order Pterioida; family Pteriidae; genus Pinctada; species Pinctada imbricata. The sequence continues at coordinate 46,248,254 of VSWD01000005.1, read as the reverse complement.
CTGTAGCGGAGAAGAAACCCTTTGATTCAGATGTACAAATATAAGTTTTCCCCTCTCGATTATAGCACCTCAAGAACCTTTGATTCAGATGTACAAATATAAGTTTTCCCCTCTCGATTATAGCACCTCAAGAAACGGAAACTTTAAAGTTAAGGTCGGCATTAAAATATAACATGCAATCTAAATATAAAACGGGTTTAATCCTTCAACAAAGTATTCTCTTTCATCTCCTACTCAAACGGATAAGGGTAGATTGCGCTTAGGTTTTCCTTAAAATTTGGATTGTTACAACAAGCTATGGATTAAATTGTCCCTCGTTAGTGGAGAAGTTCTGGGAAACTGTTATCCTCGGTCATTGGCTTGATGTTACAAAAGTCTTCTTAACTTCATTGGAACAATGTTTTGTTGTTTACCAAGAGTCCTTGAAAAATCCCTACCCTGTATAGTATAGCAAAAAGGCTTCATTTTCAATAATAGAAATGGTGCAATCGTCAAAAACCGTTTACGAAATGCAAACTACTACTACAAGTGAAGACAATGGTAGAATCAAAGAAAGTATAGGAAGGTAGTAAGTCTGTTCCTTTCATTACCAATATTTTGGTTAATTTCAATACCAAGGACAGCCAATGATGATAGTCACCAAGGAAATGTTAAAAGCGAGTGCACATGAATCTCTGTAAGCCATACTAAGTGCTTTAAATGTATTTTCAATGCTAGACACACCCAACCCAATACTAAAAAATTTATTATGCCCAATTTCCTTGACCAAATATCATAGTTAAAATGTAGAAAACTTATGATGAAGTTTGAAGCATCCTTCTTTCTTCCAGGATTGGCTTACATACGTACAATGTGTAAGCGTGGCGGAGATAGTGTGTCCGTCGTTGAGGATCACGGTGGATTCCAAAATGTACCGACTGCAGCCCATGAAATCGGACACAGGTAAGTAGAAGGTTTTAAGTCTTCAAAGTGAACGTATCATTTATCAAAACAGGTCAGATTTACAGAATGGACCAGACATGCTCATTTCGGGTATAGACCCCTCGTCAGTGATTCTAAAGCTAAATAAATGAGTATCCAAACTTTGAAAACATATTCGAAAGATTACAAAAGAGTGGAAAGAATTGATGGCATTTTACAATCAAAAAGGACAAGAGAAATGAAAATGCATATTTACAAAATAAAGAAAAAGGAGGAAATTCGCTTCTTCAATATAGCTTCTTCATATCAATGGCAACAACTTTTAAGTGTCTGTAAAACTTTTTTTCAGTCTTGGTGCCAGACATGACGGGGAGGATAACCTGTGTAACTCTGACGATCATTATATCATGCATTCCTCCGACTCCGGGACACAAGTACCTACAGAGAAACGAGTCAACCAATGGCATTTCTCACAGTGCTCTCTTGATGCTTTCAGAAGTTTCATTTTCGAGTTGTCAAGGTGATAAACAAATAATTATCATTGTTAAAAAGATTTCAAATCCCTTTCAAGATTTTACAAAAAGTTGATTATTACCCACAGTGTAGAATTAGATTTTCTCCAATTTCAAAAATTTTTAGGGAGGGCTACACGTGCCTAACAGAAACCTACGAGGATATCACATCATCCACGCCCATTGGGGTTCCTGGACAAGAGTATGATCCTGACGAGCAATGCCGCATGATCTGGGGTCCTCAGTCCTACCTTTGCAGGGTAAGACACAATAAAAAGTAGAAAAGAAGATTCTTTGTGAGTAAGCAATCCATCAGTTGATACAAACTTTTGAATTTTATTTAAAGGTGTTGATTACATAACTTTTGGTTTTAGGGTGAGGAATTCGGCAATGCCAGCAACATATGTTCCTCTATGTACTGTAGAGACCCTGCCACAGAGAATGACTGTGTACTCCATACAGCCGCCAGGGGAACCTCATGTGGTAACAAAATGGTACATGACTGTATTTATTCAGATGATTTATTTTCGTTTCTTATTCATAAAAGGTATGATAGAGAAACACAAATCATATCACATATAATACATAAAGTGTTCAAGACAACATTCAGATAGTAAAGAGACAGATATAGAAGAAGGGAGGGGATCTCCAACCAGATCTGGTTGCAGTACCAACAAAACACCAAAACACCCGAAGCGCAAACACAGAGAAGACGAGTACAACAAGAGACGAAAAAGAGACACACGACATAGAAACAATAAACATAAAAGACTACACATAAACCAACGAGACCAATGGGCAACCGGTGCAGACTTAGGATGGTCATCTGGCACGCACCTGGTAACAAATGGTGTGGTTATCCTGGACTGTTAGAGAAACATAAACCACAACAGAACCAAAACAAAAAGTCAGAGTGTACTTCTTTTTTTATGATTAGAAGAACTTGCCAGTACAAATCAATATTTTGTTAAAAGATAATATGTCAAATACTTATTTCAAATGTTTCAGTGGTGTGTTGAGGGAATTTGTTCATTCTCCGACGATGCCCCAGAGAAAGATGGTAAGCTCAGTATGTTATTTAAACAATAGCTATGCGACGACAATGTAAATAACAAGTTTATAGACGTAGGGATGTGCGAAGTATTATCATATTATGATCTTAGTTCTTAGAAATGTTAAGTGGCTTTCGTTGCAGAAACAAAATACGAACTCGACAAATGGCTTGGATCGCCTTAATCAATTTAAGGATGGGCCTGTTAGCCTTAATATGGAATAAGTATTTCGTTATTAATGAAGTATGACCACGCATTACAGAGGCATGTGTATTAGGTGATCAGCCTGGTACAGCATTTGTGGGTAGACCTTGTAACGAGTTGACCAGAGATACACCCTCATATTGTTACCAGAGTCGAGTACGGGCAAGATGCTGTGCAAGTTGTGCCAAACAATATTCCTGGATTTCAGGTAAAGATTTGAGCTTATCCATATTCTCTGATACATTATTTGATTAACAATGCGCACCTGCTTATATTTTCACTAATGTCCTGCTTGCTTTCAATGCGAAAACTGATGGTGACAATATATTTAAAAATTGTGCATTTGAAACATGTACAATTTTGTATTTACTGCTTGAGAACAGCGACAATAATTTACATCTTCTATAACGCTTTTCCTGAAAGATAACACCTCTAATGTATAAAATATTCAAGAAACCATTAAAATTACTTCCTATATGCACTAACTTCTACATTCTATCTTTTCTGTCTATTTCTTGCTGGCGAACACCGATAGGTTGCGAATACGGAGATCGTGTGAATGGTTGCAAGACATACCATTGTAATTTGGTAACAACAGATAATAATGTTCTCAGTGAGTGTTGTTCAACATGCTCCTATGGAGAAAGAATTCAAACTACAAATAGGCCAAGATACACCCTCCGTCCAATCACAACAGAGAAGACTGATGTATCAACAGATAATGTATTTTGTTCAGATACAGCGACTGTGAATGGTCAATCTTGTCACGTTTTTGTGTCAGCGCATGGACGCCATGTTTGCTACGATTCTGCTATTCAGTCATCTTGCTGTAAAAGTTGTAGTGATGTTATGGATTCAATTAACGATGGTAAGAAAGCACAGCCAGAATATTTCAACATGCTACCTATCAATGATATATTTGACCCAATATATTTTTGATACTTTTACAATATTCTGAGAGTAAATGCGCTTAACTATACGCATGCAATGTGCAACTAGTCACTTCTTTTAACAACACCATTATCTAATATGACATACATGTATGTTCAGCATATTCACATATTGAATTGTAGGTAATTTTACTATGACTCCTGTAAGTTTCTTCTGTAACATTTATATCTACTTTGTATCAATCAATAAGTCAATTTTTTCTTGAATGTTATATTATAAGGATGAACTTTTTTAGTGATTTAAGTATCACAAATTGTGCTTTTCTGAGAAGCGTTGTTGTTACTTCGACTGCCTAACATACATTCATATCTAACTTAATGCGATTTGCCAGAACAAGCGGGGAATAAAAGTCAAACATCCTTGTCTCGTATAGTAAATCATCATCAGTGGTAATTGAAACCAAAGTGATTTTCACACACAACCAAATTTTAGTAGCACCCTCTTGTTTTATTTTTGAATTTAGATTTGTGTAACATTCCCTCTTCGCCTTCCTATGGCGTATTCATTTCTGAACTAATACGCTAACCACAAGCATGTTCTTAGTACGAAAACTTCATGTTGAGGGCAATAAGGCTCGCCAGTTAGCTGCCTGTTCAAGGTTTTTTCGGGGAACGGCTTAAGATATCACTGAGGAATATATAAACATCTAAGAATTAAAGATCAGTTATTTAGTCTCAAAGTCGAGAAGGTAAGACAAAATCATTAGATTTTCCATAGGAACGGTTGCGAACCCCGGAATAAACAACATTCCGAAGTGAGACAAGGTGCCCGGGGAGAGTCAGCGTCTCCTGAATGCATTCAACACCCGTCGCAACATCTCCATGGAAACTTGTCAAATTCAGTGATTGTCTCGATGTACATATTGGTGTACATATGAGATAAGTCTTGTTTGGAAGTTCTGTGGTCGTTACAAAAAACGTATAACACATTTTGATATTTGCCTATCAATGATGTTTAAGGACATTCGTGATTGCGACCTTTCCAATTGACTGTCTTTTACCTATTTGGACATTACCGTATTTGACACGTTTCTAGTTGGCATTCGCGGCGGATGTTGCATGCATTCAAAGAATGCTCATTACTCCCGAGTACCTGTTCCTGCCTCCATTCGGGAGTTTGAGATTGCCTTGTTAATGGAGACTTACTATGCCATGTTCCCGTGGCTCTTCAACTCCCGAACGACGATTTGTACTTCTTCTTCTGATATACTTTGCAAAGAGTAAGCGGCTGTAAATTATGTGTATGTTCGATTCAGTAGCATAGTAAAACAAAATCCAAAATAGCATTGTTGGGACGATTATTTATATTTCATACAAATGATTATTGTTCTCTTTAATACATCAGGATATTAGTGCATCAGGATAATCTGATATACAAGCTGTCATCGCTTAAGTTACTTATCAGCTTGTCGATACTACCAAATTACACGACTTTTTCTTTCATAAATGCGTGTCAGTATGTTGAACGATGTTGGAGACAAATAGACCTTTGAATCACTTAATTGACTTGATAATAATGTCAAAAATACATAACCAATTTACAGATGTCTTCACATACCGCAAATGCAAACATATTAATTTGTTGCATATATTAAACGATGAATACACGTTCCTATCTTTTTCATTCCCTTTCAAAATTTTTGTAAACCCCACCCCCTGTAAAACACCGTATAACGAATTTATCCCGCAGATGGGTTTTGGTTTATGTATGTATGTATGTATGTATGTATGTATGTATGTATGTATGTATGTATGTATGTACGAGGGCCGTTCCAAAAGTTCGTGGACACATGCCTCAAAAATCACATTTGAAGTCATATGCTACTGAAATTTTCTAGAAATGAAAGGGATACATTCAGAAAGAGAAAACAAAAAATATCAGGTTAAAATAATTAGCTAAAAGGGCATAATTGTCACCTTTATACATGAAGGGTAGAGGTTACGGAGCAGTAAAATTTGAGTTGTTGAAATAAATCTACCCCTTTCATCAAGTTGCTGAATAAAATTAGAAAAAAATATTTGACTATCAATTAAACTTTCTATATCAATAATGCTATTATTTGTTATGAAAACTGCAAAGTTTTAACAAAATTGGACCCGATTTACGACTTTTATGATGAGTTTTGCATGATATTGTTGAACAAATCAACCAAAAATTTATGACGTCAGCGCTCTTTACGGAGCACCAGACAGTCATTCATTTTTGAATTTTGTTGAATGAAACAGACGAAGACTTAATAGGTGATGGATGCATCTTGATATGGACAAAATACATTAAAGCTAATGCTGCTAGAATAGGAGGAATGTGTTTTTATGATGATAAGATACATAAGCACGCGATTTTGGTTGGAGTTGAACAAAAAAGTAAACGAAAATAAGTAAAGTGATGCCGTTTTCTCCCTTAATGATGACCTGACTTTGAATGTTTCAAAGATGAAAGCACAATATGATACAGAAGTAGAAATGCACATGAAAATAGAACATATCCTCCTTATCAAAATACGTGAAAAGACATTTAAATTTTATACAGATGAGAGGTGTTGTTATTTCTTTTAAAATATCAAATTTATAGTGGACATCTGACGACGTCGTTACTTTTTATAAGCTGCTCCGTTACCTAGAACCTTACGTTGTTCAAAAGGGCATATGGAAGGTTATTATTGACCAATCGTAATGAAAATTCGTATACGCATTCAAAATTAAACGTATTGTAAGGAAATCAACATGGCTTTTATCAATTTCTACAGATCTTTCCTTAAATGGCGTTGTCCATGAACTTTCGGAACAGCCCACGTATGTATGTATGTATGTAAATGTCTTCAAATTGAAAAGCATCATTTAAGAACAGATAAATTGGCAACATGGACCAAACATGCACGTTTCGGGTACTTACTAGTATTATGCTATATCAACAGATTTGAAGGCTTCTCAGTGAAGTCAACAGCCTAAAGCGTCTTGGTAGAAGCATGATATTAAAAGAATATTTTGTCAGTTGTAGAATACATCATAATATTCGGTTTTTCTCGACCAATCACATTGCAAGAAATTTGCCAGAGGTGGGATAAAAATACACGTACGTCCCTATTTTCGCTTAGAAACATAAATGTATTGTCAGCTTGTTTTATACAGAGTTAAGTTATCACATATTAATTGTAAGTTATAACAGCAAAATAATAGGTCAGTTATATCTTTTATCTTACATTAATTCATGTTCTTTCAGGTTGTGAATACGGTGACCGCCAGCCATCATTCTGTTCTCAACAACATAACAAATCCAGTGCTTGGTGTTCTACATATAGTGAATATTGCTGCAGGACATGTTCTACAAAAGATGTTAACAGTGCCAAAACAATTTTATCCAATACGTCAATATCAACACTTATCATGGCAATTTTTGTCGTTTTTGTATAGTAATGTTAGATCAATGAATGTTCCTAGTATCAACCGGTGCAATCTTTCATTTTATTGTGTTCAAGATATTATCAATAAAATTTTGTTGTAAATTGTTAACATGTATTTAAAACAATAAAAATTATATTTTTATTATAATAGTTCGAAAAATATTTGCAGATGCAGTACGAAAATTTAGCCATCGTTCTGTGCGCTTACCGAGAATCCAGATTTATCTCAGGAGTGAGCAAGCAGATTTATTCCATTTTAAACGTCTTCAAATTCAATAGCATCATTTATAAACAGAAAAAATTGCAGCATGGACCAGACATGCACGTTTCGGGAACTCAACCCTCGTCAGTGATCCTCACTCTAAACAAAGTAGTATTGCCAGAGAGGGTGAAATGTTAAACGTCTTCAAATTCATTAGCATCATTTATAAACAGAAAAAAAAACTGCAGCATGGACCAGACATGTACGTTTCGGGTACTTAACCCTCGTCAGTGATCCTCAATCTCAATAATGTAATATGGCTAAAAAAGTATGAAAATTATAATGTCAAAAAATGTACCGAAAGACGTAGCAGGACGGGAGGGATATGATGCTATAGGACCCAAGGTTTAGAAATTTCAAGAAATTTTGCAACAGAAATTATGTCCAAAAATGTACCGAAAGACGTAGCAGGATGGGTGGGATATGATGCTACAGTACCCTGTTTTAGAAATTTCAAGAAATTTCAGTAACAGAAATTTTGAATGCGTTGAAGAGACAGACGATCAACCGAAGTTGACCGAACTTAATAATATATATGGAATATTCTATTTTTAACACACCATCCGTCTTATACCAAACTTTTGAAATTCCAGTTGCTTATTTCCAAAAGATGATATTTTCTTAAAGGATATACCATGAAATAGAGTGAATCAAATGCGACGAATAAAAGGGAAAATCGAGAACAATCACATACAAAACAAAGGAGAGGATCTCCAACATCACTATGTTGCAGCACCCACAGCAAAGCCCCAAAACACCCAATGCATAAACACAGAGCAGACAAGCACAGGAAGAGACTCAAAAGGGAAAGAACGCCAACGCATAACACAGAAACATCAAACACAAAGGACTACACATAAACCAATGAGACGCCGTGGCCTAGTTGATAAGGCATCGGGCCAGTGACCGAAAGGTTGCTGGTTCGAGCCTCACTAGGACCACGGGTAGGTCGACATATACTCATCTATGTTCTGTGTTATATACTGTGTATTATATACATGTCTGTGGTGTTTAAAAAACAACGAGACCAATGGGCAACCGGTGCCGCCATCTGTCAGTGTACTTTGAAACGCTTACTCTAGAAGCGGTATCAACCAAGTGTTGATATTGAAAAATTCGAAAGAACGTTTAGAACACATAAATTCGGCAAATCTCAAGAGTTTATTTTCGAACAAATCATTCGATTTTTCGACTCTTTACACAACTATTCCATATTCTACATTGAAAGAAAGAATCTCTCGAATTATTGCAAATGCCTTTACCAGCAAAAATGGCAATCTCAGATACAGTGCATCGTTGCGGGTTACAAAATAATTTTTTATGTGAAAAAAATCCAATTATAATGATAGATACACAAACGGAAGAATTAATCAAAATGTTGAACATTCTGATCGATAACATATTTGTGGTGTTTGGAGGAATTGTTTCTTTTTTACATCACTAATGTGCGTTCTTCGAGACCTCTGGGTAACCGGAAAAATGGGAGGGTTGTGCGTACGTAATCTCTTTTGTGTTTGATGTTGTGTTTTGATGTTCCTTCTACCTTTTGCGTCTCTTGCAATGCGTATCTGCTCTGTGTTTTTGCATGGGATGTTTTGATGTGGGTGCTGAAACCGAATGTTTTTAAAGATTCCCTCATTTCTTGCCAGCAAACAGGAAATGCTTACTCTCTCCGGCTCCCCGGGCACTTTAAAAATCAATTTGTTGCGGCGCAGCACACATGTAAATTGCTTTAGATTTAACTAACTATTTTCTGGTAAGTCTGAACATTTGTTCGTTAATTTTTGCATTATTTTAGTACTAGCGTTGGCTGTGTTTCTATTTTGCAATGACATATTCCACAAGAAATTATGCAGTTTGGCAGGTAATCAATAGTGACGAAGTCCCCGGAAACTCTTTGAAATGTTAAACGTCTTCAAATTCAATAGCATCATTTAAGAACAGATGGATTTTCAGCTTGGACCAGACATGCACGTTCGGGTACTTAACCCTCGTCAGTGATCCTCAATCTAAACAATGTAATATTGTCAAAGATTGTGAAAATTATCATGTCCAAACATTTTCCGAAAGACGTAGCAGGATGGGTAGGATATGATGCTGCAGGATCCACTTTTTAGAAATTTGAAGAAATTTTTATAACAGAAATTTTCGAATGCGTTGAAAAGAAAGTGTTCTCATAATCTCAGTACTTTTGCAAAATTTCCTGTAAAAAAACTGGATATTTTAGCATAGTAGCTACGTCACTGAATTATTTTTAGTAATTCAGTTTCATGGCCAATGAGCGAAACTTTGGATAACACTGAGACAGAAAATGGAATGGGCTAAGGGCTTCCTTTTGGTCCTACCTACTAAATACTATAATTGGGTTTTTTCCTGTTGTGTTTGCTACTCAAAATAGGTGTGTAAAAATTTACACACCTACTCTTAGTAGGAAGTATGACAGGGACAAACCCTATATCTAATTTATCATGTCAAGAAACATTTTCTCATGTTTTCTTTGTAATTTTTGATGTTTGAAAATTAAGTGACCTACTTCGGCGTAAGAGTAGAACTCAACGAGAACATTATACTGCGCCGTCATTGACTTTAATTAGCACGAGGCGTGATAAAGGCAATATTCTTCGCCTCTTTGCCTCATACATCTTTCTATCATATGATGGCCTATAAAAACTTACTTCACAATCGTGCTCTTTCCACATCCCAAGTACGAGATATACTTTTGAATTTGAAGACGTTTAAAATTTGTACCACTTGGTGAGTGTCACTGCTGGTGGACCAAGAGTCCCCGATGGCACATGTAGCAATCAACTACGGTTGATCGTTCCTTCAACGCATTAGAAAAATTATGTTATCAAAATTTCTTGAAATGTCTAAAACGTGGGTCCTATAGCATCATACCCCACCCATCTTGCTATGTCTTTCGGTACAACTTTCACACTCTTTGGCCATATTACATTGAGGATCACTGATGAGGGTTAAGTACCCGAAACGTGCATGTCATGATGTTTAATTTTGTGCTCTATTGTGAGTGCTGTTGAGATTATCGTCAGGATCATCTTTAACTCATTTGTGTCACACTTATGCCCTTTGCCGTGTGGAGCTCGTAAAAAAGTTCCCCGCGAGGGGTTTGACAGTAAGTGTTTTGAATATACTTCCCTGACATTGTCGCCATAGCACTTTCTATATAGACATAACGTCAGATAGTGCATGATTTTTATATATTTTCATTTCCATGCTTCATTAACATCGACGGCGGGTGCGGCTAGCCAACAGGGGATGCTTTCTCCTCCCGGGCACCTGGTCCCACCTCTAGCTTGCTAGGGGTCCGTCGATGTTTAATTTTGTGCTTTATTGTGAGTGCTTATGAGATTATCGTCAGGATCTTCTTTAACTCATTTGTGTCACACTTATGCCCTTTGCCGTGTGGAGCTCGTAAAAAAGTTCCCCGCGAGGGGTTTGACAGTAAGTGTTTTGAATATACTTCCCTGACATTGTCGCCATAGCACTTTCTATATAGACATAACGTCAGATAGTGCATGATTTTTATATATTTTCATTTCCATGCTTCATTAACATCGACGGTGGGTGCGGCTAGCCAACAGGGGATGCTTACTCCTCCCGGGCACCTGGTCCCACCTCTAGCTTGCTAGGGGTCCGTCGATGTTTAATTTTGTGCTTTATTGTGAGTGCTGTTGAGATTATCGTCAGGATCTTCTTTAACTCGTTTGTGTCACACTTATGCCCTTTGCCGTGTGGAGCTCGTAAAAAAGTTCCCCGCGAGGGGTTTGACAGTAAGTGTTTTGAATATACTTCCCTGACATTGTCGCCATAGCACTTTCTATATAGACATAACGTCAGATAGTGCATGATTTTTATATATTTTCATTTCCATGCTTCATTAACATCGACGGCGGGTGCGGCAACAGGGGATGCTTTCTCCTCCCGGGCACCTGGTCCCACCTCTAGCTTGCTAGGGGTCCGTCGATGTTTAATTTTGTGCTCTATTGTGAGTGCTGTTGAGGTTATCGTCAGGATCTTCTTTAACGCATTTGTCCATGCTGCAAATTTATCTGTTCCTAAATGATGCTATTGAATTTGAAGACGTTAAACATATCTTAGCGACACATGTTGACTTTTATTCCATTTCAAAAGTTATATTCGCTCCTTATTGACTACCTGCAAGTCTATAGGTCTGTCCTATTTGTCTTTCTTTTCTTTTTTATCAGTCTATCTTCATTGTTCCCTGTGTGCATTGGACTATTTTTTTTTTACTATCCTTCCTATCTCAATAATGCCTATTGTTATTTTCCACAGAAATCAAACATATCTTTTTCTGTTCCTGAAATAAAGGACTCTATCCTCTACATGAGTCTAGATCTTCCAGAAACTGTCGTATACGAAAGTATTCAAATGCTTACATGCTATCTTCTATGACATAATGTACATGCATTTTCAATAGTGTCGTTGACTTCTACTTTTTAACTTTGTTATTCAGCCTACTAATTTCTGGTTGAATAACACAAATGTTGAGTAGTTTTGATAGAATCCAGTCAGCCGGCGCCTGCCGATTACTTATTTCAGCAAAACAGACTAATTTTTATACCATGTCCCCATAATCGTTTAATTTGCCCCTGCTTTTGTCTGTTGATCTGTTTGAAAAACTCTAATCTTGTCTTGTGAGTTATTGGGCCTATCAAATGTTATAGAACCAATCATTTCATACAGCAAGTGATCTTAGAATTAGATGATGAATACCACCGTCAGATAACGATGACTAGCCTTAGTCTGTGATTGTGATACTTGAAAGCTGACGAAGTACTCTTCATTGATTTCACGTTATTCATGATAATTATTTATTATTACAAGAAAAAAAAATCTATATGCACATGATAAATTTACCATATAATCACATTTTGAAAATATTTTTCTCTGTTGAAGAAAGGAGGGGATCTCCAACAACACTAGTTTGCAGCACCCACAGCAAAATCCCAAAACACCAATGTGAAAACACAGAACAGACACCCACAGAAAGGGACAAGGAACACCAATTCACAACATAGAAACATGAAACATAAAAGACTACACATAAATCAACGAGACCAATGGGCAACCGGTGCCGACTTAGGACGGCCATCTGCCAAGTGAATAGCAGACGGTGTGGTTATCCTGGATTACGTGCGCACAGCCCTCCCACTGTTCCGATTTCCCAGAGGTCTCGAAGTACGCACAATTATGGTGTAAAACAACCTCCTCACTGATAGATGACCACACACAAACAAGACAGTAAAACACATGGGTCCAAGCAACACAGATGAATATGTAAATGGATATAAAAAGAGGACGTGCGTAATACAGTCCTTACTTTGCCGGCTGTAGCGAGCTCATATATGTTATCACCCGAGGAGTCCGACTGACATTCAGAGATGACAGGTGGTCGGGGCCCTGTCTTCTCTAAAGAGGTTTGAACAGGGCCCGTCAAGGAGTCCCGTCGTAACAGTCAGTCAGAGTGCAAGTCTTAAGAATGCGCTCGTACAAGAATGTTAAGTCAAAGGGCTTTCATATTTCATGTGAATAATCATTGTGGCAAGATCTGTCTATATAGACATCATTCAGTGAATAGACACCATTCAGTGAATAGACACCATTCGGTGAAAGAAGAATAAAACCCAGAATCAGAATCCAAAAATTTCAATCAGAAGGCATACAAATTCTTAAAAGATATAAAACATAACAAAGATAGGGATCATATCCCCAATAGTGAAATCAGCGGGACGAATACTTACAAAACGAGGAAAAGCAGACAATACCATCACATAATTTAACTACGAAGGACAACACTATATCTCAATGAACAATCTCTACAGGATCCAGTGTAAACAAAATCTATCATAGGCGGCACCATACATGTTGTTAAAATAAATGATATTTTAAAAAAGGAAAAGCTGTCGTACTAGTGTCATCGAATCGAAGCTAGGATAAGAAAACTTCTAACATATCATTCAGACAGCATGGATGTATTCCGTTAGAAATACAACTGTGAACATATATGTGATAAAATTTGACTTGTCAAAATGAAAGTAGCATGGTAGGTGCTTCAAAAACTTAGATCTTTGTGAATCTATTGACCTTGGAACATTGACCATTGAAATTTTTTGTTTAACTGGTACATACTAATACGTATTTCTTATGGAATCATCTTTCTATTGGTACTAATTTCCCTTCGATCTTGACTTTTAAGAATAGAGAGGTTTAGTTACAAGTGCTTTCAATGTCTACGTATGACTTACATGTACACGTCATAGTTTGACGTCACAATCCGAAGACGTCGTTTAGTCATACGTGCGAACCGGAGAAGGTCTAGGTATAGCTATGTAGGAAGCTGTACGTGTACACTAGCTAGCTTCTTTTCAATCCGTTAAATCTGCAAGAAATGTATATCGATATTCGTAAAACAAGTTAGAAGTATGACTTACATGTACACGTCACCGTTTGACGTCACATCCGAAGACGTCGTTTAGTAATACGTGCGAACCGGAGAAGGTCTAAGTATAGCTATGTAGGAAGCTGTACATGTACAGTAGCTAGCTTCTTTTCAATCCGTTAAATCTGCGAGAAATGTACATCGAAATTCGTAAAACCTGGACATAAGGAAAGTTAGAATAATAATCGTGCTTTATTACACCGAAAACTGGAAGTTCGATATATGATAGGTGTGTAAATTTTCAAAGAAGTTTCCCGTTCAGTCATTACGTGTAGAGCGTCGTTTACATGTTCATAACGTGTAGCTATACGTCACATCATGAAGTCATTAGATCAGAGATCACAGGAAGTGATAACGTCACACGACACGCTAAAACTTGTAACTAAACCTCTCTATTGTGGAAGGAATCTTTAGCAAGACTACCTTTTACTGTTGACAGCGGAACAGGCATGCAGGATGCAACGAACATAAGACTAAACAACTTCAATAGATAAGGAGAGACACAAGAGCAACAACATAGAGTGGTCCAACAAACTATAAATACCAGATGCACCATAAAATGAAACATGAATAACAATACATGTATGGAAGAAGACCAGTGTGCTACCGGCGTCGACTTCGGACGGCAATCAGCTACATACTAGCAAATGGTGTATTTTTACGGTTTGCATGCACACAACTCTCCCACTTACCTGGATACACAGAGGTCTTCAAAACGCACAACAGTTATATAATCAAAATACCTTCTCACTTTAAGGTGTCATCAGAAACAAGACAGTGGCTGAAACAAGCTCAAGACAATTCACCCAAGAAGTAAGTCCAACTTTCAAATAGGATCAGGACCAAATCTCTCTGATTCTGCCGTAACGGATTCTCATATTGTACAATACTGAACAAAATACCAAGGCTGTACATGCAGATGGTTCTTATAGTTTGATCTGTCTTTATCCGTCTAGATTTATTAATTAAGTCATCATAAAATGAAGGCAAAGACATTCATAATGACCCAAACTCTGAGGCTGGAAATTGTCCCAAATTTCAGAAATGTCCCGAATAATTACTGTAAAATTTTCAAAAGGTATTGTGATACCGAAATTCTTGATCTAAATAATTTTAGGTTTTGTTTGTTTCTAACTTGAAAATCCGAAACACGAGGGCATCCTCAAGCGTTTATGATAGGTTGAGAAATATAATATCAGCATCAGCCAAAGAAAAATTGAAGCAAAGATAATATCTTTTATTATAAATCTTACCGTGACTTTTTCCATTAGCGATTTTGTGAGGTCCAAAAATGCTATAACCAAATTACCGTTGTAAGCTGTTTGTAAGCTTTATTCAATGTTATTCGTGTCGGATATACATGATCTTTGTAATGATCGAAATGTAGGTCATCAAAATATCAAAATATCATCATGCTAATTTGAGGTTCATTTGAAACATTTAAAATAGTCAATTTTCCATAATTAGAGGCACACAATAAGTACCATAGGAAGTACAATAACTTCCAGTAGAGTATGTCATAAATCGTATAAGATGTTGTCTAAAAAGGATAGAAAGGGGCCTTGCAAATTCATAAAAGGTCTATGGGTCACTGTAAACTGGGAAATCAAACGAAAATGGAACAAAACGAACCGAGACAATTCGAAAAGAAACGAAACAAATTGAAACGAGGATTAAGTTAAAATTAAAGGTATTTTACGTTTTTTTCTCCTACGTCATAAATATACCGTTTAACCAGAAATTTTCGCGAGTATCAAATTTCGCGATTTAATGGTAAAATAGGGTGTCTTTATTTTCGCGAGTACAATTTTTCGCGATTCCTGAATAACAAATAAATGTGTTCATATGATGTTACTGTTTTGTACCTTTCGTTATTTCAGTTTAAGTAAGTTCTATCATAAAAATACACTCAATTCAATCCTCGTTACGTTTAATCAGAAAAAGTGAAGAATGACACATGTACAATATGAACAAATGTAACGGATATAACAATTTATTATATACCTTATCAAACACAATTTTTCGCGAGAATAATTTTTCGCGATTCAAAATCACTCGCGAATATAGCAAAAATTAGTACCTCGCAAAAATTTCTGGTTATACGGTTTGAGAGTCCCTAGTTGGTCGTTAGCCTGAGTATTATTCCTTTTCTTTATTTCTACATGTGCAGTTTATTCTACTAAATAAAACCATTCCTTTGTATTCTTTTCTTCCATCTTTTTCATTCAGAGTTTTACTTTTCAATTCTGAAAAAATATGAGGTAGCCGATGAATCCAACAATAGCCATCTAGCTATTTTAATCTTTTTTTAGCTCACCTGAGCCAAAGGCTCAAGTGAGCTATTGTCATAGTGTTGCGTCTGGCGTCCGTCGTCCGGCGTCCGGCGTCCGGCGTCGTCGTCGTCGTCGTAAACTTTTCACATTTTAAACTTCTTCTCCAGAACGGCTGAAGGGATTTTGATGAAACTTGGTAGGTATGAAGTACTCATGGTCCCCTACAAGTGTTGTTGTTTTTCGTCCGGATCTGTCAACAGGTGGCGCCACCACAGCAAAAAGTAGGTCACAGGGGTACCCTCCTTTGACAAACTTCTTCTTCAGAACCGAAGCATGTATCGACAAACCGAAAGCATCAGGATGATCTAGAGAGATGTCTTAAGAAGTGTTGTTATTTTTGGTTCCACTTCGAAGTCAAATTTTTGACGCGTTTTTGACGTCTTTTCGGACTTAGTCAGAAATGCACATTTTTGCACTATTTCTTTAAATAATTCAATAAGTGTACGATTTTACACACTCATTTACTACATATTTATCATATTTAACTTACTTAATGCTTTGATATGTATTTTATGCCTAAATTTTATTTTTTTGATTTTTTTATGAATTTTTTTCTTATGTAAAAAGGAAGGGGGGGGGTGATTTTCATACATTTTCTGCTTCTTTTCTATAACCACTCTTCAGATTGTCATGACATTTTGTAGATATGAGGTACTCATGCATGGTACCCTACAAGTGAAAGAATTTTGTCAAGATATCCACTTTTAGATTTTTAAGGAATATTTTTGGCCTAGGTCATCTTTGGCACGTATAAAAAAGAAAGAAAAAAGGGGGTCATGCATACCTTTTCTGCAAAATTCACTTGTTTAATGACCCCTCCTTCCGAATTGAAAATTTGCTAATTTTTATATATTTTCAAATCGATTTATTGATTACATATAAGGCAAAATCATGTTCAAAACTCAATTTCTACAGACAGCAGGGAATCATACATTGATTTTATGTGCTATTTTTAAATTTTCAATAGTTATGACCAATGAGGTGACACCTTTTATTCAGCCCGGTTCACCAAACAAAAGGGAAGGGATTCCCTGCTAAAATGATTAACTGTAGTTACACCTTCTAGGTCAGAGACAACCAAATCATTTTCCATAGGCTGTAATGTTAACGAAATGCCTTATAACGTCTATACTAACATTGCTGGCCATGCATGTTATATACCGATTTGTTCATTGATTCAAGCTTTATACGAAACTAAATTAAAAAATATAGCATGACCTGCTCTTTTTCGCACTATTTGCGTCACAAGGTACCCTGCAGAGAATTTTCCAATTTTCCCGCGCCCGTCCCCTTTAGCGGATCGGGAGCTAGGGAAATATCCGGGTATCGACATTTTAATTGCACTTATTTTTTACCTATATATATCATATTCAAACAATATACCAAAAGAAAATAGAATTGATAGCCAATCACATCTTCTGTCACATTTAAAATAACAGGCCCCCTCACCCTACAGGTTTTTCTCCAATCAGAGCCGGCCTTTTAGTGGTCTCTGACCTATAACTGTAACTGTAAACAAAGTCGATCGCTGTACCTTAGATTTGATCCGTTTAATTCCTCCACAACCCTTTAGTACTGCGATACATTTCAGGAGATACAGTGCAAACGGAATAGATTTTTATTTAGTGTGCATTATACTTGGAACACTTTCATAATGGTTATCATTCATGTACTTGGAACACTTGCATATACTTGTTATCATGTATAAAGTTTGCTCGAATTTCCTCTGTCTTAGACTCTCTTAGATGAAGTAATTTACGGACTGATTTCTTGAAGAAACGTCGAATGAGTAATCTCTTCCTCTGGATCATGAGGTTTGATACACCGTACACTGCTTTTTGGAAAACAAATTGGCCCAATTTCTGCACAATTCACTTGAATTGATAAATATTGGATTAAAACGATTTTAACTGTACGTTTCATGTATTTGAGATGAAATCAATACTATTCAAAAGCATTCTTAGATTTCAGTATACTTTAATATGAATAAAGGCAAAACCGAAAAATCTTTGTTTTTTATGCCCCTGGAATAAAAGATTCGGGAGCATATAGTTTTTGGCCTGTCCGTCTATCTGTTTGTCTGTCTGTTTTCCAAAAAAACTTTAACATTTGGCATAACTTTTGAATGGAAGCTGGTGATAGAGGTTTCATATTTCACATGTGTATTCCTTGTGACAATACCTTTCCATTGATACCAAAATTTTGACCTCGTGACCATAACCTTGACCTTTGACGTACTTTTCAAAAACTTAAACATTGCGCATAACTTTTGATTGGTTAGTGATAGGGCTTTCATATTTTACATGTGTATTCCTTGTGACAAGATATTTCCATAGATACCAATATTACGCTGACCCTGACCTCTCACATACTTAACAGAAAATGGCGTTTATACTAACAAAGATGCCGCCGGGGGCATTCTCGTTTCACAAACACAGCCTGTCAGGCTTTATAATTTCTGGTATGCTAGCTATCAATAATGAAAGGTATGGTCGTTCAGTTTTAAATAAACTTAATTTATGAAATCATTTCATTGTTTTATTCTTTTTCTGCTGCGCATTAAAGTGGGATTTTACAATATGATTTTATTTTTGATGTTGCATAATTGAACTATACTAGTTGGGCATATGACTTAAAAAAAGTTATTGTTTTGAAATGTGACTATTTTTTCTTGTTTGTACTTTTAAAGGTTGTCTGAAAAAAAAACTTCTCTGCATCCGGCAAAAATCTTTTTAGAAAGGTTGGGGCTAAAATCCCGGTACTGGCACTATCAGTATCCAATAGCAGTATTTCAATTAGAGCGTGCATGGGTATCAGGTGAGCGTTGTGCCCCCTGGGGCTCTTGTTTTATTCGGATTTAAGTATTTCAGTTTAAGAAAGAAGATGAAATAAAGGAGGAATCGGTTACTTGCAACAGTAGCCATCTTGTTTAAAATATATTTTAGGTTGAAATGTTTTTAATCTTTGAATGTTTATTCACATGTCTATTTGGTTTTTATAACTTTTGTAATTTCAAAAATGTAGAACTTATGTATATAAAGGAAAGGGGAACTTTATACTTTGACAGTAGGTGTTTTGAATATTTTCCCTGACATAGTCGCCATAGCACTTTCTATATAGACATAACCTCAGACAGTGTGCGTATTTTATATATTGTTTTCATTTTCGTGCATGAACATCGACGGCGGGTGCGGCTAGCCAACAGGGGATGCTTACTCCTCCCGGCCACCTGGTCCCACCTCTGGCTTGCTAGGGGTCCGTCGTTGCTCATTTTGGTGCTCTATTGTGAGTGCTGTTGAGATTGTCGTCAGGATTTTCTTTAACTCACTTGAGAAATGAAAAAAAAATCATTAACAAGAGAAAAGATAATGCCGTTTGTTCTGCCTTGAATAGCTTTTTGGAAGAAATTACTTTCGTTTCATTTTTAAAAAAAAAATCTTTATTCGCTTGCTTTTAAAATTGATTATATCACAAAGCTTTTAACAATCTGCACATATGAATTGATGATTAAAAAATCCTGATGAAAGTATTTTGCAGCGTAATCTTGTCTATTTTTGGAGGTTTTGTATATTGTGATTTTTGATTTCTGATTTCGGCTTTATGTTTTACAGTCAATCACTAGTGCTTAGATTAAATTTGTGCATTTAAGAGTAATTAATTAACTCCACAGCTCCACAATTTTTCAGATATTGTAAAAGATAGTATCGTCGATTTAAAAACCGGTTTTATTGTCCTCTTCAGGCGCTTTTCATATATCATGAATATTTATAAACCTTTTGTATATATATACATAGGTATCCCCTTATCTAAAAATAGGATCGTGTCTGACGTGAATTCCTTTCCTGCTTTCAGTTGGCCAAATATATGTACCGATTTAATGTAGCATTCTAGTCGTCACAAGTATTAGCTTTCCAAAAATTCTTGGTCGATATCAACATTTATTCAAAAGCGAAAAAAAAAATTTGGTTCAAAATAGGTTTAAAATTTTGACTCTCAGAATAAAGAGTAAAGAATAGTATTAGTAATGCTATGCATGAAATTCACACAAAAAAACTGGTTACACAATAGGAACTTATGTGTTGATAATTCTGAAAAGTTAGAAAATAGTGCATTTGCACTAGACAACTCAAGTCACAGTCATAGGAAAATTCCATTATAACGCAAATTAACTTGACCAATCAAAAGCCTTTCAGTATATATTCGCGGGAAAAGCGGAGAGTTCCGATTAAAGAATTTGGGGGAAATAAGGGGAAACTAAGGGAAATCCAGGATAACCACACCATTTGCTACTTGCGTGACAGATGGCCGTCCAAAGTCGGCACCGGTTACCCATTGGTCTCGTCGGTTTATGTGTAGTCTTTTGTGTTTGATGTTTACATGTCGTGTGTCTCTTTTCCGTCTCGTGCTTTACTCGTCTTTTGTGTTTTTGCATCGGGTGTTTTGGTGTTTTACTGTTGATGCTGCAACGGGGTCTTGTTGGAGATCTCCTCCCTTCTTTTTCTAAAAAATCCTATTGAATGATGTGACTACGCACAGTCTTATCGATTTTTATATCGCTCATTAATTTCTTTGTTGCATTTATCAACTTGTCTTTGGAAAGAAAATATACAAACAAAATGGAGTATCCTCAACGAAACAGCTTAGTGGGCTGGATGGTGAGAAACTTTTTAATTAGCCAACTGGCAACCTCGCATTCTAAGTATCCAAACGTTCCTTTGATGCAATGGATCCAAGGATCCAGAAATGTCATTTGGGATTTTGAAGGCATAGGGTTTACTGTATTACACACTTATTGGTCTAAAAGTAAAAATTGTTCAAGAAAAAATGCCATATTAGATATTACGTTAATGTGCAATATTTCAATTCAGAATTGCGATGCCAAAGCGTTGTCATGACGGCATGTCCTACTTTTGTGAAGTGGATAGCTCTGGTCACGTGTTTTTCACTAGTCACAAGAATGTTTCTTTCTATCGGACAATTGCCCCTATTGCAATGTTGAATCTGATGAATCAAATCGAAAGTTGACAAACCTGTACAAATCTTGAATTAGTCGATATCTTGATATCGACTAATAACGAGGGTCTAACACCATCGGGAGTTTAAGTTTTTTCTCCTGAGCGTGCGACGGGATGGCCCGATAATAATGTGCAATTGTTCTTTAATGTAAGACATTCATTGGCGGCTTTAAAAAGGGACTTTGATAAAACGCCCCCCCCCCCCCCCCCCCCCCAAAAAAAAACTTGAAGCGAAGTATTTCTTGGGGTCAAACTTTTATGTGTTGACTTATCTTTGGGTAGTTTTTGGTCAAATGTTATATATAAATAAAGCTGCTGGCTCTCTATACCGCTCGTCACCTAATTCTATATACATGCAGATTAATTTTTAAATAACTTATGCAATAAAACATGGTGTCCATTTGATGTTCAATAGTCAGAATTATCATGAGGGTCAACACCATAACGGGATTTTTACGCTAGTGGGAACTTTTTTTTATCTAGATCTCGAGCCTAAACTAGAGTTGCTCCTCCAGTTATCCATTTCCTCCCTGCTTAAGGTGAAACTAATGGAAATAAAAACCTTCTTTGTATGATTAATCATTTAGCTCGATTTCGGTTCAAAGCTTATAAATTTGGTCTTTTTGGCTTGGGGCATCTTTGGCATGTATGAAAACAAAAGAAAAAAAAGGTGGTCATGCATACCGTTTTTCGGCAAATTTCCTTTTTTAACACTCCCCTCCATCCGAATTTATATTTTGCTAATTTTCATATATTATCAAATCGAAAAAGGCAAAATCTCGTTCAAAGCTCGAATTCTCCCGATACTAAGGACTATTTCTATATTTTCAGTAGACCAATGAGATGACACCTTTTATTCAGCCCGGTTCACAGTCAAAACGGCAGTGACAGTAACTGGGAGAACTTACCCTGGGTCTAAACTCGGGTTCTAGATAATTTTTCTGGGACTAAAGTTAGGAGTCGTGATCCAGATTATTGTGATTGACACGAAGTCAGCAACAATGCTAGATAATGGAAAGTTTACGACGTTTCTCACAACAACTACAAGGTAAAAACTGGGGTTTTTTTTATAAAAAGACAGATTACCTGTCCGGCGGATCTTAAAATGATAAATGAAAGAAAAACATGTCACAGAATATTTTACAATTTTTAAATCTATGTTAGTTTTTATGTTTACAACAACAGAAGAACACATAACAAACCAGTTGGACTATTTTTAATGTTTAGCTATGATCTAAATTAAGATACAATGAATGACAAACACTAATTATGCATACTCATTCGTTTTGCATGTGCGGCCATGGTCACCCCTGTCCATGGATGATTTATACACTTACATGTAATTAAG
This sequence comes from Pinctada imbricata, assembly GCA_033119305.1. NCBI lineage: Eukaryota > Metazoa > Mollusca > Bivalvia > Pterioida > Pteriidae > Pinctada > Pinctada imbricata. The sequence goes on along the minus strand of VSWD01000005.1, from coordinate 46,225,775 downwards.
ATTTAAAATGATATAAAATTCACGTTCCATAAAACATATAAAAACCCCCTAAAAGTTAAGAGTTACTCGACGTCTATACTATATCATTGTTTTAAATTTCAGATGTGATAAAAAGAGAAATAAAGAGGTAGGTGTGTAAAGATGAATCACTGACTTGACTTCACCAAATTGTTCCTCCACAAGCGGCGAACTTTGCATTATTTTAAACGCTCTCTTAGATAGAAATAGGTCTCATGAATTTTTTAGGGTGTTGCCAGGTGTTTTATGGAATGATTTGAAATTAATGAAAATATAAAAAAAGAATCTTATATCATTTGAACTTCAAAGCATGTGAATTTTTATTCTTTTGCACTCTTATCGTGTCACCTGCGTAGCATAACGAATTTAAGGGTCTGTAATATTTCTGTTACTCTGTCTGTCTTTGACAGACTAGAGCTCGTCAGCTGTATGTTATAGGAAGTTGATATTTCAGACATGAATACCTTGTGGCAATACCATTCTGCGCATATCAGAATTATTGACTTGTTGACATTGACCTTGGATTTTGACATACTTTTGAAAAAAAAACTATATTTCGGGCATACCATATCAATGGTAGGTGATACCTGGACCCTCATATTTCTCATGTGTTTTCCCTGTGACAAGACCTAGATGCCGATTTTCTATCTGGTGACTTTCATCTTGGACTTTGGTAATGGGCATTATGGTAGGTGATAGGACTCTCATATTTCTTTTTTTGTATTTCTTGTGATAAGACCTTTATGCTGAAACCAAGAACCTGATGACCTTGACCTTGGACTCTTATATTGGACACAATTTGTGATTGGTAGATGAGAGGATATATATTTCTTATGTGTATTCCTTGTAATGAGACCTTTATCTTGGACTTCTACTTACAATTGAAAAGGGCGTGTTGCAATAACAGAAAGTATATGTAATCATAGTTCTTCACTTTTACTGCTTATCATTTGTATTATATGTGATAAAGTTAATTACGCTACCTCAGGCGACACATGGTTTCAAGATCCAATTTCTACTTTAAATGTGTTTTATCTGACATAAGGAGCTGTTAAGATAAGGGCCGGATTTAGCCCTGAAATCACTCGATTATTTGTCGTGCGCTGTCCTTCCAAGTTAGATAAAAGTTGTTCATGGTGAAAATATGAAGTATTATGAGATTCATAGTAGGTATTTTATTTTTCAAAAATTGGTGAAAGATGTTTTGATGACGGGTTGAAGAGGTAGGGGTACAGATAACGGAAAACGTTGAATATCGTTCGAAAATGCACAAAAAATGCATTATTTTACACATTTTTACGTTTATTATGCTTCTGTTATCTTTTCATGTCAAAATCGGATGAGTGAAATTAACTTTAAGGTTATTATATCAATATAATCGGCAAACTCTGCAATCCGGAAACTGAAAAACGGTTTTATTTCGTTCTTCTCAGCAACTAATGTAGCTTTCTGGTGTGAAATACACACGGTGTAGAAATGGACAACTTTCTCGTTTATTTCCTTCCGAACGGTTAAATAAACGGAACACACTCTGAATAGATTGCTCCATTATATAAAATGAAAAAGATGGCAATATAATCTACTTTATCGCTCTAGAGGCAAATTTTAAAGTATTCATCCATCCCCCCTTTTTTCGTTTTTCGCCTGTGGGACATTGTACCCCCCTTGCTTCAGAAACCCACTTGGCCAGAAAATGTGTTTCATTGATATACACCTTTGGTGAAAGTGGAACTGTAAAGCAAGGGAGGGGGGAACGATGTTGTATAAAACTTTTCCGTTTTCCATTGATTTCTGTGTTATTTTGCATAAATTATCCCATCTGACAGCAAATTCATATGTGGACCAAGTTACTTGAAATTTCTACCGAAAAAGATTATCAAATTTTGCATTTTGAAATTTTGATTTTTCAGGGCAGATTTTACGTCTTATCTTAACAGCTCCTTTATGAATAGGAAAAGCAGGTTTTTCACAAAATGTCATCCAGTGTCATCAAAGTCTAGTTAAGCTGCCACAAACGACACATCTATTGTAGTTTTAAGTTTCAATTTTATCGAATAAGAAAAGTATGCCTTGTTAGGATGTAATTGCTTCCTATGAACCTGTAGGGATATCTTTTCATTACTGGAATTACTTTCTATAGCATTTCAGGACAAAACAAAACCCAAACTATGACCTTCACACTCTTTGGCAATATTACTTTGTTTAGATTGTGGCTAAATGACGAGGGTTAAGTATCCGAAACGTGCATGTCTGGTCCATGCTTTTAAATGATGATATTGAATATGAAGACGTTTAAAATTTATACCACTCGGTGAGTGTCACTGCTGGTGGACCAGGAGTCCCCGAGGGCACATGTAGCGAAGTTCGATCATCTTCGGTTGATTGTTTCTACAACGCATTCGGAAGCTCGTTATCAAGATTTCTAACGTGGGTCCTGTGGCATCATATCCCACCCATCCTGCTACGTCTTTCGGTACTTTTTTGGACATTATAACTTTCACACTCTTTGGCCATATTACATTGCTTAGATTGAGGATCACTGACGAGGGTTAAATACCATATAATTTATTTATTGAAATCAGTAGTAAAATTCATTTCTTTTTATCACTTCACCGCTATGATTTGGAAACGTTGCTAGATACCGTTCACCTATATTCACAGTGTTTCGGCGATTGACTTGAAATGCATTTTTTTTTTAAATTTCCATCGCAAAAACTATGTTGTATCTCTCTGATGGCATAGCTCTCTCCTTAGCAGATTTTTTTGCAGAAAATTGAGGTCCAGTTTGGACTTTTGCTCTTCATTATTCCATTTTATTTGGATATAACTTGTTGAAATGCGCAATAAAATTTTATAATAGAGTATATATCACGATATTGACAACTTTAGTTTCGGGACATTTTGAACAAACAGAACAGTGAAATTCATTCAACATCCATATTTCTACATTGGATCTAACTACAATATATTGCATACCGAAACTGCCCTTGTCTCCGAACAAATTTCGATGCATTGCTAATTGACCCTTCCGATTGCGGGAAAAACATGCAAAATTTCGTGACGTCACAATGCTTTTACCATGTGTTCACCTCGGACAAACAAGCTTCGAACCTCGGTCAAACATTGAAATTGCATTGTGACGTCATGGAATTTCTCAAATTTTTCCCGCGTTCGGAAGGGTCAATTCTAGAAACTGCTTCACTTCATTTTTTCTGGATATCTGACGTCAGCACACACGGCGATAAGGAAACGTGACAAGTTATTGTGGAACTGTTCTAAACAAAAATTGTTTACTTCTTTTGATCTATTAAATAATAAAGGGATCTGATTAACAAAATGAAACCTGGGCCCGGCATCATAAACTAAGAATTGACTTAAGTCAAATTCTCAAAATACGATATATAGCAAATCAGTGAAAATTTGAAATATTGAGTTCATCCATTATATTCTACTCTGAAAATAGACAAATTCTATGAATCATTTCAAGTCATCACTTACATTATAATGAGACAAAAGAAAATTGAAATTTAGACTTAAGTTAATTCTTAGTTTATGGTGCCGAACCCTGGAAAATTTTAAGCCAATACGATCTTTTCATATGACTTTTTAAAATGCACACCACACTTCCTCGCGACAAAATTGAGAATCGATTGTCCAGACTTATTTAATGGTGTTTTGGTCTAGTGGGAAAAACTTATATTTGTACATCTCAATCAAAGGTTTTCTTTTCCGATACAGAATACAAATCATACAAATCATGGACATGTACTGACCTGTTTAATGCCTTGTCCTTCCTTTATGTTAGATTTGGTGAGATTCTCTACAACAGGTTACTAAATTGTTGCAGATTTATTTTTTATACGCTTATGAAAAAGAATTATTCAAAATCTTCAAAAGCAACGAAATCATGATGATTTGAAACGTTTCATTGGTACTTTCAAGGTACCTTGATGGTATTCTCACTTTCGACAATCCCGTTCTTGAAAAATATAAAAGTGTAGGTTATCCACAAGAATTGACGCTGAACAAAGCAAACGTTATAAACACAGAAACACCATTTTTTTGGACCTAAATATGAAAATTGTTAATTTGAGATTCATACAAGTGTCTATGACAAAAGATATGATTTTCGATTCGACATAGTAAATATTCCCTGGCTTGACGGTGATGTTCCTAGATTACCGTCATACGATATTTACATTTCACAGCACATCGGGTCCGCTAGAGCATGCACTAACGTTTTTGATTTTTTATGTAGGAATTCACAAATGACCACGAAACTTTTAGATTAAGGCTTCCGCTTTCACAAAGTAGTTGAAACTTACTAGAAATTTTACAAAAAATATTGTCAGCTTCTTTTAAATTCGGACCAATGCATGCAACAGAGTATATTTCTATTGATATTTCAGAATCTGCTTTTTATGTTGACATAATACACAAAATAAGAAGGATCTAAGGTAGACAAAATAGCCATCAAAATTGTGTTAGAATCATCAAACGCCTTTTTTTTTACTGTGGATATGATCCTTATGTCACCAGAAGCACACTTAGCTAGGAACTTGACCAATCTACAGCCTTCTACCAACGCATTCTTGCACTCTGACTGACTGTGTCACAGTGACGGGTTCTGTCCAGACCTTTTTAGAGAAGATAGCTCCCGACCATCTATGCTCTCTGAATTTCGGTCGGACTCTTCGGGTGATAACATGCGTGAGCTCGCTACAGTCGGCAGAGCATGGACTGTATTTTACATCTAATTTTTTTACATCGATTTACATCTATTTACATACACATCCTTTTTTTATTTACATACGTTCGTACGCCCCCTGTTTTTTTTTACATCCATTTACTTCCATCTTCATCAGTGCGTTTCTTTTGCTGTCTGCTTGTATGGTCATCTCGCAGCGAGGAGGTTTTTTTGCACCATAAGTGGTAGGGTTGTGCGCTAATAATCCGGATAACCACACCATCAAGTACTGGCGTGGCAGATGACCGTCCTAATTCGGCACCGATTGCCAATTTGTCTTGTTGGTTTACGTGTAGTTTTTAGTGTTTCTATGGCGTGAGTTGGTGTTCTTTGTCTCTTTCTGTGCTTGTCTGCTCAGTGTTATTGCATGGATTGTCTAGGTTTTTTGTTGTGGGTGCTGTAACCGAGTGTTGTTGGAGATCCCCTACTTGCAATAGTAGGTTTATCAGAAAATATAAATTTGTCCCCATATATGCACCTTATTGAATTATAGTACTTATTTAACTTTCATTTGATGAGATGAATAGTTTTTTTTATGTAATGATAGCTTCAAATCTTTTAAAATAGCTGACATAATTTCTGCGTTAATGTAATCTATTCATTTCTATGAAAAATGGGCATTTCCCCCATGATTGAGAAGACATTATACCGGATTAAATTTATGTCCAAACTGAGGAGTAAGTGCTGAAAAGACATACTTGCAATCAGTCAAATAAAATCCTATAGGTTTATTGTGTAAACTCCAGAAATAAGCGTATTTGGATTGAAGGATTAATAAAACCAGTAAAACATATATAATGTGAAATGGTGCAAAAGTTAAACAAAAATAGCATTTGAAGAACATTTGAAGATGAAAAAGTCTATCCTCCTCCCCGACAAAAATAATCAGAAAAAAAAAAAGAAAAACAACTTTTATCATCTGAATGAGCTTAAAAATAAAAAAAGATATTAACATGTACTAATTCTTAGGATCGTGATTCGTATATAATGTTTATCAAATGCTTCCTATTTTCGGTGCTGTACGATTTAAAGAGTGCAAATTCCTACAAATCATCAATATTGAAATATATGTTATATCGTAATAATTAAGTGCACTATATGAGCATTTTAACAAATAATATATCATCAATGACAGGACCGAAAGAGGAAATCAAAGTACTGATGAGCAACATTCTAAATGTGACCTAAAGTGCTAATTACTAAATAACCAGCTAAAGACAGACTTATGCCATCAAGGAGATATCCTTTAGTTTTGAAATGATTTATCAAATTTAGTACATATATATAAAAATCTTTACAAAAATATTTCAAGTCAGCGCAGAAGCATAGAGAAAATAGGCGAACGATGTCCTCGCTGGACCGTTTTTGGAGGAAATTATATCCTATTAAAGAAGTATTAAAAAGGATGAAATGATAAAAAACATACACACCTAGTAAACTAGAGGTGTGTTGGTATTGAGCTTTGCCTACCCGTCCTATTATTATTTGACACGTTTCTATTTGGCATTCGCGGCGGGTGTTACATACAGTCAGAGGACGCTATCTCCTCCCGGACACCTGGTCATGTCTCCATTCGGTGGTTCGCTACGCCTTGTTATTGAAGACTTTCACAATTATGTCATATTTCCCGGTATCTTTGACTCCTGAACTGCGATTGGCACGTCTTCGTTGGTATACTTGTAACACTTAACTTTTTTTTTCAATTTCATTATAGAAATAATGTCAGAAACTTCGTATCATGACAAATATGGATAATGACCATATCCCTGTATACAGCACAAAATCGATAATTCAGAAAATTAGAAACCGAAGGCATACAAAATCAGGATAAAACAGGAACCAAAGGAAACAAACAAAAACCTCCACCATATGAAAAGAAGCGAACTCCTGATATGGGAGTGAGACCAGGTGCGCAGGAAGAGTAAGCATCTCCTGCTTGCATGCAACACCCGTCGCGTCAATTCGGTAGACATATCACATGCGGTTACTTCCATTTCGGAAGACATAGAGTACAATCTTTGGATGGATGGTTCAAATGGTCTATCACATAATATATTACCCACCATTTTGGAGAGTGGGACATCATTGTGTATGACGAGTTCCCCATATCGACCGTAGAACTTCCTCAGTGACGATGTTAGTCGGTCACAAAAAAATCCCTGACTGAGAAGCTTATCTGAAAGACGCCTAGCTCTCAGAACAAAATCCGTATATTTGGTACTTGCTCTGGCATAGCGTATCAACTGAGATATGACCACGCCATAAGCTGGCGATGAAGGGATGTTGCTACTCAGAGAAGGAAAGTATGTAATGCTGAAATTGAAGTCGTCACGTTTGTCATAGAGTGATGTGTTCATGTGACCATCAGTGTCGTAGGACAACATTATGTCCAAATAGGATGCTGAATTATTTGTCTCTGTAGTTTCCTTGACTTCAAGCTCTGAAGGATAGATACTGCTCAGGTAATCCGCGAAGTTTGAATTATTGATGGACAACACATCGTCTATGTATCTGTAAAAAGAAGGGAAGAGATCTCCAACAAGACCCCGTTGCAAGTGACGTTGAAGTGAGAAGCTATGTATTTTTTCCCTTCACAGACCAAAGATTGAATGAATTCAGCTTCGTACGAGTAAAGGAAAATGTCGGCAAGGAGTGGGGCACAATTGTTCCGACAATTTGCTGGAAGACCTTTCCTCCAAACACCACAAAAATGTTGTCGATCAAAAAGTTTAACATCTGAATAATATCTGTTTCAGTGTACTTATTTTCAGAATCGGACTTTTCTTTTACAAAGTAGGTTTTGTCATAGTACACAACAATAAATTTGTTTTTGCGATTACCGTTCTTACTTGTAAACGCATTACTCATAATGTTTGCGAGTCTTTCTTTCAATTTAGAATGTGGAATTGTAGTGTAAAGTGTCGAAAAATCAAAGGCAGCGAATGGACTTTACGAAAATGAGTGGATTTCAGATGTTCTAAAAGTTCCTTCGAATTCTTTAAAAGCCACATCTGGTTGATACCACTGCGAGAATATACTGTCGAACAATATTTTTGAGCCCAGATTTGATTTCAGATAAATCTTTGGTGAGTAAGATCGATACGGATTTGGTAGAACATTTTGAGGAACCAGCGATGAAACATTGTTTGTACGGATTCTTATGCATTTTAGGTATGGTAAATCTACATCTAAATTGTTAGTGTGGAAGCCAAAGGAAGCAGGAGCTGATTTGTGGTTATCTATTATTTCGGAGGCAGAAAGGTTTGTTGGGATGTAAGTGGGATTTCAAGGTGTCGAATTTAAACCCAACTCTTTAACTAGACTGTCGAAATAGTACTTTTTGCAAGTAAATGTGTAATTACTTGAGGCTTTGTCCGCTGGTGTGATGACATTATGTTCTTGGAGGTAGGTAAGGTCTGTTATAACATCAGGGTCTTTAGATGTAGACTCAAATCTGGTGTTCACAGTTGATTTTAATCGGTTAATTCTAGATAAAAGTAACCCTCTGATGGATTTTATCCATTCGGAAAGGGTGTCGAGCTGTACATCCTCTTTCTTTGCCTAACGTCTTGCATATTCCTCACAAGAGTCCATGATAATTTTGAAATTTTGGTTCCATGTAAAGGACATATTTTCACTGTATTTGGGACCCTTTTTTAAACAATTCTCTCAACTTGTCGTTCTTTACTTTACCAAGGTCACCAGTAATAACGTGTCCACAAGGAGAGTAGTTGAAATCCGACGAAGAACATTCGCAAGGAAGTGGATGTAGTGAGGGATTACTTAAATCAAACAGCAAGAATCGTTTGTAATTGTAAATTTTAGATGCAACTGTTGGTGTGTAGCTATAGGAAATACAAGGAGTGTCTTTTCTTTTGAAATATGGTGGAATTTGTCTTGAGAAAATGCATCTTTAGGTATCAAATATTTTGACTGTTTAATCTTTACCTACTGTTTTAGATTTTAAAGAAAATACTATAAATATTCACATAAAGTCTATCTCTCCCTGAAACGCCTTCAAATTTTGTATAGTTGAGTTGAAACATGTGTAATGTTATATATATATATATATTATGAATTATCTCACGTTTTCGAGATATCTCAGCGAATAGAAGGAGGATGCAAACTAAAAGGTAGAAATAATGGCTTCATCTCTTGAACCCTCTTGAACCGTAAGTGTTAGGGCTTTTAAATCAATATTTCACATGCTTTGATTACTTATGGTATGTACATTTTGACCATGACCTTGACCCTGACATTTGATCTACTTTTCTTTTTCAAACTGGGCTATTTCTCTTGAGTTATTGCCATTATGCCTTAAATATTTCACATGAAGATCACTATGACAAGACTTTTTTCTCACACCATGATCTTCATCAATGTTACCTTAGAATTTGACCTACTTTTCTCGACCTTTAGATTTGGTCATAACTTTTGACTGGTAAGATGTAGGGCCTTTATATTTAATATTTACATTCCTCTTGGAATTACCTTGTCATAAGTATCAAAAGTTTGAACTTGGCTATGGCTTGTGGTTTTGATCTTCTGTTTTTATTTTCAAGTTGCCACCAGTTGCATTTTTGTTTTACAGCCTTAGAGCTTGTGTTCTATAATTTTCATGATTTTCTTTTTTACGGCAAAAAGGAATGGGGATTATTTTGGGGTTTTTTTTTCGCAGGAACAACTAGAAAGCTTTTAATAGAATTTGACATGAATGATGTACTTTAGATCCCCACAAACATTCTGTGCAGGATTCAGATCCGTTCAGTGGTGAATCATGGGCGGGCCAAAAGAGATATATTGGTTATCCCTCGTCCAAAATCGTCAGTTGTATATTTGTCACGTTTAAGTTATTCAATAATTTGATGATTATTTCGTGTGAAAAAGTTGTTTTTGTGTCCCATGCGAAGCATAGCGACACTCAGTGATCACTTTGTCCGTCTGTCTGTCACACTTTGATGTCACACTTGGATGTCACACTCTATAAAAGTGATTCATAAGTGTCGCAATGTTTCGCAAGCGACACATGCATTCCTTGGAATGATTATAAAAAAAATCTTTTTTGAAATCGTTTGAATAACTCTTTTGTCCACACATTCACTGCATGTTAGTCACATTTCAATGGTTTTATACTGATCGAGGTGGAAGCTATTAATGAATGTTTTCTTATGTAAAAAGGGAAGGGGATATTTTTTATAGATATTGCACCACTTTTCCAGAACCATTCAATATAGGATTTTTAATGACAATTCAAAGAATGAGTTATCATACAAGTGGTTTTGTTTTTCGCCTGGATCTGTCAATAGGTAGCATCGACACAGACAAAATTAGGTCAACTTACTCAGGACAGAATCACATATAGAGAAACAGAAAGCAGCATGGTTATCAAGAAGGATGTCTTTAGAAGTGTTATGTTTCTGGTTTCAATCCGAGGTTAAATTTTTTAAAATACTTTTTTCGACTTTGTCAGAAATGCTCCTTTTTGTGTATATTTACTTACTAACTTAAGAAACATGATAAATGTATGGTTTTATGCGCTGAATTCTTCCATATTTGTCACAATTATGTTTCTAAATGCGTTTATTGGGGTATTTTGGCTTTTTTTTTAAAAAGGAGTTTATGAATTTTAAGTTTCAAAACATTATTGATAAGGAGTTTAATTCCATAATCGTTATGTATTCAACAGCTGTCGATCGTACATAAATGGACAAGAACAAATGTAATAAACATCAAAGAAGTACCTATCAGTTACCGTATTCAGTCTAAAGTCCAGACGGCAAGGCAAAATCATTATAACGTCTTCGAATTGAATACCATCATTTAAGAACAGATAAATTTGCAGCATGGATCAGACATGCATGTAGTATGGCCAAAGAGTAAAAATTATCATGTACAAAAATGTACCGAAAGACGTAGCAGGATAGGTGGGATATGTTTTCAATGTACTGTACATGTAGGTTTGAGTTTGAAGACGTTAAACATTTGAACCACATGGTGAGTGTCACTGCTGGTGGACCAGGTGTCCCCGAAGGCACATGTAGCCACGTTCAGATTTTGATCGTCTGTCTCTTGAACGCATTCGAAAAAAAATCTTGAAATTTCTAAAACGTGGGTCCTGTAGCATCATATCCCACCCATCCTGCTACGTTTTTCGGTACATTTCGGACATAGTTATTTTCACACTCTTAGGTCATATTACATTGTTTAGATTGAGGATCACTGACGAGGATTACATGTAAGTACCCGAAACGTGCATGTCTGGCTCATGCTGCAAATTGATCTGTTCTTAAATGATGCTATTGAATTTGAAGACGTTTAACATTGCTCTTATTCCAATGATTAATGGAAACGATCGTTCGCAGTCTGAAATACTACTGTTTTTCGAGAGAGATAAATCCAAAAACTAAATGAAAATGTGATAAAAAGACTTTAGCTTCATTTTTTCATTTCAGGATGGTTGGAATGTTAAACCTCTTCTTAAGGGATGCGGTGTTTACCAATTTTTCTTTCTTTTCGTTTGCTTGATGATAGAAGTAAGTTTATAAAGATTCGTTCATCAATCGAAAAGTTTGTATATATTTTTCTTATATCACCGTGTGTCTATATGGGTAGAGAATGGGATTCTCTTGCAAGGTATGAGTATTACGTCGTAAGTAATGTTCCTCCTGTTAAAACGTATTTCGACCCTATCCATAATACAGCAAAGGAGGGGATCTCCAACAACACCAGGTTGTAGCACCCACAGCAAAACCCCAAAACACCCAATGCAAAAACACAAAGCAGAAAAGCACAGAAAGAGACGCATAAGGGACAAGGAACGTCAACGCACAACACAGAAACATTAAACACAAAGGACAAACACAAAACACAAAATAAAACACAAAAACACAGGGAATGATATGCTGACATGCCGCACATAATTTCATCAACCGGTACAAGAAGAAATTTATTTTACTCAGCTATCAATTTTAAAAGAATTTCTACAGTTTTTTCTACCATATTTCCCGAACAAGATGACGGCAATTGAGCCACATTGAAGAATTTCATAGAAAAAATTATATAAGTAAGCACCAAAATTCCCCAATTGTTCCTTGAAGGATCCTTCGAATTACACACCCCTTAAGGGATGTTTTTGGCTGATACTATTCCAACTTACCACTTTCAGAGATTAGATTACTAGAATATCAAAATTTAAGGACAACTGTCAAGTAGTATGTCTTACAAAAAAAGTATTGGATACTTTCACATATTTATACAATGTTGAAGTCTATTTAATCTTTACTGTTTTAATTCAAAACAACAAAAACGTATGCCTTACGTTTGAAAATCTAAAAATGATTACAGATAATGAGTATTACTTTGTTTAAGTAAATGCGTCCATGACTACCTGCTATGACCTCCATGGTCAGACTCCTTTCGAATTTGATATATATAAATGATTTTATATATGTATTGTTTTCTTATGTTTCTGTCGATCCTTAAAGATTACAATGATATCTAATTCAAAATCTGTGAAAATTATGCCTTAAATATACCGAAAGACGTAGCAAGATGGCTGGGATATGATGCTACAGGACCCATGTTTTAGAAATTTGAGAGAATTTGTAAACAGAATTTTCCAAATGCGTTTGAAGAAACGACCAACCGAAATTGACCGACCTTGACTACATGTGCCTTCGGGGACTACTGGTCCACATTTGATTGGCTTATACAGTCATATAACCTTATATACTTGCACTTTCTGATCAGAATCCAAAATGCAATCATACTATTCTATTCATCTATTCATCAATTTCGTCTTTTCGTTTTTGCAGTACTACGTTCGATTTGTGCAGGTATCTGACGTAAAAGCATTGTGACGTCATTAAATTCATTTGAAAACGCCATTTATGTAACCATGTTTCCCAAAATTTCATGCTGGCTTCCATAGAATTTGATGACCTCACAATTCGTTGACGTCAGATACCTGCACAAATGGGAAGTAACTCTCTATTTCGAAAAGACCGAATACATACCTTTGTCATTTAGCAAGTTTCAACAAAATATATTCATCCGTCTCTTTGAAATACAGTGTTCTCAGAAGTAACCCTATTGTGTATAAGCTGGCAAAATGCACATGTAATTTTCACTCTTTTAAATATTCTCATATATTTCTCAGAAACATGCATTTACATCAAATAAATTACATGGTCTAAATTTTTCAAAACTATATTTGTAATTACAAAAGCTTTTGATTTATATTTGCAAATAAAGTTGTCCGAAAAAGAGTGAAAAATAAGTTTAATCCAATCAGAACTTGAGAAAAAGTATTTTAATTTCTTAAATCATATGTAGAAGCTTTACATCTCATAAATTAGCTGTAAGAATAAGGGCTGGATTTTGCCCTGAAATAAATCGATTATTTCCCATGCGCTGTCCTTCCTTTGAAGGAAAAGGTTGTTCTGGATGAAAATATGATGTATTAGAAGATGTCTCATAAGTTATTTATTCTAAAAAATGTGATGTAAAAATTTCATAATGTCGACTTGAATAGGTAGGGAATAGAATGTCTGAAAACGTCAAATTGCGAAATAAAAATATATACACACAAAAAAATGCATTTTTAGATAACTTTTAAGTGTTTTACGTTTTGATCCCCTCTTATTTTAAAAATGATAAAAAAAACCAAGCAAACAAACAAACAAACTTCGAACCAGTATGTCAATGTAATCGGTAAAGTAAGTTATTCGGAAACTGAAAACCGTTTTATTTTGTACTAAACAGCCACATTGTTAGCTTTCAGATGCGAAATACACAATGTGTAGAATTCATTCGTGTATGTTGTATATTTCATCGGAATCCACTCAGAATAGATTGTTCCATTGTACAACAAGTAGAAATGGACAACTTTTATCTATTTAAGCGCTTTTAAGTCGGATTCTTAAAAAATAGCCCATCACCCTTTTTTTGTTTTTCGTCTGTGGGACATTGTTCCATCCCGAGTTACAGAACCCTTCTTGGTAAAAAAATTGGTATTAATAATAGACACCTTTGGTAAAAAGGCATTCTGTAACTTGGGGTGAAACAATGTTGCACTAAACTTTTCCGTTTCCATAGATTTCTATGAAAAAAGAAATCCCGCACATTTTAACCCAAATATCGGTATCGTTATTGATAATTTATTCAACCGGACATTAGATTCACTAGATTTCAAATGCATTAAGTAAGTTGATATTTTTACTGAAAAATTTCTTCAGATTTCCCATTTTGAAATTTCTACTATGACGTCACGGTTTAGTTATGAAAGCAACTTCAGATACTTTTAACATTATAAGATTTAATACGCTTTTTAAAGGAGACCGGAATTATTGCCTTTTTCGATTTTTTCCAAAGAAAATGAAAATTAACTAATCAAGGTATGATTAAGCGTTTTTTCTTCTTCACGCGTTTAACACTGTATTTTTCCATAATTTTCGAAAAATTTGCAATGAGAATTAGTGATTGAGCATCGGTTTTTGTCTAAACATCAATAGACAGAAAAATTAATACAATGTACTGCCATTTCTTATAACTTAATTTAATTTAATTACTATTCAATTATCTGGTTTATTTTGCAATTGACGGTATTTTAGCATCGTTGACTTTCAAGTTCAAAACTGGCGACGTAATATTTGAACAGGCCTAACGTAACGACGTCATAGTAGGCGACATTTTCTATACAGCAATAGATAAAATTTCGCTCATTACGTTTGTATAGGCGTTATTCAGACACTACAGAAATAATTAAATTATTTAGTAATGTTAAAAGGGGTGTTTGATATTTAGTACAAATGGAAATATAAGTAATGACTGCCTTACTTTGAGTGTTCATGGTAGGATAACTCTTGTTGGTCACGCGATTCACGGAAATTGCACGTGACCAACCAGAATTATACTACATTGAACACCAAAAGTAAGACAGCCATTTCTTAATTAAATTCATGTTCAAATTTGGTTTTAAATTTTCATCAAGAAGGTAATGAGTAAGAACACTTCCGTATTATATCAATGTTTTAAATTTCACGATTAGTATAGTATAGTTTATTTGTCATAAGCAATACTACTTACAGACATTACACATAAGACATATCATACAGCATATATGAACACAATGGTACATGAAAATAACATGACAAGTATAATACAGATTACAATGAAGTTCTTCATTTTAATGCATTATTGATAAATTTTCCTAGATTACAAAGCTCTTTTACATTTTCAGTACTTAAAAATTGTATTGATTTAATGTTAAACGTCTTCAAATTCAATAGCATCATTCAAGAACAGATAAATTTTCAGCATGGACCAGACATGCACGTTTCGGGTACTTAACCCTCGTCACTGATCCTCAATCTAAACAATGTAATATTACCAAAGAGTGAAGGATTATTATGTCCCAAAATTTACCGAAAGACGTAGCAGGATGGGTGGGATATGATGCTACAGGACCCATGTTTTAAAAAATTCAAGACATTTTGGTCAAAGAAATTTTCGAATGCGTTGAAGAGACAATCAACCGAAGTTGATCGAACTTGGCTACATATGCCCTCGGGGACTCATGGTCCACCAGCAGTG
Organism: Pinctada imbricata; assembly: GCA_033119305.1. NCBI lineage: Eukaryota > Metazoa > Mollusca > Bivalvia > Pterioida > Pteriidae > Pinctada > Pinctada imbricata. The sequence continues at coordinate 46,210,417 of VSWD01000005.1, read as the reverse complement.
ACACTCACCAAGTGGTACAAATGTTAGAAGAAGGGAGTTGTTCGTAGTAATATTTCTTAATGTTTTTTCCTCTGAATTAAGCATAAAAGAGACATTTCAACAAAAAATGAAACTTAATCGATTATCGTAATCGGATGGGGCTGGCGACAATTTCGTGGTCATCGTCACAACGATAGTGTATATAGATTGATTATCATCATAAAATGAGGTGCATTGTCTTGTAATGTTTGACACTGTAAAGTTATTAACTTTCGACAATGTTTATCCTGACTTTACAGACTTGTACATACATAATTTGAAAGAGACTGTCTTAAAACATTGTCTCGATAATTAAAAACTGAGTAAAATTAGGCAAAAATACAATAAAATAGCATGTTACTCTCTCATTTACGCTTAATAAGGCTTCAAGCTTCTGAATAGACCTTACAGAAAATGTTCTCGTTGTCATGTTAAACAAGTGGTAGCTCTAATTTCCAATTACTCAAAGTTTGTAATAGCCATGTGATCTACAATTCCAATTTTACTAGACTGTTTTATAGTCTTAGTTTCCTCTTTCAATCACAAGAAGTGTGGTAACTACATTAATAAAAAAACAAGACCGGGAACCAGTCGATCAGTCCTTCAGATAAGCTTCTCAATCAGGGATACGTTTCTGACGTAAAAGTCGAAATCGTCAATTCTACATGTGCATGTATATATCACGTTTGCAAACATTGTATTAAAGTTGACCTTCTTTGATTATAGGCAGATTTGACACACGGCTACATGCCCAAATACCAACCAAATATAAAACAAGAATGTCCAAAGGACTTTGTGTCTCATAGAAATATGTGTTGTTCATATATCAGATGCGATCCTGGTAAGAGCTTCAAATTTATTTGTCTAAAAATATCAGAAAAAATTATTTCTTCTGTAAATTTTAGTATTCTATTATACATGATTGTTTAGATTGAGGATCACTGACGGGGGTTAAAAAAGAAGGGAGGAGATCTCCAACAAGACCCCGTTGCAGCATCAACAGCAAAACACCCGATGCAAAAACACAAAAGACGAGTACAGCACGAGACGGAAAAGAGACACACGACATGTAAACATCAAACGTGCACAAAAGACTACACATAAACCGACGAGACCAATGGGCAACCGGTACCGACTTTGGACGGCCATTTGTCACGCAAGTAGCAAATGGTGTGGTTATCCTGGATTACATGCGCGCAACCCTCTCACTTCTCAAATTACCAAGAGGTCTCGAAGAACGTACAATTGTGGTTTAAAACAACCTCCTCACTGTAAGATGACATCACACAAACAAGACCGCGAAACGTAGAGGCCCCAGAGACACAGATGAATATGTTAATGGATATAATAAGAGGGCATGCGTAATACAGTCCGTACTCTGCCGGCTGAAGCGAGCTCATGTATGTAATCACCCGAGGAGTCCGACTGACATTCAGAGAGGACAGGTGGTCGGGGCCCTGTCTTCTCTAAAGAGGTTTGGACAGGGCCCGTCATGGAGTCCCGTCGTCACAGTCAGTCAGAGTGCAAGTCTCAAGGATGCGCTTGTACAAGACTGTAGATTGGTCAAGTACCAAGCCTAGTGTCCGTCTGGTGACATTAGGATCATATCCACGGTATAAAAGGCGTTTTATGATTCTGACGCATTTTCGATGGTTATGCTGCCTACCTTTGATCCTTTTTATTTTGTTTATCATATCACCAAAAAAGACAGGTTGTGTTATACCCATAGTAATGCACTCTGTTGCATGTATAGATCCGAATTTTAAAAGAAGTTGACTTTAATTTTTGTAAAATTTCCAGAAAGTCTTAACAAGTTTATGAAAGCGGAAACCTTGACCTAAATGTTTTTTGGTAATTTGTAAATTTCTACTGTGAAAATCCAAAATATCAGTACATGCTCTAGCGTACCAGAAACGTACATGTCTGGTCCATGCTGCAAATTTATCTGTCTTAAAAGATGCTATTGAATTAGATGACGATGTTAAACATATGAAGATTTTATCATTAGAGTCAGATGGCTTACAAGTAAGCTACTTGTTCAGGGTAATATCACACAACGGCTGAAATCATCATTGCGGAAGTTCTTCGATCGCTACGAGGATATTATAAAAGCATATCAGATCCCCCTTTCCAGAAAGATCAGTGACATTCTACATTGTGACTGAATGGCTGTCGTCATCACCAAACAAGACATACTTACCTGATCTGTACATCAAAATGTACATCGAGACGCTCACCGAAATGGACAGGTTTCCATGGAGCTGTTGCGACGGGTGTTGCATGCAATCAGGAAACGCTGACTCACCCCGGGCACCTTGTCACACTTCGGAATGTTGTTCATGCCCGGGTTCGCAACCGTTTCGATGGGAATTCTCACGACTTTGCCTTGCCGTCCGACTTTTAGACTGGGTAACTGTTAGGTAATTCGTTGATGTTTATGATAAGTTCATGTTCTTTTAGAATGAATACTTCATTCGTTTCAGGATTCCAAGTAAGGACTTGCTCCATCAATTTGACAGCAGATACTTGTGAGATGTGTCCCTCTGACACAATGACATACTTTCCTACAGATTCAAGAAATCCATATAAATGCAAAAACGTACAAGAGGAGTGTCCTAAAGGTATGATTTTTTCTACTATTCATCAGTCAATTAAATCTCTGCTCAAGTAGAATTTTACTAGAAAAGGACCCGCGAAAGCGCGGTAGAAATTGTCATAAATACTTTGTCTTTTTGGATACGTTAAGTATGACTCGAGTATGTAATATATAGGGGTTCTGTTCAGATTTATAGATTTCATAACATATTGTTTGGAAATGATATTAATAAATGTTACTACAAGATTTAAGGATCAACTTTAACAATTTTGCAATTTATTGAGCTATAATATGGTTTGAGGCGAAGCGGATGATAAAAAATTGTGTGCACCGCCTCAAACCATATTATATCTCAATAAATTGCAAAGTTAATCCTTATAATTTAATCAAATACTAGAAAAGTTCGATTAACTTTTGTTCTACTTTAAACCACAAACAAAATCGTAACAACAAGATCAGAGGAAAGTATCTGGTCAGTTGGTTGCTTTTAACAACCGCCTACGGTAGTGTCATGGTAAGACAAATGACGATTTTAGAAGGGAAAATATTCCTACCTTAGTCCCATTTCTATATCCAACTGTGTTGCGTCGTAGACCCTTCGAAAAGAGGGACGGCTTTCATATAATAGGGAAAATATGGGTTGTACACAGTAACTCAATGGAAACAGGTCGCCATTTTGTTTTGAATTTGACCGTCATTTTGCGAGGATATTGACGTCACAATGGGTTTTACGTCACATAAACGTCAGTTTGAACGGGAAATTAGTGCAACTTCAACTACCTTTTTAGCACTCTCTTTAACATTGGGATTCATAAAATCATCTGTGTTGGGGCCTAAACGTAAAAGAGAAAAACCAATGACGTGAAGTTACTTGAAGAGCACGTGACGTTTTGTGGATAAACGAGATTCGCATGATGTCACAACGTAGTAACCGTAAACAGTACTTCAATAATGGCGACTACGCGTATTCATAACGGGATAAGATTGGAGTAAAAAGACTTTTTACTAAGTCCATGGAAAAGTTTACATTTACGTCTTCTTGATTTTAGGTATTCTGGGTTAGTTAGCAATGCATAGTTTTTTTGTCACAATTCACGCTTATGGGGATCACCATTTTGATATGCTGCAGGTAACAGAAGTAACGTATTCTCTCGACAAAACATGTTTGACTAAATGTTGGAATCAATTTTTCTTGCATTTTTTTTATTATTGATATGCGCAAAAGACATCAGATAAAGGAAAAATGTCAAATAATTGTAAATATTTCAAGGAGGGACTAGTTAGGGCCAGAAGTAGGGTGAGCCCATTGCAGAGATATTTCTTGTCATTAAGGAACGTAACTCTGCATGGGAGATTGCCTTTTTAGGTCGAAAGTAGTTTCAGCAAGCAATTCCGGAGGTGGGCGTGTCCAGTTTAGCAAACCAATTGATGGAGTATAATATTCTTCCAATGACCAATCAAAATCCTTGATACGAGTAAAATTAAATCATTCTTTCTATAAATGTCTTTGGTAACGGTAAGGGGATGACTGTATTCACTGAGTTACTTTTTCTATGAATCACAGACTGGAACCCCCCTCCCCATACCTGCTAGTTAAGGCCAAAAGAAAAAATATATTATATATAAAAATTCCGTTTTTGACACTGATCCACCACACCTCGTGTAAGATGGAAGAAAATAGGACATAAAGTTGTTTTTTTTAATTTGTAAATTATACTTTTTTCTCCGCTCGCAAAACAAAATTTTCTATTTGATTCATGCTATTCCTAAGTATTTATCGATTAAATATAACGATACTCTTTATGATGACAAATATGGAAAATGACCATATCCCTGTATATAGTACAAAATCGATAATCCAGAAAATCCGAAACCGAAGGCACACAAAATCAGGATAAAACAGGAACCAAAACAAACAAACAAAAACCTCCACCAAATGAAAAGAAGCGAACTCCCGATATGGGACTGGGACCAGGTGCCCAGGAAGAGTAAGCATCTCCTGCATGCAAGCATCTCCTGCTTGATGTTCATGATTAGAAGTTTGCAGAGCTTTGTAAAGCGCTTTTTTTGTTTTTGGTTTGCATTTTCCATTTCTAGTATCAGAGTATTAAATGGGGAATCCCTGAATGCCATTGAAATCTTGTTTCCCACTTTAAAAATTGACTTTAAATAAGCATAGACGTGAAATAATTCCCATATCGGGAGTTCGCTTCTTTTCATGTGGTGGAGGTTTTTGTTTGTTTGCTTTGGTTTCCGTTCTATCCTGATTTTTTATGCCTTCGGTTTCTGATTTTATGAATTATCGATTTTGTGCTGTAACAAGGGATATGGTCATTATCCATATTTGTCATTAATGATTATCTCATAAAAGAAATTGAAACATGAGTCATTTGAATATGTATTATTTGTTGAAACCACTCCTCATGAGAAAAAAAATCCGGGCATACAGAGGGAGGAAATATATAGCACCATAGAAACTCAAAAGACAAAACCATCACTTTCTCCTCTGCATTTTTTAGGTGGCGCTATTAAAACCATGCGCTGTATTTATTATTAGTTTAAACATTTAATCCAACTATCAAATGAACCATACCTGAGATACAATGCAAGCAAGTTTAATTTAGAATGACCTAAAAGAAAGTCTATGCTTATTAAATTCTCTCGCTGGATTATTTAAGAACGCCGGTTCAGAATTTAGAATTAGAAAGCTACCAAAATTCATTGTCGGTGGCGCCAACTTGAATAAATAAACTGCATGTATAATGCGACACTGCAATTCCATCGTTCCAAAGGCTTGTCAAACATAATATCATAAAACATATAAAGGCTTGTCAAACATAATATCATATAACGTATAAAGGCTTGTCGAACATAATATCTTATATTATATAACTAGGATGTAACGTCGATTCTGATTGGCTGACGCACGAGTCATTATTTTCCGATAATGACCGCTGACGGAAGATAATGACTCGGTCTGGTATTTGTCCTGATTTCAGTATACATTTTGTATTCGAAAAAATTTTTTTTAGTTATGTTGTTAAATATTAAAAGTTTAGATATACTTTTCACAAAAAAGTACGATTAATTGTTGAATTCTTGTTTAAAGATTATGTGAATATATTGTTTTGAATCATTATTTTAATCATATATAGTCTAACTATTCCTTATATAATATAACAAATAAGGACTTGGCCTCGGTCATTATGTCATTATAATGACCCGATGGTATTTGTAATATTGACCTCGGCCTTCGGCCTCGGTCAATATTACAAATATCATCGGGTCATTATAATGACATAATGACCTCGACCAAGTCCATATTTGTATAATATTATATAACCAGGATGTAACGTCGATTCTGATTGGCTGGAGCGCGAGTCATTATTTTCCGATAATGACCGCTGACGGAAGATAATGACTCGGTGTGGTATTTGTCCTCATTTCAGTATTTACGATAAAAATTAAGATAGTTATTTTGTTTAATTTTAAAAGTTTTGATACACTTTTCACAAAAAAGTGCAATTAATTGTTAAGTTCTTAATTAGAAATTATGTGTTTATATTGATTTGAATTATTATTTCAATCATATGTAGTCTTACAATTCGTTATATAATATATATATATATTCGTTATATAGATATATAATATTGGATGGCAAAATAAGAATAGTTCCCGCAATATGACGTCAAGGACAATCACTTTTTAACTATGACGTCATGAAGGTTGGTACTTGCCGTCCACAAAATCCTAGTCACGCAGTTATGTGAAAAGGGCTTATTTTTCCATAGTTATAAAAGAAATATTGTAAAATGTCACTAGTTCCTTCGGCCTCGGTCAATATAACAAATATAATCGGGTCATTATAATGACATAATGACCTCGACCAAGTCCATATTTCTATAATATTACATAACCAGGATGTAACGTCGATTCTAACTGGCTGACGCGCGAGTCATTATTTTCCGATAATGACCGCTGACGGAAGATAATGACTCGGTGTGGTATTTGTCCTGCTTTCAGTATTTACGATAAAAATTAAGATAGTTATTTTATTTAATTTTAAAAGTTTAGATACACTTTTCACAAAAAAAAAAAAAAAAAATATTGTTGAATTCTTGATAAAAAATGATATGTTCATATTGCTTTGAATCATTATTTTAATCATATGTATTCTTAAGATTCGTTATATAATATAACAAATAAGGACTTGGCCTCGGTCATTTTGTCATTATAATGACCCGATGAGATTTGCAATATCGACCTCGGCCTTCGACCTCGGTCAATATTACATACCTCATCGGGTCATTATAATGATATAATGACCTCGACCAAGTCCATATTTGTATAATAACGTATAAAGGCTTGTCAAACATAATATCATATAACATATAAAGGCTTGTCAAACATAATATCATATAACGTATAAAGGCTTGTCGAACATAATATCATATACCGTATAAAGGCTTGTCAAACACAATATCATATAACGTATAAAGGCTTGTCAAACATAATATCATATAACGTATAAAGGCTTGTCAAACACAATATCATATAACGTATAAAGGCTTGTCAAACACAATATCATATAACGTATAAAGGCTTGTCAAACACAATATCATATAACGTATAAAGGCTTGTCAAACATTATATCATATAACGTATAAAGGCTTGTAAAACATAATATCATATAACGACATAATATCATATAACTCATATAACATATAAAGGCTTGTCAAAAATTATATCATATAACATATAAAGGCTTGTCAAACAAAATATCATATAACATATACAGGCTTGTCAAACATAATATCATATAACGTATAAAGGCTTGTCAAACATAATATCATATAACATATAAAGGCTTGTCAAACATAATATCATAAAACATATAGAGGCTTGTCAAACATAATATCATAAAACATATAGAGGCTTGTCAAACATAATATCATATAACATATAAAGGCTTGTCAAACATAATATCATATAACGTTTAAAGGCTTTTCAAACATAATATCATGTAAAGTATAAATGCTTGTCAAACATAATATCATATAACGACATAATATCACATAACATATAAAGGCTTGTAAAACATAATATCATATAACATATAAAGGCTTGTCAAACATAATATCATATAACGTATAAAGGCGTGTCAAACATTATTAGTTATACAGTGTTTTGCAGGGGGGATACAGAAATATATTGGGTCGATGAAAAATGTTGTATTGGGCGAGGCGAAGCCGAGCCCAATACAACTTTTTTCATCGACCCAATATATTTTTGTATCCCCCTGTAAAACACTGTATAACGAATTTATCCCACCGATGGCTTTTGGCTTGTGTATGTAACGTCAACATATTTCAAAGCATTTCAGTGACGTCAATATCGTAAAGCGTCTTAGTGGAAGCAGGATATTAAAATAATATTATGTCAGTAAAATAATACAACATGATATCCGGTTCTTCTGGACCAATCAGATTGCAAGAAATTTGCCAGAGGTGGGATAAAATATCATATAACGTATAAAGGCTTGTCAAACATTATATCCCGTGGAATCTGCTATTATAAAATATAAACGCATTGAACACTGAAAACTGTCACGTCGACTGAGAGTAAGAAAAATAGAAAATACTCAAACAACAAAGAAATTAATTACACCGTTCTGCAAAAAAGCAAAAGTGAATCTCCAATAGTGATGAGATCAGGTTCCCGAGGAAAGTAAGCATCTGGTGATTGCTAACAACGCTCGTCACGTAGGATGTGCGTAAAAAAGTAATATCCGATAGATTGTAATTTTTGACGGTTCTAATCTTAAATATCTTCCAACATGGATGATAATGAGGTTTTATGATGTTTTATATTTTCAATGTAACGCCAAAACATTCTGCGGAACAGTTGTTCACAAATTAACACTTAGATCAGTAGTTGTATACTTGCCCTCAGAAAGAAGTCGTTGAGCTTAAAACATATATTTATGAAGTTGAAGTAGAGAGAGAATCGGCTTTATAGATTATAGATTAAAAAAATCAGCATTAATATATGTTTTCGAAAGATAAAATATCTGCTTAAAATTTTCTTGATTATAAAAAAAAATATTCATAGGAATATGTCGATCGCATTTCAGATACCAGACCCGTCAGCTTTATTGCTACTGAAAAGGATCCCCAAGCTTGCAGCAAGAGATGCCAATGTAATACAATGACAAATTATTGTGGGACAAATCCATGTAAATGTAGGATAGGTCAATGTGAGAAACACTATCAGCTACAACAGGATTGTGGTTGTAGACTAACAAGGTAATATTTTTAAATGTATACAAATAGACTTATTTGTTAATGAGTGATCGGGTGCATTAAAATTGGTTTAAAATATTGTTCAAGAAGGTTACGAGCTTGAACACTTCAATTTTTTTAACTGGGAATAAAACGTTCCACTTCAGCCGCGTTTACACTATCAAATTTTTCTTGGTCAAAGTCCGTCTGGTGTAATTTTGAATCTCTGCTCTGATTGGTCGATTCCCGCCAAAGTCCGTCAAAGTTTCAAGAAAAATAGGATGGAGTTCTATTCCGTCAAAGTCCATCCAAGTTCTTTGACTGACTTTGATCAAAGTTTTCTTGGATCGTTTACACTATCAAAGTTATATTAGCGTCAAAAACTTTGACCAAGTTTTCTTGTACAGGAAAACTTTAATTAGTGTAAACGGGGCTTTAGACTGAGTATTTATTTTGTTGTATTTCATTTGATATATATTATAATTTGCAAGATTTGTCTAAAGTGCATTTCGATTTTTCAGTCATGAAATGAGAAGTACTCACGCCAGATCTGCATCAAAGGATAAAAGTAATTCGACGCTCAAAAAGCTCAAGAATCCAACAACAATTTCAGCCTTTAAGAATCAAATATCTACATCTACTACGATGATACTTAATGCAGTGAGTAGTAAATCAGAATTTTCATCTCTAAAATCGACACAAAAAGCCAAAGCAACAACAAGATCAACAGCAAAGCCACGCCCACCCGTGGTTCATGATGAACAGTAAGTACTTCGTTAACGCTATACGTGTAAATGTATGAAGGGAGGATCGGATCTCCAACAGGACTCGGTAGCAGTAACCACAGCACAAAAATCCATGAAAATCCTAAATGCTAAAACACAGGGTTGACAAGAATAACAAAAGACATCAAAAGGGACAAGGATGACCAAACATTAAGGTAACACCAAAGCATTTAACACAAAAAATTACACAAAATCTTTCGAGACCAGTGGACAACATGTGTCGACTTAAGCCGTGGTCACAACCCGCCGTAAGGTCAGGCAGTGCATACATTTTATATACTGTGTTCTTCATCGTGCATTAACATCGACGGCGGGTGCGGCTAGCCAACAGGGGATGCTTACTCTTCCCGGGTACCTGATCCCACCTCTAGCTTGCTAGGGGTCCGTCAATGCTCAATATAGTGCTCTATTGTGAGTGCTGTTGAGATTGTCGTCAGGATCTTCTTTAACTCATGCTTGTCATTCGCATAAAGCGTTAATAACGTACATACTTCTGATCAGTATTGTGACTTGAAGTAGATTTGAGGTAGTGTAATCCTATGACCTATCCCCCACAATAATTATTACATGTAATTATGTTTATTAATTAATGCTAATCAGTTAATTACTTCTTGTTGCACTTTTATTTTGCCTTGCCTTCTCGACATTGAGACTGAATAACTGATAGGTACTTCTTTGATGTTTACTGTATAAATCTTATCCCTGAGTGATTTAAACTCTAGTTTGTCATTTTTACCAATAAGTTCCCTAGAAATAAGACAAACACAAAGAGTGCTTGTCATCTGATGCAATATTGACTGTTCAACTATACATGCTAGCAGTAGTTCTAAAAAACCTCAATCGATATTACTGTACATAGTTTTACTGAATAAATCAAGACGCCAAACAGAATCAAAGTTATTTTTCGAAATCAAATTTTGATAGCTCTATGAGATTTATAATCTGCTTTGCAGCAGCGTTTACTTAATCCGGCTTGATTTCTAAAATTAGAGTTATTTGTTCAGATTGAGTATTTCTGTATTATCATATCCCATCCATCCTGCTACGTCTTTCGGTACATTACTTTCAGACTCTCTGGCCATGATTGAGGATCACTGACGAGGATTAAGTACCTGAAACGTGACCCATGCTGCAAATTTGTCTGTTCTTAAATGATGCTATTGAATTTGAAGACGTTTAATATATAAACTTTTACCCTGAAAAGGTTAAGATAAACATGTAATTAAGGTTATAAGCGTGTAGTTTTTAAGGTCATTTTCTGCACATTTATTTTATGGGGAGGTGTAATGCTATTTATGGTTATATTATACTACGGGTGGAATCATCATCGGAGAAGTTCTTTGATCACCACGGGAATCACATACAAGGACATACTATTTTAGGATCCTTCTAACAAGAATGATAAATGACATTCTGGATTGCGATTGATTAGCTGTCTGCATCGCCAGGCACGACATCTTTGCCTGGTATGTAGAACAACAGGTATATGGAGACAATCACCTAATTGACAAGTTTTCATTGAACTGTTGCGACGGGTGTTGCATCAGTACTTGAGGCGCTGATATTACTCTCACATTACTCTCCCCGAGCACTATGTTTCAATTCAAAATATTAGTTATTGCAGGGTTCGCACTGTTTCTTTGGAAATTCTGATGATTTTTTCTTACTGAATAACTGATGGATACTTCTTCTACGTTTATTGATACGCCACAAGACGAAGAACAAAGGAGGGGATATCCAAAAACTCAAGGTTGCAGCACCCACAGCAAAAACCCCAAAACATCCAATGCAAAAACTCAAAGCAGACAAGCACAGAAAGAGACACAAAAGGGACAAGGAACAACAACATACACAGAAACATAAAACACAAAGGACTACACATAAACCAACGGGACCATTGAGCAACTGGTGCCGACTTAGGACGGCCATCTGCCACGAAAATAGCAGAAGGTGTAGTTATCCTGTATTATATGCGCATAACCCTCCCACTTTTTCCGATTTCCCAGAGGTCTCGAAGATCGAACAATTTTTTTTGTGGTTTAAAACAACCTCCTCACTGTAAGATGACCACACACAAACAAGACCGCAAAACGCAGGGGCCCAAGCAACACAGATGAATATGTAAATGGATATAAAAAGAGGGCGTACGTAATACAATCCGTGCTCTGCTGTTGAAGATGTTGGATAAATTCTTTTTCATACGTGTTTAAAAATAAATCTGCAACAAGAGGCGCACAATAAGTACCTATAGGAATTCCTACAAGAAATAATGTTATCGAAACTCAAGTTAAAAGCTGTTCAAACAAGTAAGCTATAATAGAGAATCAAGAACTAGAACTAAATAGCTATATCATATAAATGGATTGATTCTCTGTTATAGTTTTCCTTTAATGTCCGAAATCCACATAATATTGTTTGACCCAAGTTTCGAGAGGCATAACTCTGTATATAAATGAGGAGTATGTCCCAAAGTCGAACTTTACCTGTATCTCTTGACGTAAAAGCTATATCTAGTAGTCATGAGTTCAGGACTAAGATATGGTGTCAAGTTCGAATTAGGTAATTGCGCTAAATTATGTGCAGACTTATTAGTCTTGAAACTTTGATGAAATATGTGGTTTCCCTGCATTTAAAGGAAACTGTATCGCAGAATCAATTCATTTCATTACAACAACAAATATGAATCAAGTTCGAATATTTGTCATATTGCTCCATTATATACCAACTACGTCTTTGAAAAATTCAATACACTTAAGTGTATATGTAGACATGATTTCAGTAGATAGGACACTTTTATGTAAAATAGGACGGACTGGGGTATCAATTATCCTTCGATAGGTATTTTGTCATTTCCTTTAAGAATGAAAGAAATGAACGATGTCTTGTTAAACGTTTAGTATATTCATATTTTGAGTATCTAAAGCACGTTATCGAACAAATTAGCTTTACAAGACACGCATGGAAAGTGAATTCTAAGTAAAACCTAAAATTTACGTTAGCTTAGGACAGAGCTTTGCGTTTAGAGAAGTTTTAGAATGCTGTATCAATTTAGCGAAAGAAAATTTACGAATATATTTACCTATTTGGACATTGTCGGATTTGACTCATTTCTATTTGGCACTGGCGGTGTTGTATGCAGTCAAAGGACACTATTCTCTCGGGCACCTGGTCCTGCCTCCCATGGGGATATACGAGGGGCGGGTGTTGTATTCCGTCAAAGGACACTCTCCTCCCGGACACCTGGTCCTGCCCCCAGGGGGATATGCGAGGGGCGGGTGTTGTATTCCGTCAAAGGACACTCTCTCCTCCCGGGCACCTCGTCCTGCCTCCCAAGGGGATATACGAGTGGCGGGTGTTGTATGCAGTCAAATTTAGGACACTCTCTCCTCCCGGGCACCTGGCCCTGCCTCCTAAGGGGATATACGAGTGGCGGGTGTTGTATGCAGTCAAAGGACACTCTCTCCTCCCGCGCACCTGGTCCTGCATCCCAAGGGGACATACGAGTGACGGGTGTTGTATGCAGTTAAAGGACGCTCGTCTGGACACCTGGACCTGCCTCCATTCGGGGATTTACGATTGCCTTGTTTATGGAGACTTACACAATTATGCCATATTTCCCTGGATCTTTGACACCTGAACTACGATTGGTACTTCTTCTCTTGTATACTTTAAACATTGATTCAACATTTGATACTTTGGAGGTTGTAAAACTTGGTAGGACTGACGTTCTCATTGTTTCTTACAAGTGTTGTTGTTTTTCGTCCAGATTCGTCAGCAGGTGGTGCCATCGCAGGCAAGAGTTGGTCAGAGAGTACCCTATTTTGACAAACTTCTTCAGAACCGAAGCAAATCTCGACAAACCGAAAGTATCTGGAATATCTATAAGAATGTGTTAAGAGGTGCTGTTATTTCTTTTCAAAATTTTGAAATCTTGTCTTGAATGATGAGAATCAGGACACATTAAGGTTCCCTACAGAGTATTACGATGGGCCTCTTGTGTAAAAGAGGACTAAGTTGAATGATGTGTAATATTTCATTCATTAACTCTATTAAAAATGGTCATTCGCTCTTTTTGTCAATCTCTTTTCTAGAATAATTCAATATTTCTTTATTTGCAGGAAGAATAATATCCCATTGTTGGTGATCACTACATGCACGTTTCTTCTACTTCTATCAGGTCTTGCTTTCTTCTGTAAGCATATCAAAGGTAAAAAGCATTCAAATAAATGATACCTTCACTTATCAATCTTAGTCCCTACCGGTAATTCTTAGTTTTCTCTAGGTCAGTATGTCTGTCCGTTCGTCATTTTTCAGTTTTCCGATTTTCTCCTGCAATGAATAGACATATTGAATGGAGGTCCCAGGTTATAAATCTTCTTCAGAAACAATACATGGATGGAAAACTAATGGTATCCGAGTGTTAGGATATTTTTTCCAGTTTGTTCACTTCTCTCAAATCTGAGAATTCTTTTTTATGCGTTTTGAAGCCTTTTCCGACTTAGTAGGTTAAATGCAAACATTGGGATTTCTCCTAATTATTTCCCTCCTAATGAAATGTAAAGACTCAAATTTAGATCATTTTAGCCATGATTATGTAGAAAACAATTTTGAAGAACAGTCATATGATTCTTACTACAAAAGGAGAAAGGTGAGGAGTTCTTTTTCTTTAATATCAAACTTTACCCTGAAATTGTTCATATACCTTTTATCATTTTTATACCACTCTTTGGTCTTTTATTTAAAATACATTGTTTAGATTGAGGATCACTAACGAGGGTTAAGTACCCGAAACGGGCATGTCTGGTCCATGCTGCAAAGTTACCTGTTCTGAAATGATGCTATTGAATTTGAAGACGTTTAACATTTTATCATATTTATTGTTAGAAAAGCAATTGTGAAAGAATTTTCTCAAAATCTTAACTTTTAGATTTTATCAATAGGGTCTGTGCCTGTGGACCAAAGGGTTGTGGGCTCAAATCTCGATGTGGCCAAAAATAAAAATCCTACGACGTCTTTTGGTACATTTTTCGATACAAATACTTTCCAACTTTTTGGCCATATTACATTGTTTAGTTTCGTTGACGAGGGTTAAGTACCCGAATTGTGCATGCCTGGTCCATGCTGCAAATTTGGTTTAAACAGTATTTATTAATTAACTTACAATTTGTTTAATACATTGCAATACTGATAATATGAAGATTGAGAAACAAGATGAAAATCTTATGTAAAACTCTCTCCCAATGATATTTTTTTTTATTTGTACGTCAAGATGCCATTGAATTTGAAGACGTTTAACACTCTTCCTTTTTCATTTTTCCCCTATTTTCTGAAATTCTCGTGCATTTAAAATCATTTTAATAATTCTAATTTCATAAATTTATTGGTGATCAAATAATGGATTTAATTTCTATTTGGTTTTCTGGTTAAAATACGCGTATTTGTTGTAATGATGACATTGTATCTGCGACAGAGAGTTGAGATTGGGGGCACCAGATTTCGATTATACAATTTCGAAAAATGTCTGTCCACTTAACAGTATCATCAGTCTTTAAAACGCATATGAAATTCCATATTACAGGCAAACTTATTTGACCAATCTTTCCATGATAAGTTAGGTCATCTTGTCCTAACTTTAACAAAAGCAATCTTGTCCTCATCGGAACATTCAAAACGGCTTAGAACGTAATCAAAATAACCACATTATATATCTTAGAACAAAGTCAGAACACATTAAACACTTTAAAACACTTTCAGAACACATTAAACGCCTAGCGATCAGAACCCTTTATTTTACATTAAAGCACCTTCAGAGAACCAAAGCATATTTTCAGAACAATAAAAACCACACTCGGAACCCTTTAGAAAAGATACATGCATTAGTACAACAGGTTTGTAACATCTTTGTGCAATCGGGTACAATTGTTTGCGAACACATTTAAACATTACCGAATCCTCAATTTCTGCTTCCTTTAATTTCTAGCATCCTAGTGGCAGTACATACTGAAATTTACTTTTATCTACTGTAGATTCTTAGTTATTAATGGCGCGTCTTTCATTATGTTGTTTATCACATTTACATTTATTTGGGTATTTGCACTCTTTTACTTGCTTTACAGTCAATTGGACACAATAACTTTTCTTGCTTAATATATATAGGAGTGAGGAAACCTACTACCATAATAGAGAATCAAACAAATATTGAGATTGAGAATGCAGAAAATGTTTTGATTGGAAATGACAATGAACAGAACATCAACACCATGCCTTTATTAAGCACGGAGCTAAACGCTGAAGAAGAAAGCAGACTGTGACAAGAAAGACAGAAAAAAAGTAGATAGCATGTTAAATGAGTAAACTCTATTCTCAAATAAAACACTAGAATATTATATTATTATAGTAATATTATATAATATTATAGTATATGTATACTGTTTCCAGACCATTACTAAAGTGCTATTGCAATGATACTTCATATACGTAACATGAAACAAATATACCCCATTAAGTTTGAGGTCATAATTTGGTCTGCTTGCTTCAATAACCATTAATGACTTGAAGCAACGGATAAGAATATTTAAAAAGTTTAAAGATAAACGTTTGGATATTTTTGAAAATTTTAAACAACTCAGTTAGAGATTTAACCAAAATATGACCTTTACAAATGACTGCGTTGTCATGTTATTATCGAGCATTTTCTATGTTATATGGTATGCTAATACCTTATCCTTAAACAGCTTTACATTTACTCTAGTCGATCCTTAAATTGCTTTTTTATTCAATCACTGACATAGTCGTCTATTCATCTTTTTTATGCGAATATTTGAAAAATCATGTTAAGTATCTTTTAATATGTCAGGAACATTTGTATCGCATCATTTTTCAATGTTTCATATTTCATTCACCTTTTTGATATGCATGTCATTTTTATGAAAAATTTACTTTTTTAAATTGTATTTGTTTTACCTACAAAGTGATTGTCCATCATCATTTTATTTATTTATTTATGACATTGTGCATCTGTGCGTTAGCATAAGAGACGAACGACTTAAGTTGGAATCGAATGTTGGAAATGTGTGCGATTAATCAAATGCATTGTACAGTGAGATGTTTCTTAAATAATGCTATTGAATTTGAAGACGTTTAGCATTTTATTTCCATATGAATATTACATTGAGTTTCTTATAATGTTTTTGCATTGTCTGTATTCTAAATTGTGATTTTTTTGCATTTCAGCATCTCATTGTTGGAGATGCTGGAAAATGTTGGCAACTTTGGAGGTTAGGAGGAAAGGTCTTCCAGGAAATTGTTGGAATTCCAACTGGAACCAATTGTGCATCGCTCCTTGCTGACATTTTCTTTACTCGTAAGAAGCTGAATTCATTTAATCTTTCGTTTCTGAAGGCAGACGATACTTAGCCTCTGACTTGAACTTTACTTACAGATATTGTTTCTTCAAAGCATTCGAAATTTCTGTTCTCAAAATTTCTTTAAACTTCTTAAACGTTCGTCCAGTAGCATCATATTCCACCCATATTGCTACGTCTTTCGGTGAATTCTTGGATTTATTAACTTTCACACTCTTTAGCCATATTACATTGTCTAGACTGAGGATCACTGACGAGGATTAAGTACCTAAAACTGTTCTTAAATGATGCTATTGAATGTGAAGACGTTTAACATAAAGACGATGTGTTGTCCATCAATAATTCAACATCGCGGATTACCTTAGCAGAATCTATCCTTCGGAGCTTGAGGTCAAAGAAACTACAGAGACAAATAATTCAGCATCCTATTTGGACATAATGTTGACACTGATGGTCACACGAACTTCATCGCCTGCTTATGGCGTGTGCATATTTCAATTGAAACGTTATGCCAGAGCAAGTACCGGATATACAGATTTTGTCCTGAGAGCTAGGCGTCTTTCAGATGGGCTTCTCAGTCAGGGATGCGTTTGTGACCGACTTACATCGTCATTGAGGATATGGGGAACTCGCCATACACTATAATGTCCCATTGTCCAGAATGGTGGATGATATCCATTTGAACCATCCAACCACAGAATATACTTGTATCTTCCGAAATGGAAGTAACCGAATGTAAGAAGGAGATGCTGACTATTCCTGAGCACCTGGTTTCACTCCAATATTGTGAGGTCGCTTCTTTTCATGTGGTGGTAGTGTTTGTTTGTTTGCTTTGGTTCCTGTTTTATCCTGATTTTGTATGCCATCGGTTTATGATTTTCTGAATTATCGATTTTGAACTGTGTGTTGGGATATGATCATTATCCATATTTGTAAATTGTATCATATTGTTTCAGAATTAAATGTGTAATAGAGGCGACCCTCTGTTCTTGCCGAAAGTTAAAGAAAGAATCAATTATCATTCTTTAAAACATGATAGATAATCACTATTTGCTTGATCACCGTGAAATATAATGTTTGTATGTGGTGAATGAATGATAGTATAAACGTAGTCCAATTGAACAACAATTGCAAACCACTGCGTCTACGGTGTCCGGTAGAAGTCCCACCTTTTTTCGTAGGTAGAGAAAATAATTTGATCTGGATCTTGTTATTACGACATATCGGAACTTGTCTATCAAGAAATCGTAAATTCGATTATCGTTAAAAACTAAACCCTAAAACATAAAATAGAACAAAACACCGAATAACTAGACATCAAAGACAAAATCGAAATCAAAGGCATTAAAACAAAAACAAATAAAGAAATCAAAAGATAATGATAAGGAGAAAAAACGAATAACATGAAGAAAAAATATAAACTAAGTCGATAACTATATGTAATAAGGTTAAATAAGAATAATGATGAAAAATAGCTTTTTTCAATGTTTCTTGTATCCTTCATTACCATCATTCCTGCGCTGCAGCTGAAAAGGACGCTTAAACAAAAGTATGTATGGTGTTAAAGGATACGGAGGAGAACCCGACATGAAGAACCTGCGATGGTGACAGCCTAATACTCTAATGAGACATATGAAAGGAATTTCATTGAAACATGAAGGATGACACTTTATTTGTTAATTTTGTTATTTTGGACATTGATTTTATGTGTAATATTTGTCTGGTGATTTTATGTGTTTTATTTGTCTAGTGCAATAAAATCGGTTTGAAATTTGTTAAGGAAGGTAATGAGTTGAAACGCTTCCGTACCATTATTACAAACACTACTTATTTCCTTTTTGCAATGTGGAGCAGTTAAACTTGTTCCTGTGACTGGATGTTTCAAATGTAATTATTACTTCTTTCCAGTTTTGTTGCCTGTAGGAAGCTTTGTTTTGGCCCTTTATCAATTTGACATCATATGTTATTTAACTATTTCTGAAACTTGTCATTTCATCCAAAAATATCATCAAAATTAAAGGAGATTAAAATCCTAGCACCGTCCCTTTTATTTTTCATTTGATATGCTACTAAATCGACCTAACATGAAATTTTTCATTGGTTCTTCT
The DNA here is from genome assembly GCA_033119305.1 of Pinctada imbricata. Classification (NCBI taxonomy): domain Eukaryota; kingdom Metazoa; phylum Mollusca; class Bivalvia; order Pterioida; family Pteriidae; genus Pinctada; species Pinctada imbricata. The sequence continues at coordinate 46,191,265 of VSWD01000005.1, read as the reverse complement.
AGGTACCTGGATGATATTCTTACTATCGACAATTCTGTTTTTGAAAAATATGAAAATGTTATTTATCCACAGGGATTGATTCTTAACAAGGCAAACGTTTCAAACACAGAAACACCATTTTTGACCTAAATATCAAAATTGTTAATGGAGAGATCCTACAAGTGTGTATGACACAAGAGATGCTTTTGGATTTAACGTAGTAAATTTCCCCTGGCTTGACGATGACGTTCCTAGATTACCGTCCTATGGTATCTATATTTCACAGCTCATCCGGTATGCTAGAGTATGTACTGATGTTTTGGATTTTCATATTAGAAATTTACAAATTACCAAGAAACTTTTATTACAAGGTTTTCGCTTTCACAAACTTGTAACGACTTTCTGGAAATTTTACAAAAATTATTGTCAACTTCTTCTGAAATTCGGACCAGTACAGGCAACAGAGTATATTACTTTGGGTATTTCACAACCTGCATTTTATGGTGACATTATTAACAAGATAAGAAGGATCAAAGATAGACTACATCACTATCGAAAATGCGTCAGAATCATCAAACGCCTTTTTATACCGTTGATATGATCCTAATGTCACCTAGGCTTGGTACTTGAACAGTCTTGTACAAGCACATGAGCTCGCGGCGGCAGAGCACGGATTGTATTACGTACGCTCTCTTTTCATATCCATTTACATATTCATCTGTGTTGCTTGGGCCCCTGCGTTTTGCGGTCTTGTTTGTATGTGGTCATCTGACAGTGAGGAGGTTGTTTTACACCACAATTATACGTTCTTCGAGACCTCTGGGTAATCGGAAAAGTGGGAGGGTCGTGCGCACGTAATCCAGGATAACCTCACCTTCTGCTATTTCCGTGGCAGATGGCCGTCCTAAGTCGGCACCGGTTGCCCATTGGCCTCGTTGGTTTATGTGAAGTTCTTTGCGTTTGATGTTTCTGTGTTGTGCGTTGACGTTCCTTGTCCCTTATGCGTCTCTTTCTGTGCTTGTCTGTTTTGTGTTTTTGCATTGAGTGTTTTTGGGTTTTGCTGTGGATGCTGGAATCTGGTGTTGTTGGAGATCCCCTCCTTTGTTTTACAGGGATTTTGCTTAAAATTTGGAGCCGCTTATTTTTGGCAAGAGGAAATTAATGGTCTATATTGTTCAACGTGCCACGAAATTTCACTTTGGCTTTATTCAACGTGTTTGACATTAAGTACTTCGGACGAGGATTTAATATCCGAAACACGTGTCTAGTACAATACGATTGGTACTATGGAACATATATTTAAATTTTGACAATAAATCATACATTCCAAGTGTAAAAGAACACATATACAGAAATTGCGATATAAGAATCAACGGTAAATTTGTAATGATGATAACATTATTTGTTTTGAATAATTTGCAGGCAAAATTTGTATGATTTTGAAGTCGCAAATACACGCTTTACCTTGACTTTTCGAGTTAACTAATTTTTTTACCAAACAATTAATGCCTGCAAACTATTCAAATACAAACTTGTTATTCCCTAAAATTCATGCGGGAGACTCATCGACAAAGAACGTATAGTCAGTGTATTCTAAGAAAGAACAGTGCATCTTGTATTAGGAATAATTCAGAGTCAAATATCAAGGACATGGACACTTGTAATGAAGGACTTTCAGATCTTATTTTAGAGAGCAGTTTCTTCGACAGTCTATAATCGTGGCCCTGCCTAGCCATCCAATGGCATGCTTTGGTATTTTTCCTACCAAAGATAATGATAGGAAACTTTTGTGACTAAACATATCATCCGCCGATCTTTACGTATCGCGTACAAATCCATTTTATCATATGCATTCTGAATGCAAAATTTGATTTCGGTGAATAACAGACCTGAATAAGACTTCATTTTTCTTGCAAAAGTACCTTTCGGCACTATAACACACTTAATTGCATATTTCTACTCGTTTGTAGACATGCTCTTATTTGCACTACAATTTAACATCCGCCGGTTTTATTTTTATCCATATTGTACTTTAATTTGTGGTATGTATCGACAGGTATGTTCAACTTTCCATTGAATGGCCCAATGGTGACTCCAGAATCATATCCACTGTTTAAGGCTATTTATAATTCTAGTGCAATTTCGTTGTAATTTTAGACTACCTTTGATCCTCCTTATGGTGTATATTTTAAAGTTACCATAAAGGATAGGTTGTGAAGTACCCTATGTAATATACCGTATATCGGGAATTTTTCGCGTGTGTCTAATTTTCGCTAAGTTCGCGAGCATCATCAAATCGCGAAAAATGGACATAGCGAAAAAAAAACACGTATCTTAACCCTTGGTCTTGTTAAGAGATTAGCTAAAATTAGACTCGGCGAAAGTAAGACACACCTTTTTATGGTCATTTTCGCGAAATTTACCCGACGCGAATATTACCCGATATACGGTACTCTGTAGCAGGTATAGATCCGAACTTCAAAAGACGCTCAGGGTATTTTCTTGTGTAAAATTAAAGAGAGTCTTCACTATTTTATAAAAGCGGAAATCTTAACCTATAGTTGTCAACTAAATACATCAATATATGACAAACGTGACGACTTCGATTTCAAAATAGCAAATATCCCCTTCCTAAGTAATTCATATTGTATATATCGTATATCTTATGACAAGGGGACTAAACGAAAAACTACTGAACCAATGGTACAATTGTTAGCGACTGTTTTTATCACTGCACTTTTTTGACTATACAATGAAAATTCAAAACATTATAATCTCGTTGTCCTCCATGCTTAAGGTTATCACCATCCGACACAGAATATAACAATTCACAGGATATGACTTTTACTGCACGACCTTAGTAGTGGTGTTTGCCAGCAAACAGGAGATGATTACCTTCTCCGGGTACCTGATCTCATCTCCTTGGGGAATCACTTTTGCTTCTTTGCAGAACGTTTAGGTTTATTCTATTTTGGTTTTGAGAGTCTTTTCTATGTTTCTTATTGTTTATCAATTTTACAACCGTCAACTAATCCTTGCTTTCTAGACAAAACAGCCTTTAACTTCTTTGACCGGGTGAGCAAGGTTGCTTCCACTGTTTCGACTGTTGTTTGACCTCTGGGGTAAAATGATGGACCCATGTTTCATTCATAGTGACAAATCTTTGACGAAAATTGACAGGACAGGATCTCCCTCAAAAAGGTTAAGATTAGCACGCGATAAAGTGCGCCTGGTGTGCTTCTGATAAACTGTCAGAAGTATTGTAATACAACGGACCCAAAGGTTTCTCATTTCAAGATCTTCAGTCAGAATGGAATGTACTCTTTCCTGTGAAATGCCATCTGTACTTGCTATATATCTTTCTGTAACTTGTCTGTCAGTCATAACAATATCACGGACTTTATTTATCATTTCTGGAGTTGCAACAGTGACAGGCCATCCAGGACGGGGGTAATCATCAAAGCTCTGTGTGCCGCGCTTAAATTCCGCCACCGAGGCGTCTTTCCCTAATGTTGTTACCATGACAAATATGGATAATGACCACGTCCCTGTATACAACACAAAATCGATAATTTAGAAAATCAGAAACCGAAGGCATACAAAATCAGGATAAAACAGGAACCAAAGCAAACAAACAAAAACCTCCACCATATGAAAAGAAGCGAACTCCCGATATGGGAGTGAGACCAGGTATTTCGGTAAGGTATCCGTATCATTATGGATACCTTTTAGGTACATCTTTAGGTACATTTTTGGACATAATGTTTTTCACACTCTTTGGCCATGTATCATTGTTTAGATTGAGGATAACTGACGAGGGTTAAATGACAAATATGGATAATGACCATATCCCTGTCTACAGTACAAAATCGATAATTCAGAAAATCAGAAACCGAAGGCATACAAAATCAGGATAAAACAGGAACCAAAGCAAACAGAAACAAAAACCTCCACCATATGAAAAGAAGCGAACTCCCGATAAGAGAGTGAGACCAGGTGCCCAGGAAGAGTAAGCATCTCCTGCTTGCATGCAACACCCGTCGCTTCAATTCGGTAGAACTGTCACATCCGGTTACTTCCATTTTGGAAGATATAGAGTACAATCTTTGGTTGGATGGTTCAAATGGTTTATGACAGAATATCATCCACCATTCTGGATAGTGGGACATCAAAGTGTATGACGAGTTCCCATATCGACCGTAGAACTTCCTCAGTGACGATGTTAGTCGGTCACAAACATATCCCTGACTGAGAAGCTTATCTGAAAGACGCCTAGCTCTCAGAACAAAATCCGTATATTTGGTACTTGCTCTGGCATAGCGTATCAACTGAGATATGAAAACGCCATAAGCAGGCGATGAAGGGATATTGCTACTCAGAAAAGGAAAGTTCGTAATGCTGAAATTGAAGTCGTCACGTTTGTCATAGAGTGAGGTGTTCATGTGACCATCAGTGTCGTAGGACAACATTATGTCCAAATAGGATGCTGAATTATTTGTCTCTGTAGTTTCTTTGACTTCAAGCTCCGAAGGATAGATACTGCTCAGGTAATCCGCGAATTTTGGATTATTGATGGACAACACATCGTCTATGTATCTGTAAGTGAAGTTGAAGTCAGAAGCTAAGTATCTTTTCCCTTCAGAGACCAAAGATTGAATGAATTCAGCTTCGTACGAGTAAAGGAAAATGTCGGCAAGGAGTGGGGCACAATTGGTCCCCATTGGAATTCCGACAATTTGCTGGAAGACCTTTCCTCCAAACACCACAAAAATGTTGTCGATCAGAAAGTTTAACATCTGAATAATGTCTGTTTCAGTGTACTTATTTTCAGAATCTTACTTTTCTTTTACAAAGTAGGTTTTGTCATAGTTAACAACAATAAATTTGTATTTGCGATTACCGTTCTTACTTGTAAACGCATTACTTATAATTTTTGCGAGTCTTTCTTTCAATTTAGAATGTGGAATTGTAGTGTAAAGTGTCGAAAAATCAAAGGCTTTGATCGAATGGACTCTACTAAAATGAGAGGATTTCAGATGTTCTAAAAGTTCCTTCGAATTCTTTAAAATCCACATCTGGTTGATACCCGAAACGTGCATGTCTGGTCCCTGCTGCAAATTTATTTGCTCTTAAATGATGCTATTGAATTTGAAGACGTTTAAAATTTGCTATCACACCCAATATTCACATGAAATACTGTGCACCTCTTCATCTTCAGCTCTCCAGAAAACTTACAGGTCCCCTGAATAGGGGGAGGAAATTTACAGGATACCTAGATACTTATCATACTAATTGATTGTTAAAATATTATCATGGTTAAACCATTGGTTTACGAGATATAGGCTTGATATCACACCCAATATTCACATAAAATACTGTGCACCTCTACATCTTCAGCTCTCCAGAAAACATCCAAGTCCCCTGAATAGAGGGATGTATTTACAGGAAATCAAAATAATTATCTTACTAATTTATGGTTAAAATATGGTTATAGTTGGATTCTTCGTTTACAAGATATAGGTTCCGTATCTTACCTACTATTCTCATAAAATACTGTACACCTCTACATCTTCACTTCTCTAGAAAACATCCAAGTCCCCTGAGAATAGGGGGATGAAATTTACAAGATATCGAGATTTCAAGATATCATACTATTTGATGGTTAGAATATGACAATGGTTAAATTCTTCATTTCTGAGATATAGGTTTGATATCACACCCAATATTCACATAAATTACTGTACAGCTCTTCATCTTCTGCTCTCCGGAAGCCATCCAAGTCCCCTGAATAGAGGGATGAAATTTACAGGATATCTACTTATAGATAATTATCATACTAATTCATTCGTTTAAATATGGTTATGGTAAAATTCTTCGTTTACGAATTATAGGTTTTGATTCGCAATATTCACATAAAATACTGAACACCTCTGTATCTTCAGTTCTATAGAAATCATCCAAGTCCCCTGAATAGGGGGATGGAATTTACAGGAAATCTAGATAATCATCATTCTAATTAAAGTTAAAATATTCTTATGGTCAAATTCTTCGTTTACGAGATATAGGTTTTATATCACATCCAATATTCACATAAAATACTGTACATCTCTTCATCTTCAGCTCTCCAGAAAACATCCAAGTCCCCTGAATAGAGGGATGAAATGTACATGATATCTAGATAATTATCATACTAACTGATGGTTAAAATATGGTTATGGTTAAATTCTTTGTTGGGGACTTGGATGTTTCCCAAAGACATGAATATGTAGAGGTGCACTGAATTTCATGTAAATACCGGGTGAGATATGGGACCTATATCTCGTAAAGGAAGAATTCAACCAGAAGCATATTTTGACCATCGATTTGTCAGACAGTTTTCTAGATATTCTGTAAACTTCATCCCTCTATGCAGGGAACTTGGATGTTCTCTAGAGAACTGAAGATGTAGAGGTGTACTGTAATTCATGTGAATATTGGATGCGATATGGAACCTATACATCGTGAACGAAGAATCTAACTTTAAACGTATTTTAATCATCAATTAGTCAAATAATTATCTTGATATCCTGGAAATTTCATCCCTTTATTCAAGGGATTTGGATACTGCTCTAAGATAGACAACTGAAGATATAAATTTGTACTGTATTTCGTGTGAATATTGTGTGAGATATGAAACCTATACATCGTAAACAGTGAATTTGACCATAACCATATTTTAACAAGCAATTAGTAAGGTAATCATCTAGATTTTCAATAAATTTCATCCATCTATTAAGGGGTTTTCGATGTTTTCTAGAGAACTGAAGATGTAGAGGTGTACAGTATATTATGTGAATAGAATGTGAGATATTGAGCCTATATCTCATAAACGAAGAATTTAACCATAACCATATTTTAACCATCTATTACTAAGATAATTATCTAGATATCCGTTAAATTTCATTCCTCTATTAAGGATACTGGGATGTTTTATAGAGCACTGAACTGAAGATTTCTTTTGACTATTAAACTCCCCTTTTAGTATAAGCAATTTTCGAATATTTCTTAATTTCCACCCTGGACATCTCAGATTCGTACTAAAAACGGAGAACGGACCATGATTTCACTGTTTAGTAAAATAAAATTCCATTTTTTCGTTTAAATTTATTTGATTATTTAGTATAGATAATTGATTTTTGAATGTTAAATCCTTTTCTAGAATGAGGTTCAACATTCGAATGTTGAACATTATTCTAAAATCACAGAGAATAGCAGGACTTAAATAGAACATCCAGGGCTGCGTATCTCTCACAACACAAAATCAGCTGTGGAAACTCTATTGTAATATCACAGTAGGGTATCACGTGTTATGCAAATCATCTCTAGTCCATGAATCCCCTTCGATTTGAGTATGGTAGATACAGTCTAAATCTACTTTATAGGAAACTATTCTAAGCCTATCATCTTTATGCTGGTAATCTTTTCTGGTCAATTCAGAGAACACTTCAATAGAATTTTTTTGTTTACATGTTATGATATGGTGCACGTATATAAACAAAAGGAGCTGTAACGATTGGGGCTTGATTTAGCCCTATATTTATTCGATTATTTTTCGTGCACTTTCCTACCTTTGAAAGAAAAGGTTCTTCACGATAAAAATATTATATATCAGAAGATTTCTCATAAGAATTTTAGTAAAAAGAAATTGATGTAATATTTGACAATTACGGCTTGAATAGGTAGTGGTTAACAATGTCTGAAAACGTCAAATAGCGAACTAAAATATACAAAAAAAAATGCATATTTACATAAATTTTAAGTGTTTATGGTTTAATGCCCTCTTATTTTAAAAATGAAAAAGAAAAAAAAAAAAAAAAAATTCGAAACCAGTATGTCAATGTAATCGATAAACTACGTAATCCGGAGACTGAAAACCGTTATATTTTTTTGTACTAAACGGCCACATTGTAAGCTTTCAGTTGCGAAATACACACTGTGTAGAAATATACATCGTTTATTTCATTCGTGTATGTTGTATATTTCATCGGAATCCACTCATAATAGATTGTTCAATTGTATAACAAGAAGAAACGGGCAATTTTTATATATCTAACCGCTTTTAAGTCAGATTCTTAAAAAATAGCCCATCCCCCTTTTTCGTTTTTCGTCTGTGGGACATTGTTCCACCCCGAGTTACAGAACCACACTTGGTCAGAAAATTGGTATTAATAATAATTATAAATCTTTGGTAAAAGTGGCATTTTGTAACTCGGGTTCGAACAATGTTGTAGAAACTTTTCCGTTTTCCATTGATTTCTATAGAAAACCCGCACATTTTAACACAAATATCGGTATTGTTATTGATAATTTATTCAAACAGACATTAGATTCAGATATGCATTAAGTTAGATTATATTTCTACTGAAAAAATTCTTCAATTTCCCATTTTGAAATTTCGACTTTTCAGGGCAGATTTTACGTCTTATCGTTACAGCTCCTTTTCTGTTGAAGTGTTCTATGTATATAATTCTTCTATTCTTGACCAGAATAGATTACCATCATATAAATGATAATGATATTCATATGATAGTCCTGAAATAAATTCATATCAAGTAGATTTAGACAGTATTTACCGGGCTAGAGAATATTTGCCTCTCACATGATCTGCTACAGATTACAGATCACAATTAATTTTGCAAGTTCGTTGTTGCAAGTCAAACAGATCACAATTAATTTTGCAGACCACGCAAATAGTTCCTGATTATTTCAATCCCTCGTCTTCTTACATTTAATTTCTACGACTCTTTTTACACTAGATAATTCGTTTTTTACGTCAATGAGTCGCAGATGAGTTAAAAAAAAATTTCTAGCATGTTAAATGATACTGCATCATCCTAATCGCGGATTGACAGATGTGTTATGAGGCTCTAAAATTGATAGATTGTAGAACATTAGAGCCACAGATACCTCCTCTCGGTTTTAAAAATGTATTAAATGTCTACTAAGCGACAGATTTTTGCATGAATCCATTTCTGAGCTTATCTTGATACTATCTAGCAGATATAAAAGTTTCAAGCAAAAAATGATGGTGCGATTCGAGTATTTAATCGTTATATTAGTATGATTTACAAAGGAATATATAGGAAAAAATAATTGGGGTCTGATACCTTTTAGCGCGCGCAGTGATATCACGTGTGTTACTATATAGAGACCAGACGAGGGGAAAAGGAAAAAATATGATACATGTAGGATGATGAAAATATCATTCTCATGATACTGTTAGATGCCAATTCGTGGGTTATCAGGGCTGATCTGGCGAAAAAGGGGGGGGGGGGGGGGGGTTAGGGACGAGCGAACACATGTGCTTAAATGGGAAAGGAGGCCGAGGTAAGGACATAATGTGATTTTTTTTCATTACTGCGACCTGCTTGCATTAGTTGTGTGTCATGCTGTTACTTTTATCATAACTATATTTGATCTCATCCAATAGCGAAGCATTGCCTGGCTCCAACACCCCCCCCCCCACGAAAAAAAAATCGGGGTGGGGGGATTCCGTTTTTAGTTCATATATACAGCTGAACTTTATTTGCTGGAATAATGTTTTTATATGACATCTCATGCGGTCTGCACTAAAAATATAATTGAAATCGTAAAAGAATAAATTTTCTGATTCTTTAATTTTGTGTCGATGCACTAAGAGGACCTAACGAAAATTCATATAAATTCGAAAACGGTACATATGCAGTTTTTAGCACCATAAAGTATGAGAATTCAGCCATTTGAAATGGTCACATTTCATTTTTTTACATAGCTGTAGAAATGCAGAAATAGCAGAAATTTGAAATTAGCGTAATTGAAAATAATTCTTATCAAAAACTTGATTTTAGCAAAAAATGGTTGTGCGATTCGAGTATTTAATCGTCATATTAGTATGATTTACAAAGGAATATATAGGAAAAATAATTGGGGTCTGATACCTACAGTGAATGTGCAGGTGATACATGCACATATCGATATTTATTATGCTTCCAGCGAGTTACTTCTGTGATAGGTATGTATAGGTTAGAAAGTTATTTGAAGTTTCTACATGAATAAGAAGTGGGCGGAGCGTCAGCGAAGCCCCTTCTTATAGAAACTTCAAAGTACTGTCTAACCGATACATATGGTATAGTGGTTAGCGCGCCCGGCTAGCATGCTACATAGCATGCTGGAAGTCTGGGTTCGAGCCCACATATTTTTCTGTTTAGCATTTGTAGGATGTTAGCGTAGCCGATCAACATGCTCTGCCCACTCTTTGAAAGTCATGCGCGCACGTTATGTGATGAACGTCAAAATCAACTATTCTGGATATCTGCAATGATATTTTAATGCTTACATCCAAATATTACAACATCAGAATTTACAATTAAAAGTAGGGTGACCAAGTGTCAAAAACAGCTCTAGTTTTCGACTTTAATTGACACTCAAGGTACATGGCTAAAATCAGCTCAAATTAAAGCTTTAAGATTCCTCTATGAAATGTAATGTGTCGTAAGAAAACACTCGTGTGCGAAAGTTGTGTTTTAGGGCAGAAACCGTCCAATCGAGTAGAAAAACACTGAAACAGGAAAAAGCCTACAATTCTGTTGGGAATAAATCTAAAAATTCGGAAAAAATTTGAATTGTCGTGATGGGAATTATCTTTCAATTTTAGTAACACTCAATTTCAATTTCAGTACAGAAGCAAGTATTTTGGGACAAAAAAGTTCATTTTGGGGCAAATTTAAAGAAAAGTCAGATAAATTTTCTTATATATTTCGCTCCGTTGTCCGACATGTAGCAAATAATGTATCTTGCATAATTTTAAAAATAGCCTCCATGACTGCTCTTCCAATAGGCAGTTACACTTCTTTAATTTACTTTTTAATAATTAACAAAATGAATGATTAACTATCGACACCTCCGATCAAAAAGAGGGTGACCAAGTGCCAAAGTATATGTGTTCTAGTTAGAGAGTTTGATTTACATTCAATGTACATAGACATTTGATACATGAAATCAAGGCCTAATGATTCCGCTTCAATATATAATATGTCGTAAGAAAATTGGAAGGTTCAAAAGTTGTGTTTTTGGGCAAATTCCCTATATTGGCAAGAAAAACTTTGAAAACGGAAAAAACGTTTACGTCTACAATTTTTATGAAATAAATACAAGGAAAATAAAATTATGAAAATGTGATGTGATTAGAAGTATGTTTCTTTTGTATTAACATCCAAAGTCAAAGTCGATGCAGAATGCGTGTTTTTAGGTCCAAAAGTTGACTCTTCTGCAAAATGTGAGGGAAAAAATTTGATGGTGCCCATTAGGTTCAGTTCCTTCCTTATGCATAGCATCTTAACATAATTTAAATAATTACAATGCCCACTTTTCAACAGATATGGGTTTTTTTTTGTCATTTTCTTTGAAAAAAAATATTCAAAATTGGGATTTTTTTTATTAAAATTGAAACTTTTTTTTTAAAGTTCAGATGTTAACCTTTTATGTGGTATAATCAAGGGGAGATATTTTCCTTTTAGTAGAAATTAATTATAATACCATGTTTATTTAATTGAAATTATTAAATTTTGAGTTTTTGTCTATTTTTCATAAAAAAACATCAAAAAGGAGTAAGATCAATCAAATAAACTATTGAAATCAAATAGATTTTGCAATTCAGTCGAAGAAAAACACTTTACAAAAAAAAAAAGAACTAAAACTTAATGTATAATTAGTGGAAATCTAATAACGAATATGTATTTTTTTCTGTAATGAAAAATGCTAGCTATTTCAGTCCATAAGATTTACAATTTTATTCCGTTAGAAACAAGTTCAGAATATCAACTCATATAGTAGGCTTAAAGGTATGTGTAAGGTTGTTAATACAAGAATAGGAAAATTTCTAGTACAAAACGTATTTGAGAAAAATATCATTCAATTTGGATAGAGTGTGTAACATTACTCTCTGTAATGTAAATGCACAACTTTAAATTAAAAAAAATATAACCAGAACTGAAATGAATTTTGGCGGCTTATGAAAAGCACTTTGGCTGGAAGCATCAATGATGAGGATTCAATATCCGAAACGCATGTCTGGTGCATAATAGGTAAGTTTGAAATTTTCTTCAAGAAGATATAGAGTTGAAACACTGCCATATTATTAACTCAATTAATAGTTATTTACTCATATTTAGACAGAAAAAACAGTAAACCCAAGCAATCAGTCATCCAGCAAATGAACATTTGTGAATCCACTCTCGATAAGCACCTTGAAATTTATCATAACGATATATTAGTTGTCGTTTGCTAGAAATTACGTGTTCTTTTAGCTTGTTTTCTCAAAAATCATATATTCCCTCTCTCCTCAACGTATAAAAGATATAGGACATAAGAGTGAAATATTTCGATAGAGTGATACAAGATGCATAGGAAGAGTAAGCATGGCATGCTTGTTATATTAAATTGTAAGCTATTCACAACTAGGTACAATCTGGAAACACGACAGAACTAAAGAAAGTAGTTACTCCAACGGTCCTAGCGAAAGTAGGTATTCAAAATCCTCAAAATGAACGACAGATTAATGCAAAACTTTAAAAATAAAATGAAATAATGACATCGAAGCATCTAACTTTTCACTACATAAGGAATTATAAACCAAAAATCGGTTTTATCGAGTAATTAGGAATAAACTTCTCCAGATTTGCGAATGTTGTATTTCTTCATCACTGAAAAACTTTCTTAGAAAACCAAACTATTACCGTGAAAAAAGCAAAATCAAAATCAATCGAATATTGCGGTTTTTTTTTTAAGTATGTTCATCTGACGACAACCGCAAATAGTAACACTCTTACTACATGTATTGATACTTTTACTACTCGATGGTATAAGACACTTCTTTGACAAAAATATGTGGTAATTTCAATCTTTTTTGTAATAGAGGGCGCCTATTTCATTACAAATATGTGGAATTATTTAGAAAAAATTAATTTCGATAACCAGCTGAAAGATTTTTGAATGTTTTACAAAAATACCTAGAATTTTTTATTTTTGTATGAAAAAAAGTGTTTTTCCTCAAAAATTGAAATGTACAAAAAGAAATGTATTTACGATATATATCGACAAAATACTAAAATCAAAGACATTATTAGCATGCAACATATTTCAAACACAACTCACAATTGAAGCTCTTGCTATGTATTAAAGAATGACCGAATTCAAAAAGCTGGTTTGAATAAAAAAAAAATTCAAATTTGGCATATTTCGCAAAGAAATCTAAAACAAAAAATTGTATCAACAGAAAGTGTATACCTTATCTTTATTTTTTATATCATAAAATAATCATTTAGCTACATCTGAAACTTACTTTAAATTTTATCAAATTTTCGTTAAGATTCAAATCTATTGGCCCAAAACACACATATCTACTTAGAGATAAATATTGGTCTATGCAAAATTAGTAAAAAAGCATTTCAAACACTACATTTTCATATATCCTAATCTTCCAAATTTGAAGACATAAAAGAATTGCAGATATTTTCCCGTTTTCAGTTATTTTCCTTCACAAAAATCATGTTTTCCCCCAAAGCACCACTTTCGCACCTGATTCAATTCTTACGACACCTTGTTTATGAAAGACAAGGCTTTAAACATTTATAACATGTATTTATTAGCCATGTACCTTGAATGTCAACTAAAATTAATTTTTCATACCCTTGGACACCGTACTATAAAGCCATTTTCTTCTTAATGTTCTACGGGACCGCCGACTCGAATTTCAATGAAAATGAATAAAAATAAAAATTATAACTTGTTGTTTTACTTTCAATTTCTCCGCCTGTCTCTGTGAAAAAACATTTTTTACTGCAATACCAGATTATTATTTGTCTTCAAGGATAAATGCTATCTGAGGAACTTTAGGAGTTTGCACACCTGTCCAGTCGGAGAAATATCGATTAATAGAGCAGTTGCATTTAGTTTACTTCACCACTACTTTTACCTCACCTCTACGCTTCAGTGGTCACTGCGGTTAGGGGTTACATAATCTTGGTCTCGAGTATTGACGACTACAGTTAACTTTTAAAGCTGACCTACCCTGACGTTTTGCGGGTACATTTCATATCTTAGACATAAAACTTACGGGTACATTTTATGTAAATTTCCCCTTTTCGGACGAAGAAACATTAAGCATTGTAATTTTTGCTACATAAATAAATGATCTTTCCGTCTGCATGTCCGTCCGTCTGATGATTATACTTTCACATTTAAATGGTAAAAAAGTGACGGGTCAGCTTTAAAAGGTAACTGTAGTTGGATCGCCTCAGGACAGGTGTGTATTGAACAATGTAAAGCCATGGCTGTGAAAATTCAAATATTCTGTTTAACGTGTGCGGACTGGTACCTTTCGAGACAAAATACCAGATAAAAAGCATACACTCACAATTAATTCGAGATTGCCAAAAGTATCCTGTCATACTGAAAAAAAAAAGTTCCACTACGGCTTTATTACTCGAAATGAAAAACGGCTCAAATTGATCTATTTAAACCAAGACTTAGCTATAATAGCTCACATTCCCGTCTCCCCTGACTTGTACAGTGGATATGTGCCTTAAATAAAATTTCAGAATAATACATGTCATTGACAACAATACAGAAATTGATGTTTGTGTGTTTTCGCCTAACTGGAGGAAGTCTTTTTTTAAAACACCAGGATGGAAAACGAATTTTAAATATCACGGCCTAATCCCTAACCACAGTGACCACTGAAGCGTAGAGGTGAGGTAAAAGTAGAAGTAAAGTAAGAAGTAAACTAAATGCAACTGCTCTAATAGCTCGATCAGGCTTTAAATCGCGTATTTCCCCTTTTCTATTTTTAGAGTATTTCTTTGTCGTGTTCTTAGGGGTAAACCATAGGATAAGACAAATTTACGACCCCAATATTACAATGGCGTAGCTCTGCCTGAAAAAGTGGAGGGGCACAACATCCAAAAATTTCTTACAAGCAAAAAAAAAAAAAAAAAAAAAAAAAAAAAAAACTAGTGCAATTCTAAATTCTAATTTAATTAATTCTATACTCTCTATCATTAACAAATATACATGGTAATTATATTCTATAAAGTTGGAGTTAAATGTCTTCATTTACATGGATAAAGTAATATGCATAGAGGATGGATCAGAATAGCTAAATTATTCAGACAGTCTAAAACAATTGGCGAGCGGTAGCGAGCCAAAGAAAAATTTTGAAAATTGACCGAAAAAAATTGTAGATTTAAGGTACAAAATGTTGCTATTTTAAACCATATTAATGCATCATAAGATTTTGTGATTGAAAAGTGGGGGGGGGGGGGGTGCCCCCGCTGCCCCCCCCCCCTTTTCATACGCCCTTGTATTATTATCAGTAGGGAAAGCAGCAAAAAATTATATAATCATGCTATATTTTTGCAATAAAATATCCCAAATATTTCAGAATTGACTCTGACCAATTTCTAATCTTTTTTACCGACCCGACACTTTTTTCATTGTCTTTTTATTCCCCCCCCCCCCTCGACTCAGCTTTTTTCAAAAATTTCTTGGCCTGATTCCATAAGACGCTAAATGTTACAACAAATTGTACGTGGGGTAACTTTCAGGGCCTTCAGCTCTTCGATATGTTTAGTTTTGTTTGTTGCTAGTTTCTTTGTTTGTTTTTATTTGTTCCGGCTCTGCTTAAAAAATGAAAAATGAAATAATCTGATCTGAAAAAAAAAATGCCAGACCCCCCCCCCCCCCCTCAGAGTTAAATGGACTAGAGTTCACGCCACAAGCTTAACTCAGTGAGACGTACGTCACAATATTGTATATATATACACAGGTATCCCCTTATCTAAAAATAGTATGCTTAACTTAGGAGTGCAAAAAAAGGAAGAAGAATTGACATGGATACAAATTACGTTATTTACGACCGTTTCATGGTTTACTCGGGGCCAGCAACTTTTATAAATTCCGGAGATTTTTTTACGGTTTACATGACATTGAAAAGGTAAATCTCTTTTTATTTTTTATGACTACGTGACCGGCGGATCCAAAACTGAAAAAAAACTTGGCTTAGCGTATATTCATGATATTTGACAAATACGATCATTATATTTGCTGCCTAAGTATTATAAAAGCAAATATTAATACGATGAAGTATTTAAGGTAAACTAATATTAAGGAACCGCAAACTTTTGGATTAGATTATATATCGTGATGTTGAGTTGTGTTCTAAATTTAGCAACAAGAAATGGGTGTGTCTCTGTCTGTATTACAATGGTACACTGATCTCCTCTAAAATCGAACTTTTACCCGCAATAATTGTATTTTTAATGTAAGCTGTGAAAATATTTTCTTTTTTATAGTTGTCATGCTCAATGTATTTTTTCATCTACATGATGCAATCTTGGGTAATCGTGGGTAATATGACTATGAGTCAGCTCTCACAATTTTGGAATCGTGACAATTAAAAAATAGAGATTCCATAGTGTTATTGTTAATCAATAGATAGTAATATCCAATCTCATCCATTGTTTAGCAAATATTTAGGAATTGCAATCATCATTTACCTCAACATGAATTAGGCGATGTATTTCATTTCATTTTAGATTGTCCATTTTTAAGATTAACAAGAACATCAAATATAATATCATTCAAAGATATGATGGCATCTATGAAACAATCTGTAGTTAGAAAACTATGTATCTTTATCCGTAACATAAATAAAGCTTACCCCCCCCGCCAACCCACCCTGCCCCATATTTTTCCCCTATATTGCAAAATCACATGATTGTGAAATTTTATCTTTGTTATGTTATTATACTGTCTAGATAAAATGTTTTGTGGATTGCTTATCAAAAATATCTATAAATGTTTTTGATTTGCAGTTCACACAGTATTTTATGCCGATGATGATTTTCTACCAATAATTTATGTATACTTTGTATAACATCAATGTATTATTTATTTCTCTAATATAATTTTGTTAAAAAAAAAGGTGCTGAGAATAAAGCATCGATTGAATTGCGCGGATCAAGAATTGAGGTAAAGCGATGTTTGTGCATATAGGTGTAATTATAATGGGTGTGAATGAATATGCCCCCTCCCATACTTTCCTCTTTCCGCGCTATCTTTTCATAACAAAGCAACATTTTGTATTTATACTATAAACATATTACATTTATATTTATCATTTAAATTTAGGAAGGGGGGAGGGGGTTAGGATAGGTGTTGTATTCCAGCTTATGATTTAGCTATAATTATACGCAAAAATGGGGAAAAATAAGCAAGAAAGGGGTACCCCAATCGACCCCTCTTGAGATTTCCATTCACATTCGTCGATTGTACTGTCAACATAGAATTTTTAATGTTCATTTCTATGTTGACAGTACGTTTGTTTCATTTCAGATATGAACAACATAGAAAATGTGAGGTAAGTGTACACAATTATTCATCGTGTTGTCGATTTTGAATTTTGTTTATGCCGCTTTTTAAGGTCGAATCTATCCCCATCAACCATTGTATGTTCTGGTTATACATTAAGTTTTAGGCTCAAAGTAGTTGACTTAATTCAATATTGCAATATGAACAAATAAATTGAAATGATATTTCAGAATATTTCAGCATCAAAGGATTCCCCTTAGTAAGGATACCTTTAAGTTGTACTAGCATGACATTCTCGACCTTCATTTCTATCTTATCATGGGAAGCACGTGTCACCAAAAAATAATAATAAAATTGAAAAAGCAAATAATATATAACACACACACACACTCTCTCTCTCAACAAAAACAAATTAAAAAGGATAGAATGACATAAACATGATAAAACATGACAGCATAACATTGGCATTGATCTTTGCCTATCTTTCTTATTCTTGTAACCTTGTCAGTTCCTTTATAGAAATTATTGATATTAGATTAATTTAAGTTTTAATCTGCTTTCAAGTTGTTTAATGCCGTAAGCTTTAAATGGATCTTAAAAGTTCCAACTACTTCAGCCGAGCCACAGGCTCGTATGAGCTAACTTCTAGGCTAATATTATAATTGTTCTACCACTAACATTTTATTTCATGAAATATCTTCTTTTGCTATGTATAGTTCTCTTACTTCTGGTTTCCTTATAACCATTGGCAGTGTACATGTGATTCAATGTTTAAATTGCCTTTAATGATCCGTATCCATTGCCTCTGACATCTCATATCTTTTACCGTTCATACACCCGCAACATTATAGGACTGGCGGAAGGATGTACTAAACTGCGATGAAGAGAATATCAAAGATGATTTCCAGACTCCATATAAAACAAATGATACACCACAAAGGAGTAAAGATACAGAACTTTATGATGATCTGTCTAAAACATTGGGAATTCTTAAGATGATGGACAATTCCGTCAAATGTAGTTGTGCACGATTGGCAGAGCCAGTTAGGAAAGGCAATATTGGTTGGACGCAGCTAAAAGATGATAGGGAACTTCCGACAAACGTAGATCATCCCTTGAAGGAAGAAAATTCGTCTGCAGAGGCAAATGAGTCAGAGAAGCGCAGTCGTTCCAAATCCTCTCATGGAACTAGAAGGAAATATGTACATGTATCTCATGCGAAACTCGACGATCATCCATCGACAAGCTCTGCTGGCCGGAGCGCTCACCTTAACAATATGTGCTCCTCTGTTTCTCTACGTCGCATGAGAGGTCTCCTTAAAGGATGGAGTACTTACGGCTATTACCTACTCATCATCTGCTTGCTGATGAATGTAAGTATCTGAAGACATTCTTTTACTAGCGCATGCGCATAACATTCAATTAAATGCACTGATATTGTATCACATGTTCACATTCGTCAGTTTCATTCGTGTTTTTTTTTCTGTTTTCTCCGCTTTCCATGTAAAAAATAAGGTCACCGTGGGTTCAGTTTGCTGGTTAGAATAGCCATCTTGGAATAATATGTTTCTACAGAGCTAACTTGTATTGTGACGTCATCGTGTTTCTGTTGAAAATGAAAAACATTCCATTTCAAAGGGAAATGAGGGGGATCTCCAACAGGACCATCTTTTCTCTCACCCCGGACAGAGATATCTACAGATTTACCCGCTCTGAGACAACTCTGTCTCACACCCCCGGATGTTTGTCGCGAACCCCCTATTGTGACGTCATAGACATTTAAGTAGGTTTAGCAGTGTTTGACGTCACATAGAGCAACATTTATCGGAAAACAAGCAACGTTTATTCACGGATTATATGAAAATATATGGGTGAGAGAAAAATAATCAATAACCCCTTTGTATAGGGACAGGGAAATCCCACCCTCGTATCAAAGATTTGCAACGTCCACGACTCGGCAAGCCTCGTCGTGGACTCTAAATCTTTGATACTCGGGTGGGATTTCCCTGTCCCTGTACAAAGGGATGATAGATTCTACTAATCTCAGCGTGCATATTTTTCTCTGTAAGACTTTCATAGACTTCACATTTATATAAGCTTACATGAAGCAAATACTCGGGGTCATCTACCAAAAAACCTCTGTCAATTTAGACTTCTATCATTGACTGACTGAAAGAAATAGGAATGTGAAATGCAATGACATGTTGCTATGAGTATTATTGGAATGCTCATAATTTCTATTTGTTATTTATAGCCACGTATGTCACACAGCTACATGTACAATTACCAACCAAACATAGAATGTCCGAAGGACTTTGTGGCTCATGGAAATACGTGTTGCGGGTATATCGAATGTGACCCGGGTAAGAGCTTATATATATTTGTCCTACGTATATATATAAAAAAGTGATGAAACAACATTCCAGTGTTCATTCAATATACATGTAGACATATATCTATAAGCCAAGTTCACGTTGTATGCGTTTGTTTCAGGTTTCCAAGTAAGGACTTGCTCCAGCAATTTCACAGCGGACACGTGTGAGGTGTGTCCCCCTGGCACAATGTCTTATGATCCTACAAATTCAAAATTTGTATACCCATGTATAGGTGTAAAAGAGGAATGTCCCATTGGTAAGCTTTTCTTTTAAATGTTTGCTAATAATAAGCACATTTACTTAATTTAATGTAAGTCAACATGAATATTTGTCTTGAAACCAATGTTCATAATATATAAGTTCCTAGAATTACCATTGCAAATGTTTCAAAACATCATACAAATGTTCCATGAAAAATTACTTGGATTGCGTTTCAATTCAAACAAGTTGCATTAATATTGTGAATGCTTTTACTGATTCTTACATAAGTGTTGTCCAGATAATGCTTTGCGAAGATCAAATGAGCTGAGTAAATAACATAACATATATTTCTCAACTTGACTTGTATCAATTATGCTGAACGGCAGGAAATATTCTTTTTGAGAAACTCATAAAATGGTGACCAGGAGTCCCCGAGGAATTATGTAGTCAAGTTCGATCAACTTCGGTTGATCGTTTCTGGTTGCTTGCTCCTTCCGGGTATCTCGTCCCGCCTCTTGCTTGCTAGGGGTCCGTCGATGCTCAATTTGGTGCTATATTTTGGGTGTTGAGGTTGTTGTCAGGATCTTCTTTATCTCATTCATGCATTCGAAAATTTATGTTATCAAAATTTCTTGATATTTCTAAAACCCCACCCATCCTGCTACGTCTTTTGATATATTTATGGACATAATAACTTTGACACTCTTTGGCCATATACATTGTTTAGAGTGAGAATCACTGACGAGGGGTAAACACCCGAAACGTGCAAGTCTGGTCCATGCTGCGAATTTATCTGTTCTTAAATGATGCTATTGATTTTGAAGACGTTTAACATTTACCACCTCGATCAAGACATAATTTGATCCTCCAGTCTAACACCAGCATTGTAACGGAGAACATAATACAAAGCAGTTTCAACAATTTATTGGGGACAACCATACACTTAACAACATATGCATGAAATGAATCAACAAATAATCAAAGCAAACGTACCGAAACTTAAAACATGAATGATGAATGATGTAACACCATAATTTATGGGGACTAATGTGAAACGGTAATTTATAATGGTACTCTGCAATATAATATCATTAATATCGGGGTTATCCTGATCACATGCGAACAACCGTTGATTGCTTGTATTATTGTCATGAGGAGGTGTGGTTTAGATATAAGAGATGTCAACAGAAAATATGCTTTTTGCTGTAAATCAAGCTTCTTAAATGAACAAATTTTCATTAAAATTTGCCAATCTCATTTAAGATACCAGGCCCGTCAGCTTTGTTGCTACTGAAGTGGATCCACGAGCATGTAGCAAACGATGTCAATGTAACACAACAGCAAACTACTGTGGGACGGATCCATGCAGATGTAGGGTAGGCCACTGTGAGAAACACTATCAGTTACAACAAGGTTGTGGATGTATGCCAACAAGGTATGATTTACATACTTTATTGAAAGAAAAAATAAAGCATATCTATTTACGAAGTTATAAACTTATCCCACGAATAGTTATGAATCATCCGAACGTCCTACCGACACCACCAAGTGTTCATTTGTTTGCTTAATAAATTTGCAGAAAAGAGAGCAGAAGTACCGACATGACAACTACTGGTACGTCGAATGATGAAAGTACTTGGGTACACGAGACCGAGATGAATAAAACAACTATTTTTGATTTAATGAATCAAACAACTTCTTCAACCTCAATACTGCTAAGCACATTGCATAGCAAAAACGAATTGTCACCACCGATAGCGACAAAAGCAGCCAAAACTAACATAACAACAACAAAACCAACAAAAACGCCACAACCACCCGTGATGTATGATAAACAGTAAGTACTTGATCAAATGCCTTTATGTATCATTTACACCAAGAACTAGGCATGTATTGGTAGAAAGCATTATTAGCCAAATTCCGATCAATGTATTTGATCGTGTTCTTCATAAGCATTAAAAATACATTAATCATTAACTTTCATGAAATTTCAAAAAATACGTCCTTACGCATCATGTCCCATCCTTCCTTCCACTCTTTTGTAATCTTTTGTATACTAGTATGTTTTCACTGTTTGGATAATACTCATTTATTGACTTTATGGTCACTGACGAGAGTTCTATACCCGAAACGTGCATGTCTGGTCGATTCTGCAAATTTGACCTGTTTGATAAATGATGTGATCATTTTGAAGACTTACTACATTTGACAATGATAAGTTTTGACCACAGGACTACAAAAATGAACTTCATTAGTGCATCAACAAATAAGCGGATTGATTCTTCGCACATAATCAATCTGACGACACAAATTATTTATTGCGCATTTGTTTTTCGATGTACGTGGTTTGTTTGTAGTCGGAAATATTTTATGTACGTGTTTAAGTCTTGGTTTTACCCTTTAATAGGGATCTGTTCTACATTGTACATACTTTCAATCGTTTTCTTATCTAACATTATACAATTTTTTTTTCAGAAAGCCTTATATTCACCTTTTGGCTGCTCATCTGGTCACCGTATGTACATTATCTATACTTGTGGCTGGCCTTACTTACTTCTGCATATGTCGAAAAGGTAAATGATATCCATATATACATGTGCATAATGTCTTCATAATAATTGCATGGTTTCCTTGTTATTAATATGTTATTTGCTTGTGACATTATATAGGGAACAGACAATTGAAATCTCGGACATCACTTTCTCGATGGTGTAAATATTTTTACTCTGCGCCTCATTCAGTCCCAAACTTGTTAAATCGTCTCTTGCCCTCCCCTTAACAATAAAGAATTGCTTTCAGAGCAATTGACAGAAGACATCTTCAAAATTCACTACTTCATCGCCAGGACACAATTATACTATTACTATACTAGTTAGCTCACCTCACGAAGTGAGAGGGAGCTTATGCTAAATTTATCACCCTGGCGTCCGCGTCGGCGTCCACACTAGTATGTTAAGAAGATTTATTTCTCTATTATAAGTGCTAGGAAGTTCAAACTTGCATAGATGATGCGTCTTTAAGAGTAGATCACATGTCTACGTTCAAATGTAGGTCATGACCTATATTTTCTGCTTGAATGCACATTTTAGGGAGATTTGGGTATCAATAGAGTACACTCTTCCATGCAAAATTTGGGTCAATAAATGAAATACTCTACTTTTTGGCCGGATTGCAAAGCAATTCCGGTCTATAGATTGACGATGTCCGTCTGTCCGTCCGTCTGTCCGTCTGCTTTCAACATTTTGGTTAAAGTTTCTTGTTGAGGCAAAATCTAAGTAATTATAAGCAGTAGAAACTTTATATTATACATGAAGGTTGCCCATGACAAGACCTTTCTATATATGCCATAACATTTGATCTAGTGACCTTGACCTTGGAATTTGACCTAGTTAAAGATTGCGGTTAAAGTTCCTGGCTTAAGCAAAATCTATGGAACTGTATGCAGTAGAAACTTTATATTATACATGTATGTTGCCCATGACGAGACCTTTCAATTTATGCTGTAACATTTGACCTAGTGACCTTGACCTTTGACCTAGTTAAAGATTTTGGTTAAAGTTTCTGGTTTAAGCAAAATCTAAGGAAATGTATGCAGTAGAAACTTTATATTATACATGTAGGTTGCCCATGACGAGACCTTTCAATTTGTAACATTGGACATAGTAACCTTGACCTTTGACTTTGACCTAGTTAAAAATTTTGGTTAAAGTTTCTGGTTGAGGCAAAATCTAAGAAACTGTATGCAGTAGAAACTTTATACAAATATATTATCTATTTAGGTAGCCCATGATGAGACCTTTCAATTTATGCTGTGATATTGGACCTATTGACCTTGACCTTGGACTTTGACCTAGTTAAAGACTCTGGTTAAAGTTCCTGGTTTAACCAAAATCTAAGGAACTTTATGCAGTAGAAACTTTATATTATACATGTAGGTTGCCTCCGACAAGACCTCTCAATGTATGCTGTAATATTTGACCTAGTGACCTTGACCCAGTTGGTGACAAAAACTTACTTTGTAATCCGGCCATACCGTCTTTAGCGGTGTTTTATTTTTTATTTTGTTGTTTTTGTGTGATATCATTTTTGTTTGTTCTCAGTAGGACAGGTTTTCAAATTCAAAACTATGTAATCTTTGACTACTTTCTGTTTGCTGCCGTGATAGAATGCTGCCATGAGGTGAGCTCTTTGATTACACTATGTTTTTATTCAGGCGTCAATTTGATAATCCTTACACACACTTACGACACCTGAATTAATTTCATACGATGGTACCTCCAGTTATGATTTGTTGTTGTCAAACATGATGTTGTTAATCACAATATGGTGGGATGTTTTTGTGTATTAGTACATGTTTTGCTTCACATTTAATACGAGTGCATTGATTTAAGTAATTCCTCCAAACATCCACTTCCTTGCAAATGTTCTTCTAGGATTTCAACTACTCTCTTTGCGGACACGTTGTTACTGGTGACCTTAGTATAGTCAAGAACGCCAAGTTGAGAGAATTGTTAAAAAGGGGTCCAAAATACAGAGAAAGTAAATCCTTTACATGGAACCAAAATTATCATGGACTCGTGTGAGGAATATGCAAGATGTTGGGCAAAGAGAGAAAATGTACAGCTCGACACTCTTTCCGAATGAATAAAATCCATCAGAGGGTTAGCTTGCTTGGGGTCCGTCGATGCTCAACTTGATGCTTAGTGCTATTGAGATTTTCCTCTGGATCTTCTTTATCTCACTTTTATCTATAATTTATTACTTACAAGCAACTGTGAACACCAGATTCGAGCCTTTCTTTAAAGACCCTGATGTCATCACAGAGCTGACCAACTCCACGAGCAATACGTCATCATACCAACAGACAAAGCCTCAAATAACTACACATTTGCTTGCAAAAAGTACTATTTCGTCAGCCTTCTTAAAGGGTTTGGTTTGAATTCGACAACTGGAATTCCTACGTACACCCCAACAAGCTTTTCTGCCTCAGAAAAAATAGATAACCACAAATCAGCTCTCGCTTCCTTTGGCTTTGACAAAAAGAATTTAGATTTAATTTGAATTTATCATACTTATATTGTATACCTAAAATGCATGAAAATCAGTACGAACAACATTTCATCGCTGTTTCCTCAAAAT
Source organism: Pinctada imbricata (assembly GCA_033119305.1). Lineage (NCBI taxonomy): Eukaryota > Metazoa > Mollusca > Bivalvia > Pterioida > Pteriidae > Pinctada > Pinctada imbricata. Next base: position 46,166,186 of record VSWD01000005.1, on the reverse strand, counting down.
GTTCAACTAAATTTGAATCGACCTTTAACTCACCAATGGACTACAATGTTTTACTGAAAACAAATCTGGACTTCAAAAATATTGTTCGACAGTATATTATCAAAGCAGTATTAACAAGATTTGGATTTCAACGAATCCGAAGGAACTTTTAGAACGTCTGAAGTCCACTCACTTCAATAGAGTATATTCGATCAAAGCTTTTGATTTTTCGACACTTTACACAACAATTTCACATTTTAAATTGAAAGAAAGACTCGCAAAAATTATACTGTATACGTAGAATCATTTGCTGTATATGAACCTTCGCTCCTTTCGCAGTTAGTCTCGTACCGCGAAGGTTTGTCTCAGTGAATAAAAATGCCAAATGAATAATTCAATAGCATCAGGAAAGGATCCGCGAATCATTGTCCAGCGAAAGGGTTTACTTGGATAAATATGCGAAAAAAAGTACCAGCGAATGCATTTACAAAAACAATGGCAATCGCAAATATAAATTTATTGTTGTTCACTATGAAAAAAACTACTGTGTAAAAGAAAAGTCCGATTCTAAAAGTAAATACACTGAAAAAGATTTCATTCAGATGTTAATCTTCCTGATCAACAACACTTTTGTGGTGTTTGGAGGAAAGATCTTTCAGCAAATTGTCAGAATTCAGATGGGAACCAATTGATCAGACGTTAAACATTTGAACTACTTGGTGAGTGTCACTGCTGGTGGACCAAGAGTCCCCGAGGGCACATGTAGCCAAGTTCGATCAACTTCGGTTGATCGTCTGTCTCTTCAACGCATTTGAAATTTTCTGTTACAAAATTTCTTGAAATTTCTAAAAAGTGGGTCCTGTGGCATCATATCCCATCCATTCTGCTACGTCTTTTGGTACATTTTTTGACATAATGATTTTCATACCATTTGGTCATATTACATTGCTTAGACTGAGGATCACTGACAAGGGTTTAATAACCGAAACGTGCATGTCTGGTCCACGCTGTAAATTTATCAGGTTTTAAATGATGCTATTGAATTTAATGACGTTTAACACTTCTTGCCGACATGTTTCTTTACTCGTACGAAGCTGAATAAATTAAATCTTTGATCTCTGAAGGGAAAAGATACTTAGCTTCTGACATTACGTCTACATTTATACCACTTGGTGAGTGTCACTGCTGGTGGACCAGGAGTCCCCGAGGGCACATGTAGCCAAGTTCGATCAATTTCGGTTGATCGTTTCTTCAACGCATTCTAAATTTCCGGTATCAAAATTTCTTGAAATTTCTAAAAAGTGGGTCCTGTAGCATCATATCCCACCAATTCTGCTACGTCTTTCGGTACACTTTTTCGTCATAGTAACTTTCATACTTTTTTTTGGCATATAACATTGTTAAGATTTAGGATCACTGATGAGGATTAAGTACCCGAAACGTGCATGTCTGGTCCACGTTGCCAATTTATCTGTTCTTAAATGATGCTATTCAATTTGAAGACGTTTACATTTATACCACTTGGTGAGTGTCACTGCTGTTGGACCAGGGGTCCCCGAGGGCACATGTAGCCATGTTCGATCAATTTCGGTTGATCGTTTCTTCAACGCATTCTAAATTTCTGGTATCAAAATTTCTTGAAATTTCTAAAAAGTGGGTCCTGTAGCATCATATCCCACCAATTCTGCTACGTCTTTCGGTACACTTTTTCGACATAGTCACTTTCATACTTTTTTTTGGCATATTAAATTGTTAAGATTTAGGATCACTGATGAGGGTTAAGCACCCGAAACGTGCATGTCTGGTCCACGTTACCAATTTATCTGTTCTTAAATGATGCTATTCAATTTGAAGACGTTTACATTTATACCACTTGGTGAGTGTCACTGCTGTTGGACCAGGGGTCCCCGAGGGCACATGTAGCCATGTTCGATCAATTTCGGTTGATCGTTTCTTCAACGCATTCTAAATTTCTGGTATCAAAATTTCTTGAAATTTCTAAAAAGTGGGTCCTGTAGCATCATATCCCACCAATTCTGCTACGTCTTTCGGTACACTTTTTCAACATAGTCACTTTCATACTTTTTTTTGGCATATAACATTGTTACGATTTAGGATCACTTATGAGGATTAAGTACCCGAAACGTGCATGTCTGGTCCACGTTGCCAATTTATCTGTTCTTAAATGATGCTATTCAATTTGAAGACGTTTACATTAACTGCACTTACAGATATATATACGATGTGCTGTCCATTCATAATCCTAAATTCAAGTATTGCCTTAGCAGAATCTATCCTTCGGAGCTTGAAGTCAAAGAAACTACAGAGACAAATAATTCAGCATTCTATTGGGACATAATGATGTCCTACGAGACTGATGGTCACATGAACACCTCACTCTATGACAAAAGTGACAACCACAATTTCAGCATCACAAACGTTTCTTTTCTGAGCAGTAGCTTCCCTTCATCGCCTGCTTATGGCGTGTTCATTTCTCAATTGATACGCTATCCAGAGCAAGTACCAAATAGACAGTTTTGAGAGCTAGGCGTTTTTCAGAAAAAATTCTCAGTCAGAAATACGTTTGTGACTGACTAACATCGTGACTGAGGAAGTTTTACGGTCGATAAGGGGAACTTGTCATACACTATGATGTCCCATTGTCCAGAATGGTGGATGATATTCTGTCTTAGACCATTTGAGCCTTCAAACCACTGAATGTACTTGTATCTTCCGAAATGGAAGTAACCGGATGCGACAATTCTACCGAGTTGAAGCGACGGTTGTTGCATGCTGGCAGGAGATGCTGACTCTTGCTAGCTACCTGGTCTCACTTCCATCTTAGGAGTTCGCTTCTTTTATGTAGTGGAAGATTTTGTTTGCTTTGGTTCCTGTTTTATCCTAAATTTGTATGCCTTCGGTTTGTGATGTTTTGAATTATCGAATTTATGCTGTATATTGGGAAATGGTCATTATCCATATTTGTCATTGCTTCATTGCAGGAAAGAATAATATAACTACCGTAAATAAGAATCATACAATCAATGTGACAGCTAACAATGCATTGATTGGAAATGGCAATGTGCTTTACAACAACACACCAGGGTTGCTTTATGAAGAGGGGGAATCTATGGAAGAGAGCTAACTTTACCAGGAAAGTAGAAGAGAAAAAGGGAAACACCGTAGAAATAATAATGATGAGATCATAAACATAAATATATGCTTTTAGTATATCAAAGACGTATCATTAATATTATTTCTTATAGATTTATTCATACTTCGTTCTACTATGTGATTGGTTTTTCATGTAGAATTGTAACCAATATTACTAGTGTTTTAGAGGTAATATCTACCATTTGCCAAATACTTACTGTGATAAAAATAGAAAAGTATTTAAAAAGGTGATTAATTAGAGATATATAATTATTATATATATAATATATATGAAAAAACAAACAAACAAAATATAACATTAAAAAAGCAAAAAGGAACAAAATAATTATATGGAAGAACAAAAAGACGAAAGGATGTGAATGACTACTTAAAACTGTAATAATTAATATAAAGTAAAGTCGGTAATATAGATAGATAAAATGTACCCTCTTGAGAAATCAGAATTTGTCAAACATGCAACGGAAACCGCATTTTCGTTCTCGATTTCGTTCTCTGAAGAAACCAACAATAATACATGCATTGCGAAACACTGAAAAAAAAACGCAAAATAACTCCTAATAAATTAACACCTTTCGCTGTTAAAGGAAACGAAATATCTTGAATGAAATATTCGGGCGATTAACATAAAGTTCTTTCAAGGATTCTCATGCAAATGATAAACAGCACGAATCCTCATTTATCTTTTTAAAACTATCTTCTCAGAAGATAAATGAACAAATATCACAATCAAAAAAAAAAGAAAGAAAGAAAGAAATCAAACCAAAATTAAAAAAAAAAAAAAAACATAAAAGAAAAAAAATGTACTGTGAAATTATTTGTTTTCGTGGTGCCCAATTTTCGTGAATTCATATGAGAGACCAAGTTCGATCTGTTGATCGTTTCTTCAACGCATTCGAAAATATCTGTTATCATTTTCTTGAAATTTCTAAAACGGTCCTGTAGCATCATCTCCCATCAATCCTACTACGTCTTTCGGTGCATTTTTAGACATAATAACTTTTACACTCTTTAGCCATATTACATTGTTTAGATTGAGGATCACTGACGAGGGTTAAGTACCCGAAACGTGCATTTCTGGTCCATGCTGCAAATTTATCACTTCTTAAATGATGCTATGCAATTTGAAGATGTTTAACATTTGCATCACTTGGTGATTGTCACTGCTGGTGGACTAGGAGTCCTCGAGGGCACATGTAGCCAAGTTCGATCGACTTCTATTGATCGATTCTTCAACGCAATCGAACATATCATTTTTCAAAATTTCTTGAAATTTCTAAAACGCGGGTTCTGTAGCATCATATCCCACCCATCCTGCTACTTCGTTCGGTACATTTTAAAGAACATAATAACTTTCACACTCTTTGGCCATATTACATTGTTTAGATTGAGGATCACTGACGAGGGTTAAGAACCCGAAACGTGCATGTCTGGTCCATGCTGCAAATTTATCCGTTCTTAAATGATGCTATTTAATTTAAAGACGTTTAACATTCAGTATTTTCATGGTTTCGTAATTTCTTGGATGAAACCCGTTCGAAGAAAGATAACACTAGCGAACAATTATTCGTTAATTATGTAAAGAGGCTATCCACGAAAACTACAAAAATTGAGCCCCCCACGACATTTAATGATTTCACAGTATACAAAAATAAGAAGTAAAACCCAAAGCTAAAGAAATAAAAAGGAAGAAATTTTACAATGAAATAGTAGCTGTAACGATAAGACGTGAAATCTGCCCTGAAAAGTCGAAATTTCAAAATGGGAAATCAGTAGAATTATCAACTAACATAATGCATGTGTGAATCTAATTCCTGGTTAAATGAATTATCAATAACAATACCGATATTTGGGTTAAAAAGTGTTTTCTTTCTATAGAAATCAATTGAAAACGGAAAAGTTTTCTACAGCATTGTTCCACCCAGAGTTACAAAATGCCACCTTTACCGAAAGTGTATTTTATTAATACCAATTTTCTGACCAAGTGTGGTTCTTTAACTCGGAGTGGAACAATGTCCCACTGACGCAAAAAGGAAAAAAGGAGGGCTTTTTTTAAAATCTGACTTAAGAGCGGTTAGATAGATAAATATTGCCTATTTCTTCTTGTTATACAAAGGAACACTCTATTCTGAGTGCATTCCGATGAAATATACAACATACACGAATGAAATACACGATATAAAGATGTCTAAATTTCTAAACAGTGTGTATTCTAACAATTTGGCTGTTAGTACAAAATATTACAGTTTTCTGTTTCCGGATTGTGTATTTTACCGATTACATTGACGTACTGGTTTCGAATTATTATTTTTTTCTTTTTTTGTTTTCAAAATAAGAGGGGATTAAAACATTAAACACTTAACATTTATCCAAAAGAATGCATTTTTGTATATTTTCGTTCGCTATTTAACGTTTTCAGACATTGTTAACCCCTATCTATTCAAGCCGTAATTATCAAATCTTACATCAATTAAAAAAATTAAATACTTATGAGAAATCTTCTAATGCATAATATTTTCATCCTGAACAACATTTTCCTTCAAAGGAAGGACAGCGCACAAGAAATAAGCGATTTATTTCAGGGCTAAATCAAGCCCTTATCGTTACAGCTCCTTAGAGGAAAGGAAATTTGCAAAAAAAATCTATATTAAAAAAGAAATGTACAAGTGAAAAAATACATAAAAAAGAATGAATTGAAGAACCAAAAAGAAGATGGATGTAGTATGAAATAAGCAGTTTGAATGCCTATTTGCATCCTACATTACCGTAATTCCTGCGCTGTAGACATAAAGGACATTTGATCCGAGGTATCACGGCGCATGTGGATACTTATTTTTCCTCTTCAGTATAAAAAGTTACTTTCAATTTGTGACGGCATGTGAAATCAACTAATTGTGTCGGCTTAAAATCCGACGTTTCACTTCGTTGTTTCACATCAGATGTCGTCCTCATTGGTAATTCACTGTATAAAAGACGAAGAGCATTCCCCAACCCAAGTGTATCATTGTCATACATGAAGGAGTTGGACTTAATTTCCATGAATACATATGTTATAGTAAAGGTAAGATTCCTTCTTAAAGGCCCCTTCACATATGGACTAAAGCCCTCCGACGTCAACTTGCGCAAACTGGCGAATAAGGTTTTTGCAAAACTCGTTTCCGTTTGCATATCAACGTTATACTTCGTTGTCGACTTCGCGCGGATTCGTTTGTGAGCGTCTTGATTCGTTCCGGTGAGTTCTGTTCGTCGTTTTTGAACATGTTCAAAATTTCTCGGCGAATAAACTTTTCGTCCATCATTCGTAAGTATTTGTTATAATGCGTTAATCATTCGGTATGCATTTGTTATATGTTCGTCGACGTTCGCAAGGGACTAGAATATGACCTACTGTTTTGCATATTACACAATGTATTTGCATTCCAGGGGAATGAAAGCGCACCTTTGCGATATTTTACTTGTTGGTGCGACCTGTAACGAATAGCGACGATGCGTATATAATTCAATCGAGATTAAATGGCGAATAAAAACGAATTGTTGCGATAGGATGACGATACGAAACGAACAGCAAACGTTTTAGTAATAATCATTACGAAGGATTACCACTGCATACGAATAGCAACGAAAACTTTCGATGGCTTTTTGAAACATCTTACAAATTTATTTACGCTCCTAATCGCAAGTGAAAAAACAAATACACAATGCTCATTTTAACGTATCATAGCGCGAAGTCGTAACAATTCGCAGTGCTTCGTTTCTTATTCGCAATAAGCAGTTCCATTGCGTTTGCTTTTCGTTATGATCATATTTTTAAACACCATTTTCGTTCAAAATTCGTCAAGTTTGACAAATTTTACTCATTCGCAAGGCTTCGTTCTAATGATTCGTCTATATGTGAAGGGGCCTTAAGGAAATAAAGTCATAGCGCACCTTCCGTCTATTTGACGTAATCGTCATAACCTGTTGTTAATATTATTTTTACTTTCTTTTGGACCGCTGTAAAGAATTTCACAAAACTTGACTTCGCTAGTACTCAAGATTCTCTCCATTTTTTGGTTAAATCAGATTGATCAAACAAAATGATCGCCAATGGACCTTGTGACCTGTACAAAGTTGGCTGAGACTTTTTCGACTTTCACAACCACTGCACAAATTCACTAATTCTTTATTTACAGTGGTATCAAGCTCGTAAGGTCCTGTACAAAGTTAGTATTTTTCGATTCAATCTTTCAAAGATGAGAGCCATTGTGTCTTTTACATCGGCATATTGTGACCTCTCCTCGAGCTCCGTAACGGCTGAACAGAAGTTCTGGGAAAATGATAGGAAGCAAGTAATCAAAGTATTATACCACATATGTGCTTTTCTACTTTATTGATTAAAGAAGACTGATATATTTTAGGCTTTTCCTCTGGAACTGCTGGAAACAATATTTAAATATCTCGATCATTACAAAACTAGCACGAAATCAAGTTAGCAAAGTTTCCAATCATACGTCATTTCTGTTTTCTACTTGTTCATTCAGTCAAGATGGGAACCTGTGGATCTTTATGCTGACCAGTTGCGACATTTAAAGTACTTTAGTACTTAAGTAGTTAAAGCTGCAAGTACTTTAACGCAAATAAGCCAAACTTGAATTAGTCAAGACTATCGCTATCATAAACTTGTCAACAATTTCTAGAAATTTTACAGAAATCACTGTTAATTCTAAATTTTTGCAACCACACTATCAGTGAATGCACCATTGGGTATTTCATTGGCCATATTTTACGTTTACCTGATAAACAGAGAAGAAGGATCGAATATCGATAGAGTTTTAATCGATAATTAGTCGCCTTGGATACTCCGAATATGCCATCGTGAGGTAATCAATAGAACATAATGCTGCATAAAACTTGACATACGAATAGATCTGCAGTTTTGTACCTACAATTTTTCCAACACTGCACACCGTGCCCATGGGATTCCATGACAGGTGTTGTTCAAATTACATCATAGAATGGACCCTGATCCTTTGTCCAAATGGAAAGTTGGTAAGACTTCTCGGTTGTCTGATCATTAGCTAGCCTTAACTAGTAATGCAAAAACTGTTGTTATGATACCAATTTTTTAATATCCATTTGCCCTTATCCTGATAACAACACCATCAATTATGAATCTAGTGGATTAACGGCTACAATAGGTACTGGATTCATATTGGTCCCCCTCCTTTTATGTGTTGTCCATTGTGTTTCTGTGAAGTTTATTTCATAGGTTTTTATGTGGGAGCATTTTCATTATATCTAATAAAAATGAAGTGCCTTCTTGAATAAAATTTCAAACCAATCTTATTCCCCAAATACATGTTTTGGATGGTAAATCTTCATCAGTGTTACTTTAACCCAAAGTGATTTCGTTTTTCCCTGTCTGTTTGTTCCCTCTTTCTTTGTCTCATACATGTGTGTTCCCATGCAATCACTGCAACGTATCATGTTGGGGATCCCATAGCTTTTCATTTATCAATCAAAAAGGGTCCTTCAAAAGCATATAGAATCAGGTGAGCGATAATGGTTCCAAAATGCCTCTTGTTACACAACTTTGATACTTCCCTTGAATAAAACGTTTAGAATAATCCTCACTCATGAGGCTGATGTCGCGCCCGCACTAAACAAGTTGACCTTCAGTACGATGGTTTGCAAGCCATAAACTCGGACATCTTATTAAGTCATTCGGATTGCCTTTATTTGTACCATTATAAAATAAAGATGTAGTTATTAACCTTTGTACATAGAATCAATTTAAAAGAAAACGGGCACTAATTCAACATAAAGCATTATGCTTCTTGAGTGAAACTTAGAATGTCATAGTTTCGACACAGTGTTGGAACTCGACTGAAATGAATCACCAAGTGCGTCGCAGATTTTGCATTAATTTTGACATAAACTCGCCTCTGATTGAGATAGCGGAGTGGTAGTGAAGTAGAAGGCGCGATGGATCGGGACCCATATGACATGGGTTTAGATTTTGCCGTCGCCGGATATGAAATACCATTGTGACCTTGGGCAAGTTGCTTAACTCTGCATTGTGCTCTCCCTACCCAGGAGTAAAATTGGGTACCTGGTAATTACAGTCAGTGTAGCTCACTTCAGCAATTGGAAAAATTGGAGTGTTTTTTTATACTTCTTTCCTATTAAAATTCATATAGGGTGATAGATCTCGAACTCTCATCACTACCGGTGTAATAAGTATGTACGACCAATAGTACACTAATGGTCAAAGAAAATAGTTTTAGATGGGGACTTTTCAATATTAATCTAAGCATGTCGTCGTTGACGTTCTCCATAGACTCAATCTTAGACATCGGCGACGTCACGCTAAAATTAAGACAGAAAGCTACCCATCTAAAATTATTTTCTGACACTGAGCAAAGTATTTGTCGCACCAATATATAACTTACACTTTTAGTTACGAGAGTTCGAGATCTATCCCTCTGTGTGAAATTGAAGACAAAGTAGATAGGACTTTAATTTTCCGATTTCTAAAGTGAACTACGCGGATATCTTTGGTTGAAATAGCACCGATCAACTGAATTACTTTAACCAGGGAATTATATGTACATACTATAAATGTTTATTGTTGTCTTTATTGAACAAAGAGTGAATTGATAAAAGCTTAAAAACATTTGTTGTCGCTTATATTTCAAAGTTTTCGTAGAGAATGAATGTAATTTGAGAGAATGAATTTAAAACGAATAATTTAAATGCAAGAAATGAAGGTCTTAATCGCTAAATTGTTCCCCGCCAAAATAACTACGTTTACAATATCTTTTAATCATTGAGTATTTTACATATGAATTTTATTTGACAAGACTTTCCTACTGATACCAATAATTTTAAACCAATTAACCTTGACCTACATATTTGATCTTCTGTTTAAAAATAAGCCGCTTCGCAGGCGACACAAGCATTTCTTTGATTGCTATTTTTTAATTACTTTAAAAAGTATTGAAAAAGTATATTGAGTGTTATACTTGTAATTGTATTATATAGTGTTTGAAAAATAGTGTGTGCTTAGCTAGAAAATAAGGTATATTTGTTTTGAATTTCATATGTTGATTTAAAATTATGAAATTGTGACATGATGATAAAATTGTACGCGTGTATGTTTTTGTGAGAATTTGAATAAAGTCATTGCATTAAATGTAAGTTGCATATTATTGTTTGTTCACCTCACGTATGTTAGGTATAATTATTACATAAAAATAATTATAATTTTGGACAATGTCTGCAACAAGACAAGTTTAGATGCCTGTTTTTGTGATGACTTGATGAGTAAGAAAGATCAGGGATGGATTTGAATTTGATCGTAATACTTAAGTATCAATATACATTGTAAGTTCTAAAGGATATTCAGTCGCCTCCTTTATCGTGGATTACTAGTAGATTCTTAAACACCTGTGGTGTATCACGTGATACACATATGATATGTTCCACGGAAATCCCCTTTGATTGAACCAAGTAAATACTGTCTAAATAAACTTTTTATGAATCTATTTTAGGCCTATCATATGGTCATTATTATCAATTATATGATGGTAATTTATTCTGGTCAAGAATAGACGTATATTTGGAGAACACTTAAACAGAACATATCTGTCCGTGCATCATATCATAACGTGTGGTGAGCATTGAAAAAATTCTGTTTAAGTGTTCTCCGTCTATTCTTGACCAGAATAGATAACCATCATATCATTGACGATAATGACCATATGGTAGGCCTAAAGTAAAATCATAAAAAGAAGATTTAAACAGTATTTACTTGGTTTAATCAAAGAGGATTCCCGTGGAACATATCATTTGCGTACCACGTGATACGCCACAGTGTAAAGTATGCTTGATACTAGACATATTTTTAATTTTGTAGCTTCATCCTTAGAAGCATTGCATATAAACTGACCGAGATTTCAGACTCAGTGACATGATACGGAAGTGTCAGGAGTCTAAGGACATCGGACATGTACTGTCTGTCCATATTTCATCGAAGAATACAGAGTCCGGCATAATAGTATTTCCTATCTTTAAGTTGGTTTGACTTTCCTGATTACGCTTCAGCTTATCAAATACGAAATATTTTCTGTAATCTCACTGTTTGGGTTATCGATCTACAGAGTTTGTTTGTAATGGCATCTTGAAAGGAGAGCTTTTTATGTTTATGTCGGCAATATTAGTCTGCAATACCAGTAAAAAAGGAAAATCTACCAATTAACAGAGAGACGGACAGACGGACCGACCGAATGAATGACAAACCTTCAAACGGACGGGACCCTCTCCGGAAGGCCGGTAGGAGATTGAAAATTCCTCGGTTTCTAGAGTATAAATGTTTTGAGCTCACACGAGCGAGGCTTACGTGAGCTATTGAGCACCCATAAGTGAGCACCCATCCTGCTACATTTTTCGGTACATTTTTAGACAAAATAATGTTCACACTCTTTGGCCATATTACATTGTTTAGATCGAGTCGAGGATCACTGACGAGGGTTAAGTACCCGAAACGTGCATGTCTTGTCCATGCTTCAACCTGATCTGTTCTTAAATGATGCTATTGAATTTAAAGACGTTTAACATTTGAACCACTTGGTGAGTGTCACTGCTGGTGAACCAGTAGTCCCCGAGGGCACATGTAGCCAAGTTCGATCAACTTCATTTAATCGTCTGTCTATTCAACGCATGAGATTTTCTGTTACAAAATTTCTTGAAATTTCTAAAAAGTGGGTCCTGTGGCATCATATCCCACCAATTCTGCTACGTCTTTTGGTACATTTTTTGACATAATAATTTCCATACCTTTTGGCCATATTACATTTTTTAGACTGAGGATCACTGACGAGGGTTTAGTACCCGAAACGTGCATGTCTGGTCCATGCTGTAAATTTATCAGGTTTTAAATGATGCTATTGAATTTAAAGACGTTTACATTTGAACTACTTGGTGAGTGTCACTGCTGGTGGACCAAGAGTCCCCGAGGGCACATGTAGCCAAGTTCGATCAACTTCGGTTGATCGTCTGTCTATTCAACTCATTTGCAATTTTCTGTTACAAAATTTCTTGAAATTTCTAAAAAGTGGGTCCTGTGGCATCATATCCCACCCATTCTGCTACGTCTTTTGGTACATTTTTGATAGAATAATTTCCATACCTTTTGGCCATATTACATTTTTTAGATTGAGGGTCACTGACGAGGGTTTAGTACCCGAAACGTGCATGTCTGGTCCATGCTGTAAATTTATCAGGTTTTAATTGATGCTATAGCGTTGTAGACAATTATCGGCACCTTTACGTTTTACCTTGCCTAGTGGCCGGTGAGTATTTTTTTCTTACTTTATCGACTATAGCATGTGTAGGGGGATGTTTTTATCTACCTTGACCACCATCTCTACATAGCACAAATGTAGCCCACCTCTTGATAAAACGGTTCTGGCGAATCAACTTTTTTTCAGTGTTATCGGTATATGTCCAGTATTATCGTCACCCTCAACAAGAGAGATGAACATTTCTTTTAAAATCGCCGTTGTGCGATGGCTGAAGTGTAATGTTACAAGTTTTTGACTATTCCACGTGATTGGTGCTCCCCAAAACGTCCGCAACCAAACTTTTATTTTAGTTCGCCGTGACCCTGGAAGGTCATAAACGCTTCCGAATAAAGTTACCCATGAAGTTATATTTTCTGCGTGTTCCACGTTATCAGCACCTTCCCTGATCAGTTTGAAAAACGTGAGTTAACACTGAAACTGGGTCGGATTACCACTGAATATTCTTTTATATTAAAAGACAATAAAATAATTCACAAATTCCAATATTTGTCTACTGAAAAACGGAAATGAAATTTTCCAAAAGCAGGTACATGGCTAGGTGCATAGGTAAGTATTCAGATATGCCGATAATTATAGACGGGTCATGAAAATGGGATATAAATTGGAAGGAGTAAAAGGTAGGCAAGTTCTTCATAAAAATAATCGAAAAATATGAAATAAGAAAGAGGAATCCACTATGCCATTGTGAATCTGAAAAGATTTACAAAAACCAACTTCAAATTCTATGAAACACCGTCTCAAAAAAGGAAGTTTTTTATTTGTTATGATAAAGACGGTGTTTTCCCTACCATTGTTTTCATCCTTTTTAAAAGGCTGTGGTAGGCACCATATTCATTAGGTATATGATGGACTGAAGTTCATTAAATCGTTTCTTATATACTGTTGCTTCTACCTGTATAACAAAAGAACAACAAACACGTCAATATTCTCGTTTATTATAGGCGATAAATAAAGGTGCCGTTATTGTACCCTGCCGATAATAGTCAACATCGTTCTATTGAATTTAAAGACGTTTACATTATATGCACTTGTTTCAATGAGAGTATTGAGAAATATAATGTCAATCAAATTGAGAAGTCAACTTATTACTTTTTTATAATTTACAGTTCAAAAACTTCCATATTCTAACAGTACATAAAATAGTTTTAGAGAAAGTGGAGGCTGAACAAGAAAAAGGTCAAAACCTCTGAGCCAAAACCTCTGGGGTCTGAACAAGAAAAAGGGCGAAACCTTTAGCAACCATTCTTCTTACCTTCGGACGGTGGATGTAACTGAAATTGGACACTTTTTGCAGGACCAGTTACCGCCTATTTGGCTCCTACTTCTGGTCCTGCAGTCTTGCAAAAAGTGTCCAATTTCATAATCAGGAAAATATTTGTCTAAAAGCCTTTTCATGTCATAATATGATTTCAACCCTAAGTCCCTCTAAAATGCAGTAGGCGGTAACTGGTCCTGGGGGGGGGGGGGCTACTGGTCCTCGACCCGATGCCTGAGGCTACCAACATTTGCTGGGCTACTCAGTTGTCATAGCAACCGGGTAACCGAACAATTTTGAAGGTCTAGCTAGATCTATTCTCGATAACTTTGTTGTTTTGTTAAATTGTGACATGGAACCACAGGGATGAGGTATCATCGCTTGGTCACAAACCCTTTCCTTTATACAAACCCTTTCTTTTATATATATGTCTATATTAAAAGAAAGGGTTTGTATTAAGGAAAGGGTTTGTGACCAAGTGATGATACCTCACCCCTGTGCATGGAACTTGGAACAGAAAATGGTTCTGCTTCTGCCGCTTCTGCCGTGTAATAGCCACAATCAACGTGATGGTCACTTTTGTGCTCTATTGTGAGTGCTGTTGAGATTGTTGTCAGGATCTTCTTTAACTCATTTATGCTATGACTTACTGGTGCGCAAATTTAAAAACTGGATAAAAACATGGTAAGAAAGAGGTTTAGGCTTTGGACACCTGAGACTTTAAAGCCCCAAGTGTTCTCGCAGACACTATACCTGGTGGCAGCGAATTCCACTCCCTGATGGTCCTGGGAAAGAATTACTCTTTACGGTAATCTGATGAGCATGATGGTACCATATAACTCCTGTCATGGGTGTTCCGAGACCGTCTTATTGGTTGTTTTAGGCGTCCTTCCTTGTTTACGTCTACTAGGTTGTTGGTGATCTTATACATCATACATAATCTCCCCTCCCTTCTACGTTCCTCTAATGATTTTCATTGTAGTGTGTTGATGATGTTACTGACGCTCGAAATATTCCTTTGGTTGTTTTTGACATATCGTGCGTCGCGGCGCTGGACCTTTTCTAGGCGATATTTTTCCTTATGAGTATATGGGTCCCATGCAGAGCTAGCGTATTCGACAATAGGTCTTACGAGAGTCTTGTATGCATTTTTTTACGCTTGTAGAGCTGATGTTTAGGTTGCGCCGCAAGAAGCCGATGGTGCGGTTGGCTTTGTTACATACTTTGGAAATGTGTTCCCCCAAACGTAGGTCTGATGTTATGTTGAGGCCGAGATACTTTGCTGAAGTTACATGTTCAAGGACATGGCCGTGTAGAGTATACTGATATAGCGAGGTAGTATTCTTCCGAGAGATGGTGAGCACTTGGCATTTATCGGGATGGAATGCCATCTTCCAAGTTTCCTCTCATTTGGCTAGCTTGTTAAGGGCTTCTTGTAAGGTTTGTTGATCGGCCTCGGATGATATGGTCAAGTAAGCTATCGTATCATCCGCGAAGAGGCGAACTGTTGAGTTGATACCAGCGGGCATATCATTTATATAAAATAGAAATAAACATGGTCCCAGGACCGATCCCTGTGGTACGCCGGACTGGACATCTACACTAGGCGATGATTCTCCGTTAACGACAACAGACAGAGTTCGCTCCGATAGGAAGCTCCTGATCCAATTGTTGGTTTTCCCCGTATCCCGTTATGATCCAATTTGTGTAATAGAAGGCTGTGGCTTTGAATAGTCCATGATAAGGGTGTCAGTTTGTTTTCCTTCACTAAGGTTTACGGTGATATCATCTATAAACTCTATCAATTGAGTTTCGCACGATCGACGTTGGCGGAATCCATGTTGGAGTGGATACATGATGTTAAATGTGTCTGCGTGCTTCATAATGTCACTTGTCACTATATGTTCGAGCAGCTTACAGCATATGCACGTAAGCGATATTGGGCGGTAGTTTTCTGCCTTATAACGATCCCCTTTCTTATAGATAGGAGTCACTCGTGCATTTCTCCAATCTGATGGAACTTCCCCCCGGTCTAGTGATCTATTAAAGATGATGGTAAGTATGGGGGCTATACAGTCAGCTAGTTCTTTTAGAACACGCGGTTTGATTTCATCCGGGCCTGCAGCTTTATGTGGGCCAAGCTTGGTCAATAGCTTGTGGACCCCTTTCTGTGTTACATGTATATCTTCAGCTGTTGGGTATGATCCCTGCATGTTGCACGTTTTCTCAAATGAGTCTTTACTTATGACTACTTTTTCAGAGAACACTGATCGAAACTGTGTGTTCAGGATTGTTGCTTGTTTAACAGGATTTGAATGAAGCAATCCTTCACTACGGAGTGCTGAGATACCACTATCCTCCGTCCGCTAATGTTTAATATATGTCCAGAATTTCTTCATGTTAGTGTGTTCCTCACTCTTTGTACATGGTGTCACAATGGATTCAATGTACCTCCAATATGCACGTCGGAGCTCTCTTTGTATTGTCTTTTTAAGTTCTTTGTATTTTCTTTGGTGTGAGCTATCAGCTGATTTTTATGTTGTTTGTAATGTCGATCCCTACGGTGAATCAGTTTTCGGAGTTCTGGTGAGATCCATGGGATACTGTCTTTCTTTTTGGCTGTTTTCTGTGGAATGTGTTTCGTTGTGCTAAGCTCTAGATCCGTCTTAAATGTATTCCACATTTCCTCTGTTGACTTGTTTTCATTGTTCATTAGATTTATTCTATCTGCTGTTTCTTCCATGTCCTTTTGTATGCTGTCCCATTTTGCTCTGTTGTATAATGCAATCCTCCTGGGGCGCTGTTTGTTAGTTTTTGTTTTAGCCTCAATTTCCGTGAAAACTATGTCATGATCCGATATGCCTGGGATCACGTCCGTGCGAGTGAATCGTGATGGATTGTTTGTTACAATGAGGTCTAGAGTGTTACTTCCCCTTGTTGGTTGTTCTACAAGCTGTACCAGTCCATGGTCGTCTAGCATATCTCCAAATTCATTATGAATAGCTGGGTGGGATGTGTTGCTCTTTACGGTTTTGGTTTTCCAGTCCCAGCCCGGGAGGTTAAAGTCCCCTCCAATGATAATTTTCGGATTACCTTGACTAAAAGCTCGTGAAAAACTGTGTGAAAGTTCTTCACAACCCTCCTCATTGGGTGTTTTTGGGTTGTAGTATGACGATATATACAGATCTTTGGTACCTTGAAGGCTGATTTTAGCCCACACAATCTCACATTTGGTGAACTTAATAGTTTCTGACTAATTGCCAACAGAACACCCCTCCAGAGATATTTCTATCCTTACGGTAAAGGTTATATCTATGTGGAAATATCTGACTATCTGTTATACTTGCATCAATCCACGTCTCTGTCCTAATAACGATGTTTGGCTCGACACTCTCAAGAAGATTCTTAAGTCTACACTGCTTAGTTTTGATTGACTGAAAGTTGACATTAAGGATTTTCAGCGGTTTGGTGTTCCAGTGCCGTTGTTTGCTTCTGTCTGGAGTAGACGCGTGTATTGGTTTAATAACCCTACCCGGCGGTGGAGGGCTGTCGATTGGCTGTCGATTGGCAAATCGGACAATACACTAAAACTGTTTGCGGTGCATTCTATTTGTGAGAAACAGTGGGTACTGTAGTTCGGATTATTACACACAATGCAATCCCATGCAATGGCACTGTCGTTTGCCAGTTCAGTGTAGGTGTTGGTGTTCACAGCTTGGCATTGGGTGTGATACCATTGGTTGCATGTGTCACATACTATCCCTCTATCGTCCCAAGTTACTGGCTGATCACAGGTGCCACAAGGATAGAGTGTACTGCTATTACCTGGACCAGGGTTTGGTTGGATGTCATTTGAGTTTACAAGAATACTAACTGCTAAATTCAGTAACACTGTAGTACAATTTATGGTCTCTTTTTGTACTAGATATCCATGTTGGATTTTGCCATTATAGATCGTATTACACAGTTTTTCCCATTTCTTTTCTAATGGGTCGTGACTATGGAAGTTGTAGTGTGGGTTGGACGTACGAGCATCACTCCTTAGAAGGGCGATTATGACCGTAATGAAAATACAGGTGTTCATGATGGAGCACTAGGAGGCGGCCATTTTGAATATATAATGAGGTAGGTGAAAAATTCAGGATTTTATCAATCGTGTGCAAGGTTCGTGAAATAACACACTCTAATGAGTCCTTGGTCTTCTAAAATGGGTTTTGATGCACTGGAATTGGGAGGTAAGTGTCAGCGAGTTGGTTTAACCTAAAAATTTGACTATTTTACCACTCCAAAGTTCAGGAAGCTGCTATTTTCCCGTGCATGCGCACCAGACATATGGTTAGCATATGTCTCAAATAATTATTGGATAATTATATAAAAATTTGGGACTTTCATTGTCTTTGATGTTGATCTTTTAACCACAAGATTTCCACAATTTTGCAACTTTGCTAAGGCAGTATAAACGAACGATCAAGCATTCGGATGTGTTTTGTTGATCGATTTTGAATTCTATGTTGATATATAAAATCTGAAGTAACATCTTCTCTAAAGACAGAATCGCAGAAAATTAAGGAAAATTAAAAATAGACATTTCTTGAAGGGCGTCCCCTTCTCAGTTCATCCTTTGTAAAGATAATTCTGCATCTGTATTAGCAGAATCAGTATCATGTTGTTTTCTAGTTTCTTCTATTCTTTCAGCTGAAACAGCCGTTATATTTTCTAAAATAGTTGGAAGTTTTTCAGCTGACGAAGTCGGTTCAATCTCAGATGAAGTTGGATGAAGTTTGTGCAATCTAAGATGAAGTTGGTACGATGTCAGATGAAGTCGGTGCTATCTGAGGTGAAGTTGGTGCCATCTGAGATGAAGTTGGTACGATGTCAGATGAAGTCTGTGCTATCTGAGATGGTACCGATCCATCAAGAAACGTCTATTATTCATTAGTACTTTATCAATTTTGTTAATTACCTATGCAATCTCTGTTATTGAGCGTAATCTGTCACCCGTATTGAGAATTATTGCCAAAGGAAACGTGAAGGCAATTCGACCTTCACCTTGCTCTTTGCCGTATAGGCTAGTACTTGAGACCTTCCGAAGTGCAATTTGGAAGGCCTCGGGTACTACATGTAGCCTATACAGCGAAGAGCAAGGCCAGGTTGCCTTCATGTTTCCTAATAGTAATACCGGGCATATTTAGCTTGAACACATCAAGCACCAGGCATATTAAGCTTCAACAAATCAAGCACCGGGCGTATAAAGCTTCAACACATCAAGCACCGGGCATATTAAGCTATAACACATCAAAAACCGGGCATATTAAGCTTCAACACATGAAGCACCAGGCATATTAAGCTTCAACACATCTAGCACCGGGCATATTAAGCTTCAACACATCAAGCACCGGGCATATTAAGCTTCAACACATCAAGCACCGGGTGTATTAAGCTTCAACACATCAAGCACCAGGCATATAAAGCTTCAACACATCAAGCACCAGGCATATAAAGCTTCAACACATCAAGCACCGGGCGTATTAAGCGTCAACACATCAAGCACCGGGCATATTAAGCTTCAACACATCAAGCACCAGGCATATTAAGCTTCAACACATCAAGCACCGGGCGTATTAAGCTTCAACACATCAAGCACCGGGCATATTAAGCTTTCACAAATCAAAAACCGGGCATATTCTGCTTCAACACATCAAGCACAGGGCATATTTAGGTTCCGGAAATCAAGCACAGGGCATATTAAGCTTCAACAAATCAAACACCGTGCATACTCTGCTTAAACACATCAAGCACCGAGCATATTCAGCTTTCACACATCATGTGACATCAAGCACCAGGCATATCAAGCATTCACAAATCAACAAATCAAACACAGAGCATATTTAGCTTGAACACATCAAACACAGAGCATATTTAGCTTGAACACATCAAACACAGAGCATATTTAGCTTGAACACATCAAACACAGAGCATATTTAGCTTGAACACATCAAACACAGGGCATATTACCTTGAACACATCAAACACAGAGCATATTGAGCTTGAACACATCAAACACAGGGCATACTTAGCTTGAACACATCAAACACAGAGCATATTGAGCTTGAACACATCAAACACAGGGCATATTTAGCTTGAACATATCAAACACAGGGCATATTTAGCTTGAACACATCAAGAACAGGGCACATTTAGCTTGAACACATCAAACACAGGGAATATTTAGCTTGAACACATCAAACACAGGGCATATTTAGCTTGAACACATCAAACACAGGGCATATTTAGTTTGTACACATCAAACACAGAACATATTTAGCTTGAACACATCAAACACAGAGCATATTACCTTTAACACATCAAACACCAGCATATTTAGCTTGAACTCATCAAACACAGGGCATATTTAGCTTGAACACATCAAACACAGAGCATATTTAGCATGAACACATCAAACACAAGGCATATTACCTTGAACACATCAAACACAGAGCATATTTAGCTTGAACACATCAAACATAGGGCATATTTAGCTTAAACACATCAAACACAGAGCATATTACCTTGAACACATCAAACACAGGGCATACTTAGCTTGAACACATCAAACACAGGGCATATTTAGCTTGAACACATCAAACACAGGGCATATTTAGCTTGAACACATCAAACACAGAGCATATTACCTTTAACACATCAAACACCAGCATATTTAGCTTGAACACATCAAACACAGGGCATATTTAGCTTGAACACATCAAGAAAGGGCATATTTAGCTTGAACACATTAAACACAAGGCATATTACCTTGAACACATCAAGAAAGGGCACATTTAGCTTGAGCACATCAAACACAGGGCATATTTAGCTTGAACACATCAAACACAGGGCATATTTAGCTTGAACACATCAAACACAGGGCATATTTAGCTTGAACACATCAAACACAGGGCATATTTAGCTTGAACACATCAAACACAGGGCATATTTAGCTTGAACACATCAAGAAAGGGCATATTTAGCTTGAACACATCAAACACAGAGCATATTTAGCTTGAACAAATCAAACACAGGGCATATTTAGCTTGAACACATCAAACACAGGGCATATTTAGCTTGAACACATCAAACACAGGGCATATTACCTTGAACACATCAAACACAGGGCATATTTAGCTTGAACACATCAAGAAAGGGCATATTTAGCTTGAACACATCAAGAAAGGGCATATTTAGCTTGAACACATCAAGAAAGGGCACATTTAGCTTGAATACATCAAACACAGGGCATATTTAGCTTGAACACATCAAACACAGAACATATAGCTTGAACAAATCAAACACAGGGAATATTTAGCTTGAACACATCAAACACAGGGCATATTTAGCTTGAACACATCAAACACAGGGCATACTTAGCTTGAACACATCAAACACAGGGCATATTTAGCTTGAACACATCAAACACAGGGCATATTACCTTGAACACATCAAACACAGGGCATATTTAGCTTGAACACATCAAGAAAGGGCATATTTAGCTTGAACACATCAAACACAGGGCATATTTAGCTTGAACACATCAAGCACCGAGCGTATTCAGCTTTCACGCATCAAGCACCGAGCATATTCAGCTTAAACACATCCAGCACCAGGCATTTTAAGCTTCCACAAATCAACACCGGGCATATTCTGCTTAAACATATCATGTGCCTGACACATTCAGCTTTCACACATCAATAAGCACTGGTCATGTTCACGTTCAATACATAAAGCACACGTCTTCTATAGGGTTATTATCTTTTTTCACAACAATAAGGAAATTTGATACTGTCGATATATTCTGGTTATTAGTAATATAATAATTTACATGTGCATGTACATATTTCATTTTTGTTTCAGGCATGCATTCTTATCCTTAATTACCTGGTGATTTGATACACATATACTATGGCAGATTAAATTACTATTGAAATATTGAAATATTCACCTATTATTTTGATTATATTTTGGCAGGTAGGATTTGAATTATTTTTCTTAGACTAATAAATCTCTTTAAGAATTTGTTTTCCTGTATACACAGGGTATAAAACATTGAATCAATGGAATATATTCTCAAGTATTCTGTTTCAACTCTGCAAAATATCAAGTTACATGTATATATAGTCATTCAATAACTCTAACATGAGATGTACTATTTTCAGTGAAGCAGTTCAATCTTACATACTCTATTTGTAAATATCATTTTAGCTATTTTTGTTATGTTTTCATTCATACAGAGAGCCAGACATCGCAGGAGATTGAAAGCTTTTACAAAGATGTCAAGTTTGAGGATCAGATCAATCTGGACTTGAATAAAATTCCAGAAAAAAGGTCAAGATATACCAAGACTTCTGTATTAGAGGTAAATGTCATATTCACATGTTTTGAATGCTACTTATTTACTTAATTGTCTGAGACTTCAAACTAATGTCCGTGTAGCTCACTTCAGGTATCTGAAATTTGAAGTTAAAATTTCTACTTTGTCGACATCTTGGACTCTCATAACTAAAGATGCAATGTATATGTCTGTACAACTAACATTATGCTCACAGTGAAAGAAAATTTCGGATGCGGATCGAGTTTAACATCGGTCTATGGAGAACATCAGCAACGTCACGCTAAGATTAACATAGAAAAGTACTTTGACGCAGTTTGTATATTTTTATGAATTTTATTATTTAGATATTATGTGTGTGCTATCCATCATATTCTATTATTTTAGAATATCCCAAGGCATCAAGAACAGCAACAACAACAGCAACATCAACAGTAACATCAACAGTAACAGCAGCAGTAACAGCAATAACAGTAAAGGCAGAGTAAAGGTAAAAGTAAAGAGTAAACAGTAAAGGCAACTAATTGCAGAGATGTTATGGTCCAAACGAGTTGCAGCGACTCACACTGTTATACGTTGCAACTACATGTAATTGCATATATTTTATGCTAAATTCATACCTCTTCTGCCTCAAATTAACGAATAAAATGTGTTATCAACAGACAATACATTGGGATTTATTTTTGGATTATTCAACAATAAACAACAAATTATTATTGCTATAGATCAGATTCCCCACTTGAACTTACTCATGATAAAATTTAGTTACAGTGCTACAGAGAAGTGCTATTTTGCTGTGCCTTCTCTGTTGCAGTGGATTCTTGCATATTTCTTGTCTGAGAATCAACGATTTTCCAAGACGTAACTTTCCATCCATAAGCTTTGTAAAATTCTGTATGAATTATGTAATGTTTGCTATGAATTACTATTTCTATATGTTCTTGGTCAAATGTAACTTAATTTTTCAACCGACATGACCTAGAATGGTCAAAATCAGCATATAAACAAATTAAGTAAACTTAACCTGCATTTGCCGCAGATTTAGCTGTAACAATTAAAATGGT